>KZ308466.1:680388-762897 GCA_000376725.2 Ladona fulva | reverse complement strand
GTAGGATTTCCCACAAAAAGTCAACTCGAATTCCTTCACCCTTAGATTTTTCCCTAATGTTTAGTTAAGAATATCTTCGCAATTTGCCAGCTAAAATAGAAGATAGAATCATTTCGTTGCTGAGTTACCGATAAATAAAAATGATCGAATTTTTATTGAATTGAATTCCATTTAAAACTTCGATATTTTTAATTTTTTAAGAATAGTCAATCAATTAATTTGTTCTTTTTTGGTAAGTTTATTTATGTTGAATTTAGGAATAGTATTAATTATATTAGATCAAGTACGGTTAGACTAAATTGCAACAATGTCTGTGAATGAAATTTAAGATCCCACGGTAAGATTTTGGGAATGGCGAAGAAAGACACTAATTTTGTAAATAGGAGTGAAAATAACAATGCATAGGCGTATTTGCAATGAGAAATGATTAAAATCCTTTCTTATTAAACATCGATTAATATGCAAGCGCGCCAGGTTGCTAGTATTGCTAGTTTTTTTAAAAATTCATCGGTTCAGAATTTTTAAGCGAATCAAAGGGAAAATTGTATTTCCGGTAAAAACGAGCACGATCTCCGAGAGGCATTGACGAAGCTTTTTAAGGAATTAATCATTAAAACAGATACTTCTGGTCGTTCTTTCCGCATAGTATCAGAGAAGCTAATAGGGTAGATTAGGTAGGCTGTTAACACACCCCCTGCCATCCGCCACTGGCGGCTCGCGGGGTATAAATCTAAATCCACAGATTTTCCACGGCTATTCGAAGTAAACTAGCGCAGTTACAAAAATACACGCGTTTGGAAATGTGTACCACTGGTAGTCGATGTTCGAAGGGGAGGAGTAGCAAGAAATCTCGGAATTGCTCTCAGAGTGGTACTTTGAGCGACTGGTCCCTATTCGACCCTCGTGGACTCTCAACAAATCATCCGTATGTCAACTTGGAGAAAAGGACTACACTTTCGACGCAGCGCTACATTTTCTCGAAAGAGTACTACAGCGAGCGATCATACTTCTCCTTTTTGAGAGCGCAGTTCGAAATCATTAACGTCAACCAGGCCTATTTTCCTAACGAGATAGAGGAGGGAAAGGAATTCTGAATCGTCGGAGAGAAGCGATTAAGCGTGGAAGACGATTCGACGCCGTGCCGTTTCGCTAAAAAATGCCCCATCCCATCCATCGCCTCCCCATCCACAGTTGGTCAACATAAAATTTAACTTAATTTTAAGTCGCCAAATGAGATTGAAAAACACTGGCTTTACACCGTGGAGCGAGAGGCGCAGCTGCCACGGGATCGTTTGCCGCCTTCCCCCCACTCAATCCCAAGCAGACGTCGTCCTTGTAGACCACAGGTCTCTTGCCTCTCCTTTTTCCATCTGTCCCCTCTTCTCTCAATCTCCCTTTTTCACTCGTCTTCTCATATTTCCTTCTCTCCAAACCTCTCTATTTGTTCGAGGTTTTATGAACATTGTGGAAATGTTCACTATTGGAATCTTTGATGAGTGATCTCGGAGTCGTAAGGATGTCTTAATTTGGACGAAAGGTGATTTTCCACTACTGGAAAGGTATAGGGATCAAATCCGCATCTACGGAGCTTGGCGCCATTGAAAAATTTCTGGAACCAGGCTATTAAGTTAACCTTAACACGGAAGGACTTATTTCGGTGAACAAGCTTAGTCTGTATATGGCAAACTTATGGCCCCCGTTCTCTTAGTGGCACAGAAGAACGTATTTTTGGCTTGCGATACTTTGACTGCGTTATCCTTGTTACACAACTTCATCAGTTAAAATACTTAAGTTTCCTGAGTAACTAAATATAAAGTCCATTTAATTATAAATTTCTTTAAAAATGTGGCCAGAAAGAATATCTTAGGCTGATTACAGAAGTAATAATATGGATAACCTCTGCACCACGTTGATTCACATTTCCCTAGTTTTATCTACTCCTCCGACTAAAGATTCGGGATTTCTGACCAGTGAATCTTTCCGACCTTCATAGTCTGTGTAAAAATAAACACAAATCTCTGAAACAAACTTAAGCTTTCGCATTCGCATAATTTTGGGAAGATTTTTATACCACTGTAAATATTTCATATACGATAAAATTGAAACGTCCAAACGTAACTTCCTGGAAATTAACACAAATATTAAAAGAAAGAATACTTAGTAAATTCTGCAGCAGGTTTTTATTCGACTAGTTTCGTCAACGAGTTCCACCTGAAGATGTCAACTCGTTGACGACATTAGTCGAATAAAAACCTGCTGTGGAATTTACTTGTTATTCTTCCTTTTAAATGCTTTCATATATGACTTCTTTCTTTTATGCTTTCGTACCCTTCGCTTTCTTGTTTCGTCCCATTCCTTTCAACCTCTTTTTCACTCTTATGCACCATAGTTTACCTGTAATATCCTACCCAAACTGTTCGTTTTATATTTTCCATTTTTATTAATCCCTTTACAAGCATTTAATATGGGACGTACTCCTGGAAGTATTTCATCACTCATTTTTTTCTCACCATATTTCCCTTTCACTTTACCCAGCAAAAGCTTCCAAAGAACGCTCGCGGGACGATATTGTTCTGATTATTAATTGGTTAGGACGCCGAGGAAACGTCGACGAGGCCGTCATCCATTCCGACCCATTACCACACACTCCCTTCTTTCGCTTTCCTCTTATGGGACACACGTTCAAGCGCTATTATCAGAACGTATTGGCACCAATGTATAAATACAAACGCTCACGCTCATTCTCCTCTGTAGCCGCCCACTCGAGAGTACGATGAGAGAGGAAAGGAGGTCCACTCCCTCTCCTCCGGAACTACTCACTCCCTCCACCGCGCCTTCTCAACAGTCATTCTCCACCGCAAGGTACGATACGATCAGTGGTTCTGTACGAGCTGGGACATGGGGACCTTGCCCCTCGGACAAGAAAGACCATCGCTGTCAGGAGAAACTCCGACCCGTCATAAACATCAGGAAGGAGGAAGGGGAAGAGCACCGGGAGGAGGTAGTTAGGAGAAGAGTGTAGGATCGAAAGAAGCAAGAGGAGAGAAAAGTGAAAGGAAGGAGAGGTGGGAGGAAAACCTGTAAAGAGGGGAGAAAATGACGATGAACAAGACTCGGAAAGGGAATGTGTGGGAAGGAGAGAAAAAGGAAAAAAATCGAATTGGAAACATATTGAAAGAGTACGGTTAATGGAAAGGGCCTTAGGAAATGCAAAGAGGGAGATGTTGAGCGAAAAGGAGTATAGTGAAAGTGAGGTTAAAAGTGACTGTAGATGAAAAGTTAGAGAGAAGAATCATATATAGAATATGAAAAATAAGTGAAAGTGGGAGGGAAGCTAGCAAAGGCGATAAAAAAAGCGGAAGTGGAAGAAAACATGAAGTGCAATGAAAAAATACGTGGGAGCAAAGTGCGATAAGGATTAAAATAAGGAATGTATCAAAAAACTTACAAGGGTAGCAAATTAAAAAGCCCATAAATTTATTTGGGCTTGATGATATCAAAGGAGCAATGAAATATTTTTCTGAATGCTCTACTGAAATAGCCAACGATTTACGCATGGGACCGTATATTTTTAAGTTAAACAAGAAACAAAATTGTAGAATTCAGATAAATTTCAATGTGGCATTTGGCATAAGTAAATTTTATATTTTTATCAGGAGAACATGAATTATCAATTATGCTTATTGCCATCTACATTTTTCTGAAATTTCTGAAACTTATTCAACAACGGATCATTTTGATGGATTGTATCTATCTGTATTGACATTCTTACAGTTGTAATATATAAAAAACAAGGTTTTCTTCGTCTCATGTCATGAATTATAAATTTAACCATCCGAGAAAACTTTTAGACTGTATAGATCAGTTTTCTTACTGGCAAAACAATTATTTACATTAACATTTATTCATTTCCAGTAATACACTCCGAGGGCATAAAAGTAATTACGCTGATTTCTTTTACATAGTAATTGGGAAAACAACGAAAAATGAAACTATCGAGGTGAGATAATGCCTGGTTTCCCAAAGGAAAATAAATTTGATTAAATGATTTAATTTAGAGTAGAGTATGAAGCGGGGTGACTTTCATCTATCTTGACTCAAATTTCACCCAGCAGTGAAATTGAGAGAGTACTTAAATTAGGTACGAAAACAATGAATTGCTCCGAGATAAGCTTCGGAATGAGTTTCTCCTGAGAACAGTTTGCGTATGAATAGACGATTAAAGTCAAAATATAGAGAATGAGGAGGAGATTGAAACGGTCGGACAGTGAGGAATATCGCCGCGAAGACAATGAGCAAATTCTCCGGAGCGCTTATAAAGAGGGTGGATGAGTTAATAAAGGGGAGAAAAAGAGGATAGAAAAGACATTTTGGGCGTAGTGAGGTTACTGAAAACAGAGGCGAGAGAAATAGAAAGGGTAAAGGAACGGGGAATTAATAAAGGCGTGGTGGTTTGGGATTAGTTAAGTCCTTCCGCGATGCCGTCTTATAGAGTTTGTCACAGTTGAGTGGGATGGGTGGAAGAGGGGAAGGCGAAACAAGATGGCGTACGGGGGGTTGAAAGCCGAGAGGTGGAGTGTATGAAGTCGTTGGGGAAGATATAATGTGGAGAGGAGGCAATAAGACAAGACCCTGGAGGAGATAAAAGGCAAGGGAAATGAGGGGAAAGGTGGGCAGGATGGTGGGGCTTTGGATGGTTTTTCCAGTCCAAGGATGAGTCGGACGGGGCAAGAGGAGTCAAATGGGGTTTGGGGAGAATGAGGCAGGGTCCAGAGGTTGTTTTGCGGTATGAGGGTCGGGTGCGTATGGAGGAAGGTGTGAGGAAAGACTCTTGTGAGGGGGCGGCGACAGATGGAGTTAGATATCCTCTCGGCTGGTATTGTTGGAGGCGGGAACACAATGGTGGAAGTTAGGCCTGAGTAAATAATCGTTCAAGGAAAGGGAAGTGACAATGAAAAACGAATGATGGATTCCGAAAAAGGCACGGAAATACAAATGGATGTGTGAGGGTGTCCGTAACAGCCTCTTTATATTTACTGCCATTGGTTTTTGTGGTGGTGCTAGATTGTTAGCAGGGCAATTTACATCCAAACCTAACCCCTTACATAGTTATTGCCAATATTTCGACCGAGCGACCGCGCTATCCTGCATTTTTCTCCCGGGGTCGGAACTGGTTTTTCGAGTTCCTTTCAGCATTTTTCGACGGCCACCGTCCTCCCTTCCGATGCAGTTTAACTGCAAATCGCCTGGGTGAAAAAGTGCGCTAAATCAAGCCGCTTTTTCCTCGCTGAAAATATCCAGTGGCGGAATCGGTTTGATGGGCTTATATGACTGACGCGCGCAATCCAATATATTTTCCTCGTCGGGACGGAATAGATTAAACCTCATGGCTGATAACCATCCCGTATTCATCCCTGGTAGATGGAGAATAAAAGGAATGGAACAGAGATGGTATGGGGAGAGGGAGAAGATTGGATAGTGCAGAAGGTTAAAGAGAGGAATGGTCTACCGTTTCGAGTTCCCATTGCTCTTGGAGCGTGGGTGGGGTGGTGGTGTCGAAGATCCGTTCTCGGAAGTCGGAACGGGCGATAAGAGTGTACGGAGGGAGGCCATTCTGCATGTGCGGTGAGATGGATGCTTGTGTCTGTAGGAGGAGGGGGAGGCGTGGGAGGGGGAGGGCGTGGCGACTGGGTGGAAACGACAGTTGCGCGCGAGATACAAATTGCTCCAGCTCCCTCTCTTTCCTTCTCTTCCCTCTGTCGCCAATTGCTGAATATATGCACTCTTCCCTCCAGTTTCAACACCGACTTTACCCATCAAATTTTACAAACACTATCCCTAGCATTGTTTCATCGCCTGTTTGTTTTCGATAACCTTGGAGAAGCTGAAAAGAAATTAAGTTATCGAGGTTCTCTGTGACCTCACTAAAGCCGCATCTTTTATTCAGCTATGTATTTCATCCCCTTGGTTTCTTTTTGGCATCAATATTTGGGTCTAATAATTATAGCCTAATGAAATCAGTTAAAAAACTTCACTCGAAAAGCTCACTCGAAGCTTTTAAACATTTGTGTGTGGCCCATTATTCTAAGAAAATAAGTACTTCGTTAAGGTTTCATTAACGTTTATCTTTTTGTGCTTGATAGCTGGCATGTGAAAAAGTTATCATTCTTGGATTGAATCAGGGAACCCCAAGAATTTATCTCCAGTGTTCCGCATTATTAACAGCTATCGAGGCCCAAGTGACATATTTCTCGTAATTTTAATCAAGCATATCGAAAATCGTCGCTGCTTTAGTCCTTTCATCACGGCAGTATTTGTGCCAAGTAAATTGATTCTTTTTCTAAGGAGTTATCAGAAGTAGTAGTTCGAATTTCTTCTCCCTTGGAAGTATTTATTTCAAAGCAATCCCATTTATCCTTTTGGAAGTATTTATTTCAAGGCAATCCCATCAATCTAATTTATTTATTTACCTTCAAGCCCTAACTGGGAGTTTAGGTGTGATCAAATGTATTATCCTGGTTTTACTTTAGTTCTATCGCCTCTATAACTTGCACTGGTCCTGCAAACTGGTTTAAAGATGAACATTTTTGTAACATTCGGTGTATTGGCCGCAAGCACCGTTAAGAGCCAGGAACAGACGTTGATTATTCTAGTTGTTACAATTCCCAGACGCTGCCATTCCTTTACTTATTATTTTTTAACCTCTCATTTTCATAAATTATTTGCTATCAATACATTATTTTGTATAAAACATTGCGTTTCAGAAATTTTGATGAAGTATGAACTCATATTTCAGAGGGTGATAAAACGTCAATTTTTGCGACCTAAATTGAAGTTTAAAGAGGAATATTCCCTTATATTTATATTGAGAAAACAGTTGGTTGGATGAAAGGTTAGGTAACCTCCAGACCTATAAAGACTAAGTTTTATATTCATTGGAAAGCAAGTTGATATACATTTTTGAGGGAAAGAGATAACTATAAATTTGACAGAATAAATTTATAGAATGCACTCTTTTGTAGATGTCTTTTAGACATCGCCTTAATCCGAAATACCTAAAAATGGATATATCAACAAAATAAAATTTGTGTGGAAGGAAAAGATTTGTTGTATCCTCGAAAGAAGAATCACGGTCAATTTAACGGAAATTTTCGATCATATCTTCTTAGACAAAAAAATTTTACATTTAATTCAAAAAAAATCGGCCCCATTCAGTTAAATTTAAATTAAATACATTAATTCGTTCCTCAACATCCCGATCTTTTCGGCACCGCTTTAGTAGTGTTATCTTCAATTCACCAACATTTTGTCTTCTTTATTATTTCTTATTACATTTCTCTCGTCTCATTTTCCGTATCCAACTCCTAATTTTGGTAAATTTTCCGGACGTGCAGAACAATTTTTCGCCATCTTCCACCACCATCCCTCGCAATCCCATTTCTCTCGTAACTCCTTCTAACAAGCCCCATTAACTCCTCTATCCCGAATATTTTATGAGCAAATGCAGGGCCCATAAAATGATTCCGCTTGCCGAGGGAGTTCTTCAGACCATATTAACCTACTTAACCTAATTCACTGAACCTTCCGCCAATGACTTCCGAGCAACGCAGTTTACTGAGGAAGCTTACGACCACATTTTCATTCTACAATTCACCAGGATAATGGAGAAGGTAAAATTATATCCCAAGAAACTCTAACAACAAGATTAAATTCATTATGAGCTTTAACTTCTCATTTCACGTTTCGAAGATCACCCACGTATAATCTTAGCAGTTGATTCCGTAGAACTGATAAAATTAGAGCATTGTTAATCTAATCAGTCCATTTTTCCGGTTGATATCAATAGAAATTTCCACGCAATAATTTTTTTCGATTAAATAACAGAAATTATTCGTAAACAAAAGTTGAGGATATTATTCAGAACTTATAAGACCAGGGCCCGGTACTATAATGTAGAGTTAGAATGGAGTTTAAATAATCATTATTTAAGAACCTGGTATTGTAATAATTTGGTAGAGATAGACAAATAATAGTTAATCTTAAATATGATGGATTAGCATAGAAATTTACTATAATGTTCACTTTAAACCTAAGAAACCATAATAATTCTGGGCTTCGAAGTGAAGATTAGCTAAACCATTACAAACATTATAATACCGGGTCTAGAGCTTCCTATGGTGAAATTAATGACTGATTTTGTTCATGATTTACTATTTCGGGAAATAATGACACAAATGGCTGTTTCTTTAAATAAAAAAATAATGGGGTTCCGGATAGTTGAAGAAAGGATTAATACAATTTATTGATTTAAGTATGTAGTAGTAAGTATATTTCTAGGGTGAAAAAATATGCTGGAGTATAGAACTCTATTAGCTATATTAGAGAATTTTATCTTTCATATGCTATGTTTATACGTAGAGAGACATTGAAGTAGAAGAAAGTTTACAGTAGACATCCACTTGGAATTCCCAACAGTACCTTGAGGGCAAACGTAATCCTGGATTTCTTAATATTTTTGATGCGATAAGTAATTGCGATAACTAAAATCCGCCAGTATCCATACAATTTCTTATTTCTGGAAGTGAACGTAAATGTCAAGTTCATTGGTTTAACGAATGTGACGTTGGAAGCAAATAAAACGCGTGAAAAGTGAAGTCAGAGGTCAGCAACTCTTCATAAATGATCTCATCGACTTATTCTGTAATGATTTCGTAGAATAACTATCTCGATGACATGATTAAAATCAGCGACTAATGATTGCCCGACGAGCGTAGGATGCATCCAAGTCCGTCGCATCTCAACGACTTAATCACTCCGGATTCGTTAGCATTTTTTTCCGTAAACATTCGCGCCATCGCTTCCAAACAACCTTGACGCCGCAAAAAATATCCAATCCGGAACGCGCAGATTTCCCAGCAAATAAAAGCAAAAAATTCCGCCACCGATTTAACGCGCCATGAAGCAGTAATGGGAGCAATTTCGAGATAATAGTGCAGGGCTTGCATATGCGACGGCCATAAATAGTACCCTCCCGGAGATGGCAATGATTTTACGACCGAGGAGCCGAAATTGTCGCATGTCTCCCTCCCCCTTTTCTGGCCTCATATCCTTAGCCAATCGGAATTACCATCAGAAAAGGGAAGGAAAGGAAGATTTAAGCGAGAGGGACGATAACGGAGGATGAATATGGGCGCAAAGGAGGACCTTTTTATGTCGCGGGGAGGGATTTATTAAAGAAATATCCACGATATGCAGTAGAGTCTCGTTTACTCGTGGTAATGCGGACCGTGGCCTGTTTGAATGGTAGGGAATCCTTATAGGTTAGCATGCCTTAAAACGACAACAACATATATCCGAGGTCTGCTGTTAAGTAAATTACATTTGCACATATGCATAGTGAGTAAATATAAAAATTTTATGTATTACTTAAATTTAACTATATTTTTCATAATATACATATATAATATTTTTGGATATATTCAAACAAATGAAGAAAATTTCAAACGATAAGCATTACGAAGCAAAGGAGAAATACAAGAACTTTAATAAAATGAGCCGACCACAAAAACAATTTTAGTCTTCAAGCATCAGTAAATCAGTTTATAATATTGCTAGGATATAACCTAAGAATATAAGTGCAATAGTAGAAATTGTCAATGCATTTGGAGGTACCATTACTGAATTTAGTTCTCAGTCTGCATTACTTGAGTCGGTTTAGTTCAGCTATAGCGTGAGTTTCCGTACCCTCGGTAATTAAAAGCTAATTAATTTTTTATCTCATTTCTACGGCGTGCAAAAATATATACAAAACTCTTCGGCTCAAGACCTTAATTTAATCTCTGTATTTGAACTGCATTTCTAGATTCCTGTGAATAAGCAACTATGTAAAGTTGAGGAGTAACTGGTTGACGAAACAAGTCAAAAAAATCTGCTGTAGTAATTACGAAGTGTTCTTCTTTTTAAGATTAGCTGGTATGTGTTGAAAAAACTCTTTTGTACTCAATTAAGTCATGGTTACAATTATTAAACAAAGAAGTAATTTACGAAATTTAAAGTTGAATTCAAAATAAATACCAAATAGCTGGCTTTTTCACAATACGAGAGATTCGATTCTAAAATATCATCCTAATTATAGTGCTACATACTAATATTGGACGACAAAATTGTTGATTTGTGTGCCCAAGCTAAAAGTTCAATTGCCAACGGTTGAATCGAGTTAAATAATGCCTCAAGGCAGTAACAGAATAGAATCCGGTCCTGATCACATGCAATCGATAGGGAAGACAAACCAGCATCACCAACTGCATAAAAACAACAGACTGCATCCTCCCATGGGAACTGCAACTTTGACCGCCCTTTAACGACGGTGCGGACATGTTGCTACCCCTCCTCCAAACGAAGGATGTTGTCAGGATGGTGAGGACGGCAAAAATAGGGGGCTATTGGAATAAAAGGGCGGTGGAAAGGGGACTTTGGAATCCCCTTAATGAAGCATTCATCGAGTCAGTATAGCGAGCAACGGGTACTGTTCGCTGAAGCGAGACAAACTGCCTGGAAGAGGTCGCTTCCGCAGCCGAGATGCTAGTCTACGGAGCATGACGCCTCCTCCGATGCATTCTCCGCGATCCCCTCCACCGCGACCGCCGCCAATGGCGAATCTCCCCGTCCGCCATTTTGGGGTCCATGGGGTTCGCTTGGGGAGGTGGGGTGGCAGGAAGGGGTTGCTGGTAGGGAGGCCTGCAATGGAGTGGAGCATGGCTGGTTATTGGCCGCGTCGCCCAAACAGAGAGGGAGGGGCGGCTGCATCCAGCCTTGCAGGTCGGGGTGCTCTATCACGACTCTCCTCCCTTGGGAATGCTTTTTTCATGGCGCGCTTTGCACAAAAGGAGATTAATAGAGGGGTCGGCGGCGAATAGGGACGCGGAGTCTTTTTCCGAACGATACGGTTTTATTTTTTCGTTATGAATGTTTTCTGATTGCGTAGCTTCCTACCGTTTCGCCGGCGGTTTTTGGAATCCTGAGAATGTTCCCTGATTATCTCTTCGTTTGCCAATCTAAAGCGGCTTTCGCATGGTCTCCGATAGTATATGTTACTACATTTACAGCTAAATCTACATGCGTACTCTGATAGTTGTCTTTTGAAGAATGGCAGGGGGTGCATTCACAATTCGCTCTATTTTCCTAGACGGTTTACTGTCGCGTATCTTTCGCGGAAAGTATGGGTCACCTGATCGATTGATCCTAGCACATATTTATCTAGCAAACTTGTCTCGCAATGTCCGGTCTATGATGGAGAATGAAGAGCGATTTCGTAGTTTGTAATGTAAACAAACTCGAATCGTGTCACAAAATTGATTGCATTATTTATAATAATATTAATTGTTATGTATTCAATCAAAAATACATTAATTATAAATTAAAATAACAAAAACTAAATAATTCTATGAATAGCTCATTAATATATAGATGAATTTGGTATAATAAGAGCAAGGAAGAGCTATGCATAAAGGAATCACTTGTAGGATGATGTTCTCTACAAGTAGGACTTTCAAATCAATCAATTACCATATATTGACCATTTTCATGACTTTTAAAGATTTAAATGATTTGTCGCGCCAGCAACAACAAAGAAGAAAAAATCCGCTCTTATATGAAGAAATGAATGTATTTTAAAGCTATTGATTCTACTGATTCATTAACCATTATCTAGGATTATGGGATATGCTACAAAAAGTGTCGCCATTTAATATGACATCGACAATCCATATCCAACTGTAATGTAATATTATTAAAGTTCATCGAGAAACGACATGTCATCCGTACTAAGTTTAAAACCATTAATTGCATAACCTTCCAGTTAACTTTTACTTCCACTTTGGCTGAATAGCAGGACAAAAGAATATCGATAACTGCTAAAAGTAAGCATTTGATTTCTTACCGCATCTGGTTAAGAAAAGCAATAGAATCTAAAATATAGCGTTTTGATTATTAGAAAAGAGTGGTTATTGAATTGAATTAGGTGCCAGAGATATTGTTGTATTTTTTAAGTTCAAATTGGTCGTTTTCTAATTACTGTGTAGGTATCGCGTTAATATAAATGAAAATATTGTAACACTGTTTTACAGAATTGATGATCTTATGATTCATTTCATTACCCAGCTGAAAAACCTAATGTGACGTAAAACTTTCTCAAAGTAAGTCAATTATCTAAGGTTGTGGATGACAATTCGAGTATCGAGATTTTGACGCCCAAGACACTATTCGTGATCGAACTCAGAGAATCGTTTATTTCGATCTGAATCAGTTTTACAGCCATTACTTCCTATCCGTCCCTGCCTTCGACATCCATCACTCCCCTATGTGGTAATCAATCATTTCGAATAAAGAAAGGATTTTTACTTGGGCAATAAAATCATTGACGGCGTGGGTGACTGAGCAGTAAATTAATATATCCCTCGTATCTGTCATAACGCCTGAATAAGCAGTGGGAGAGTTTCAAAATTCGGACGGCTGAAGGAATCCCATGAAAAGTGGCATACGTCATCCTTCTCGAAGACTTAACTCAATGCAATGGTAAATACCCTCTCAATATGATTCTAATCATAGGCAACAAAAGTAAACTGAAGTGAATAAACGAAAATAAAATTATTGACGAAAGAATAAAAGTAAACTCCTAATAACAGGAAGAGAGCTTAAACGTAAATGCATTCGATTAATCGAAAAAAAAGGAAATTGGCAGATAGAGGAGCTAGATACTTTAATTATAGTGGAGAAGTTATTGATTATGAAGATGTGCCCCTCCCCTCTAACATACGAATCCAGTTCTTTTCTGCTGTAGATATTTATATGGCTGCTGATATTCATTAAACTTGCTTCATAGATGGATGTGAAACATAGAACCCAATCGTATCTGTATTAAACCATGAATTCGGATTACTTTTACAATAATTGTAAATAGTTCCAGTTTACGCCAGACTTTGGGGAAAGGAACATAAGTATAATTCGTAAAATACAGAAATCTGCTTTCAAGAAAAGATCACCATCAAAAAGTTTCATTTATTCTTAACGACAGGAAAACTTTCTAAGTGATTGTTTCGTGCGCAACATCAACTGAAGACAGTAATCAGATATTTTTGGAATTTTCATTGACCAAAGAGAAAGGCTTCAAATTATTTCACAGCTCATCTATGAAGTGAATCAAGAATTCTTTTGGAAATGAAGAATTCGTCTTCGAATTTCATCTTCCAAAATCCATTACATAAACGCAAATATGTCCTGTTTTAGAAGAATGATTATTAAATCAATTAATCAATTAAATGATTCATTAATAACCAATTGGTCCTCTCAAAAGCTTCTTTAGCCTTCTCAAATAAAAATACAAAGTCTGCTAATCGCAAACCCCGAAGCTCTAAAAAAATGGCCACCCGCCATTTTCCCAACGACACCAACCATTTCACAACCCCCAGCATCGACTCTGATCCGTTAACTACCGCCTAATAGAATACGGGCGGGCGTAATAATTGGCCAATGATGCAGAAGGAAAGAAAACCGTGCCTCTGAGTGACTCCGGGGATGAAAAAAAGCATCATCGCAGTTTCACAATGGCAGAGAGCAGTTACGTTTTTTTCTCCATCACAAAGGGCGAACTGGGAGCGATGGAGCGAGGCGAAAAAGACGTGGGGGATGATGGGAATGGGGTGACGATCTGGATTCGGCATTGTTGCCATGGTCTTCGTAACGTATAGGGGGTCCCCTCCTTCCAGAAGATGAATGTCAAATGGAAGGGGGGACGAAACCGAGGCAGTTATTGTCGTATAGCGACTGGGATTGGGCACAGCGTGTGTACATGCGGAAGGAAAGCCATGAGGGTCAATTGGAGAGAGAGGGCTGAATGGCAATGTCGTATGATATACTGAGCTCCAGCTCATTGTTAGCACTAAAGATTTAAACGACTGGCGTTCAAGCTGTGATTAAGGCGGGGGATTTGGGGAAGTGAGGCGTTTCATAGGGCTGGGGAAGGGAGAGGAATTCTTCGCTAATCATGTGGAGGAGCGTGTTCCGTGCTCAGGGATGCGTTGACAAAGGGGTTCGACGGGGTTTTATAGAAGTCCGTCTTCTCCCATGAGACAAATGGGGTTTCGTCGACGAAATTGGGGGAATTACCTTCTAAAGAGAGATTTAAACGTGATGTATGTCCGATAGTTACGCGTCATATCTGTCATTTTCAGTTTCCTGACGGGGTACTTTAATTTGTAAATGGGTTCAGACGTCACGAATCACGGTTCTTACCAGTAATTCAGTCTCACACGAACATTACTCCGATGGAAACAATATAATTCTACTTAAGTCGCTCTTTACTAAACTAGTTGAAAGATGTGTGCTACCATTGTGATATCCGTAGTTAACCGATACTGGTGGTGTATAAAGCCAATTCGTTGCTTACGATAACTATGGCTATGAACTTGAATTTTAGGATATGAGTAATCGTAGGCTATGACCATAAATACATCAAATATTATTTCTATACCATCAGGAGATATTTCGACCAATTTTACTACAGTCTCTCTCGGATAGTTAAGTGGGCAACGCGGTCGACTTCGATAAAAGCAGTCCCGAGTTCAATTCCTGGTAGGGGCATATGTGCGATACCTCACATGTGCGATGACCTCAGCTGTGGATGCACTTATATTAATACTACTAATAACGTTTCCTGATAATTTAATTATATATTTCCTGATATTCCCAGCTCTATTTCCTCAAATTTCTTTTTATTTTGTCTAAATCTCCTGATATTCTGTTTCAATTTTCCATATGTTCACGAAGACATGATTCTTGCGAATATCAATGGAAATTTTATGTCGCTTGATTCTACGCACATGACTTTCGCTTTGTGGATATATCTCACTCCTCTATTTTATTTTTTAGTAACCTCGCCGCATAAAAGGTAATATCCTTTGTAAAACGAATTAGTTTCCGCCAAAATACTCCAAACCGCCTTTTTTACACCACGAAGCCTGCATAAAAAACTGCTAGCTTCCATCAATCAAGCGTTCCATATTCATGGGATTATTTGTTAAAGAATAGCATGGTAAAATTTGGAACCGCCTATTTTTGTACCATAATGTTCGCTTTCGAGTACTCATCCATCCACATGTAAATGCGAACACCATGCGAACAGTAACTCGAAACATTTGAGAATAGTAAGAGATGGAAAGTGCAATAAAGGAAGGAAACGCGTAAACAGGAAGAATGACATATGAGGAGAGAAAGCGACCACCCGGCGCCTATCCCACGCTGACGACCGCTTCATCTCAAAAGAGCGACGAAATCCCAAACGACAAAAAAGAAACACGAGAAAGAGAAAAGAAAAATAGGGTGCGAAACTCTGTCACAATCCCTGCCCAAATACCCTTCTCTGCGGGAGGTAAAAAGAGCAACGGAGAAAGACAAGAGATGAGAAAGGAGCTCGAAAAAAACGAGAAGAGGGATGGGCAAATTAAATGTTCACGAGCACACGATTCTGATGGAAAGGAGGGATAGGAAAAATGGGGATAAATAAAAGGGAGAGAGAGAGAGAACATATACGAGGGATGGTGTCTGCAGAAAAGCGGGGGGCATATAATAAGGGTCGAAAGGAGAAGAACCAGGGGATAAAAGGAATGGGGAGGAAAAAGGGGGTGGGGCACGGTGATGGGTACTTGATGGGCTCCCTTTTCCGCTTGTAATGGGCTGAGTGCCCTGGGAATGGATCTCCCCTTCCCCCTTCGCCTGCTCACGGTCCCTAAAGGATACCCCCGTACCCCTCCCATTCTCCCAATCCACCAATCACGAGGCGTAATGGAAACGCAAGCGTGTAGGGATTAATCTTCCCATCCTCGGTGGGTTAAGGGCTTGATGATGATGATGATGGAGGTAGGGAGGGATGCGAAGGGGTTGAACGGCTGGGAGAAGGAGAGGGTTAGATAGGGGTGGAGGTGAGGGTTATCATCTATTTTCCTCCTCCTCATCCCTCAGGCCCATCGCCGCGATCCTGCCGTAGATGGCTCTCCATTACACAGTGTGGGGAATCCATCTTGTTTGGAGGAGCATGGAGACTCTGCGGATGCTATTTGCGGAACTTGATGCACCAGTCGAGAGGGACGTTAATATATTCCCTTCTAGTTGGAATTCGCGTCGCCGTTTCCCGTGATAAGTTCAATTGATGGAGTTGCGATGTCTGGTAAAATTAGACAACGATAATTTGCTCGGAATTTTTGTCCCTGTGACAATGAGTAAACGTCAGGGTGTCTGGTTTCCTTGATGATATGTCTGCTTGCGTTTACAGGGAGTTGGGAATTCTGCGGCTTTACAGTAGCCGGTACAACGCACAGAGCTACGTATTGAAACAAGTAATGGTGATGCTTATCAGATGGAACTCCCTCGCAAGTAAATCGTTTTGAAGAAATCACATTCCATGGTAACATTCCTTACTTTTGTTGGAATATACCGCACAATTATCATCGACAACAAAACTACGTGAACGGAATGATTAAGAGCATATTTATAAATTATGTAATCTATTTTTATCGTTTCTATTTATACCTTTACTGTGCTTTGGAATACGCCGTTTCATTTGTTAATGGTAAGCGAGAGGAATAAAATTATCTTCCCCAATCAAAGTGCGCGGCAGTCTATTCGCCTAATTTAGAAAGTTCATGCTGGAAAATCACTCTCTCAGCATTTAGTCCAATGTAACAAAGTAACATTGCAAAAACCTTTATAACTTGATTGGGTCAAAGAATATCTCTTCTTGACTCACTTTGCGGGAAAATGGATATTTTTGTATATAACTTTGGTACCAGTAGTATACCCCCATCTATTTTAATATCTGAGATCGCTTTTCATTAAACTACACAACAAACTCCTCTTCTTTGAAATCCATAATTTTTATCCTACGGCTGTCCGATGGACATTACATAAACATAAAACTTGACAGGAAATTTCTGTGCGCACTAGTATTGAGTATCAAACATCTGCAAATTACATGAAAAGTAGAAAAGAGTTCTTCATGATTTGAAGTTCAAATAATTCAGCAAAGTTAAAATCCAATTTTGTAGCTATTCACAACTCTAAGGGAAAATTAAGAATGTTTCTTTCTAATTATTTCGTATAATGATCTTTACGTAGTTCCAATTTTGTTTTACTAATTTTAAGGTTATGGAAGGAAAGAAGGGTCAAATAAAAATTTGATCAGATTAAAAAAAGGGACATGGGCGTTTGTAAAGGAAAGGGTTATATGGATATATAATAACCAGTAGCAATTTCAGCAAGGCTCGATATCTGCAAATATTTTTAATGGCACCCGTTTTCATTTCGTAAACTCGTTTATTTTCGGATTCTTCTTGATTCAGAATCGATCGCGTTGCCAATATATTTTCAGGGGAAGTTTAAATTATACGACGTAGCATCATTTTCTTCTTCCCATATATTCATTTTTGCCGCTCCGTTTTCCCTTCATTTCCTTCCTTTTGTTTTTCCAACAAATTTCCCTCCTCATAAATCCCCAGCTTTCCCCTCTATTCATTTCATTCTCCTCTTTTAATCCAGCAATCCATTTTCATTTTCCGCCTCTCCATAACCTAATAAACCCTTCCCAATAACTCTGTGCATTTCTTCTCCCCGATGAGAATTCCCAGAGTGGGCTTTCCAATCAAATGGTGCAGCAGCGTGGGTGCGAGGGGACCCATCCTCTGGGATACAGCAACAGTGTGGCCCTTAAGAGAGCTCTCGTCTAATTTTACGGGTATTGTATTGGAAGTTGAGTATCTAATTCGCTTTGGGTGTCAGTGAGGGTGACAAAGCGTTTAAGGTCATCACTCTTGGGGGGAAACTCAATTGTACCACAAGGAAATTAATGCAGTGGTCTCGTGATTTACAAAATCGGGTTATTTATAAGCTCTGTTAAAAGAAATGAAATTACTTGAGACATTTTCTAGCAGTGAGCTGAGGAGGAATTGAAAATAAAACCGCCTTAAAAGCGCTATACCAATGTATTATCGATCAATATTATTATCACATAGAAACTTCGGTATCATTTATGTCTGAATTCTTTCGTCAGACCTTATGCCCGTTGAATCTTCTGCAAATATGCAACCGTTTTCTTCCTCTAATAATTATCGGCGAAGAAAACTATATGCGTGAAGCCCTCGCACATAATAAATTCTTTCTCATTGCGCCAACTGAAATGTAAATTACAGTCCTAAATTTTTGAGAAATAATGCTCTTTTTGGCGAAAATATCTGATTGGACATGCATGGAACAGTTTTTACGACGATTGACAAGAAAATATAATATTCTTTTTACGTTATAAATGCTCTTGGAAAGTTAAGCATTATTTACTTTATCAAAGTAGTGACCATATGACTTGTTCTAAGTTATTTATGAGTGTAAGCCATTAATTTTTTGAAAAACTGTTTCCTTAGTTTCTTTTATGTTGTATAACTCCCACTTGCAAATATCATGTTTATTTAATTTTTTCCTAAGAATATTCCTTGACAGAATTCCATATACTCCTTTTCAACAAAATCATTCCGTAACTATAGCACATCCTTCCAGTTATTCTACTTTATGGTCATTGATGCCTTCTTCTTTTCGCTTAGAATAATTTCATTGTTATCTCTTTAGGATCTACTACTCACATTTGCCACAAGGCATTGCTTCCAACAAACTGAGCACTTCCACGCATTAACACTAAGCTTTCTTTCCCAGAAATCGCCCTTCCCTATACAAGGGAATTCCCTTAAAACCGGATTATAAAATTTATTAACAACTCCATTTCCAAGGAAAATAACGCCGCCCTGTTTCTTTCGAGATTTATAAAATAACCTGTTACATTCTGAATAGAGGAATTTTACTCCCGTTGTTGACCGAGGATTCCACCTCCTTGCTTTCAAATTGAACCGATCGATGTTGCTTGAAAAGGGAGATGGTGTTTGATGTGGGATAAAAAGAGAGCGGGATAAGATGGAGAGAAGAAGGAGAAAAGTTTATACAAAGAAGGGGACACTTGGAGGAAAATGGGGGACCCTGGGGCACGTAATAACGCGGGAACCATGTCGCGAAGCAGAGTCGGAGGACAGGGCTAAGTGCACCAAATGGAAAGAATAAAGGGGAGGCGCGAATGGGGAGGCGTTTGGGGGGAGCGGCAAAAGTGGGTGGAGCGGGCAGTCCAGAGGCCGTTGATGGGGTTCGTGCCCGCTGCCTCGTCGAGGGGGCTTTCCGAAGATCAACCGCGCTAAAAATGAACTAACTCCACTCTCTGGATTTTCCGTCATCCCATCCTCATCTCCCCCCAGTTCGATCCCCCTTTTATCGCGCCTCTGCTTACACAGGAGATTGAAAAATAATATTGATAAAACTCAGTCTCTGAGAAGGAGCGTTTTTCGCGCCCCCAGAGTTTGTGCAGAAGGGCGTCCAGAGGAGAGAGGCAGATGTGGTCTAAAGCGTCGGAGTAGAATGGATGTATCGTCTTTCCTTTCTCTCTTTCTCTTTTAACCCCTTTTAAACCAATCACAAAAGAGGTCTCTTTTTCGGGTCCGATGGACAAATCCGGATTAGGACGCCGCCGTTTATATTGGGTTTGGTAACGTAATCCCTCGAGGCCTCCGTGGGTAGGACGACGATTATTCGAAAGGGGTGTCCAAGGGTCTTCCGTCTCCTGATGAAGAAGCCCTTTCCCTTTTCGCGCACGATTGCCATGTTCGTGCTTTTTCTTTGATTGTAAATTCACAGCGTTTCCGGTAAGTTTTCACTTAGGCATACGCAACCTTATGGTTCAGTATTTTTGCCCATGCGTTCTTCAGAGCAGGATCGTCAAAACATTGTCGGTTTAGCTACTATTTGCTTACCATTTTATCGTTTACGCAGTAGACCACGAATTAGACAACCACTCTTTCGCACCAATAACCGTATTTCTAAGATGATTTCTTGTACCGAAAGCAAATTATAATTAAAATATACTTAATAACATTGTAAAATTACACCAATCCTTTTTCTAATAAATAAAAAGTACCAATGAAAATATTAACCGTTAATTGTCTCTACGACTCTTCAAAGTATCAGTTCAAGACTGATATGATGCTAGGTTAATATGATGGAAGGTTTTTCTTCTCGATGAAATATGGGCCCATGGTATATTACAATTTGCAACTTATTTTGGAAGTTGCGATTGAATTGACTCTATGTGGATTCACAAGAAGCTTGAATACAGAAACTCATTCGTAATAAATCCAATCGATCACCGATTCATCTACTGTAAGTAAGTAGTTTACAATTCGCAATTCATCATTTCCCACAATAGCATAATCTCCTACGAACAAAGAAAGCAATTCGTCCTTTAACCTAAATACCTTAACTTTTACCTGTCGAAACAGGAAATAGCTTAACGAAACCTCTGTTCTTCACTCTCATATGCTTACGAGAATGTACCTATCCGAAAAAAGTTAAGAGCGCAGATTTCCGAGTCTATACAAAGAAGAGACCTTCATCCTCTCGTTTGGACCTACACTCATTCTTAAATCGCTTTTTGGTATTCACGAGGGACAAAAAAACTTTACTCACACACGCATTCGAATAAGAATGGCCTCCCATACTCCCACCGAACCCTTTTATCCCATCCTCACCGAATCCGAGTCTCTCGCATGAACAGGAGCAATTGCCCATTAAAACCTCACTCCTCCGCCCACCGGCATTTTTACCCATCTTCCCATTTAATCCCATTGGCACCCCCAACCACTCCCTCCCAAGAAGGGCTCTTTTGGAATAATATCAACACTCTTTACTTCCTCTTCTCTCACGCACGCCCGGAGAAGAATGGAAATGGGGAGGTTTAAGGAATGAAGGAAGGGAGCAGAGGGAGGGAAAAGGGAGAATTTTGATGATGGAAAATTGCCCCCTCGGGACACAGCTTCTCAAATCCATCGTCGGTGGCGAAGACTCCCTTTTTCCCCTTCGAATTTCCAACCAAAACCAATTGCCCTATCTTCTTAGAGATCACGGCCCATTATGAGAGCCATAAGCATTCACAATTATTCCCTCCAAACAACCGACCAGAACCTTCTGCCTAATTCGTCGAAATTTTACTCGATTTTTTCTGCACTCCTCAGGTGTGTTAACCCGACGGAGAGGTATCTTTATCCGGCTACCATTCCTCCCAGATCCTTTGTATTTTTTAACGCTCCAGCGAAAGCACACACACACAAAGTTAGGTAAGGAAACCGGATACGACATCACGATCCCATCTGTTTACAAAACGCCTCCTCCTTCAATCAGCTCCTCAATAACAGTCGCCTTGTGTGGTATCCGAGGAGGTTTCCAATCTCTCACGATGGTGCCTCGCAGATGCTACCGGATCCTCCACTCCCCCGCTCTCTGTTTAATTCCGTGCTTTTCAGCTGGAGCATTTTCCTCTTCGCATGATTGCTTAATAATCACGGGAAACGGGCCGATTTCCGTTCACAAAGCTGCGTCTCTGCTTTGCTTGGGAATGCGAATGTTGTAAAAATCAGTGACGGCGTTGCATGCGGTGGAGACTTATTATTAGTAGAATTCCTTGAGTTTCGAGGATATGATCCGCTGGAAACTATCGTAACTAGATGAAATGAGTAACATTTAGAACATCGCCTTCTTAGGAAACAAAAATACTCCTTTTACTCAAAATACTTAATGCGAAAATATTGAAATGTTTTGTTGATTGTTTTTTCGGAAAACAGATTTATTTCTTTTGGGTTGGAAGGCAGAGATTTTTTAAACAACGATATCCTGCACTAAGAAAATTGTGATAGTTATTTATGCAGTTTCGAAGTTATGTGGAGGATCTTGAATGTTATTAATTAAATCTCAAAAGTATTAATTTTTTGCTCTGACATTTGCGTTCAAATCTCAATCAACTGCCCTTTATGTTTCAGTAAAGTCACTGCTATGTGACTATTTCTTAGGGCTTTCCTGTGATAATTATTTTTGAATTATTCCGTGAGACTTTGCAATGCATCGATTTGTACTTAAGGATTTATTTTTAAAGCAACCTTAAGTAAGAAAGGGGCACATCATCTCTAATCAATTCATCAAATTTCTAACAACTCCGCAAGAAAAATCGCAGTGGCACGGCCCAATGTGATGGATTAGGTCACTGTTCGCCTTGTAATCTGCAATTCAGAAAGCAGGAAACGTCTTTATAGGTTCCATCATCATTTCTTCAATTTGAAACTAAACATATGTTATGGGAAAAATTTATCTTCGATTTGATGTAATACGATTTTAAGTTGCCCCATAAAAGGTTAAAGGAAATAATAGACTGTACACAACTGCAGTATTGCGTGTACCTTGAGCATGCTTTAGAAACGTGTATGTTTAGAAACTATGGATTTAAAAATGTTTCTGTGAGTTGTGAATGCTCACTTCTGACCTCTCTCTCGGAAAGGGATGATTCTGATTCGTTGCTGAATATGGTGTTTATGTTATTCGAGAACTGTCACCCGTTACTCCAATTGTATTTTGTTATTATCGGATTCTTCATAAATAATCGGACGTAACTTATTAGCTAAAGTTACTTTGGAAAAGGCTCGAAGTAATACTGATCTACTGTTTTTGGGTTATCGCTGCATTCAACATTCGATGAAAGAAAGAGACGAGCAAGTTACTTTACATAAACAGGCTTAAAAAATAACAATTCAGTATGCTGGTGGAACATTATGAAATACTTTGACACAATACCTTGCATATGCAAAAGATAGACGTTATAATAGACTTAAATAAAATGCAGTCTCCATAGTAACTCTGCGGAAACAGTTAGTATGGCTTAGTGAAATTAAGAGAAACTTATCGTTAGAAGCTGAAAATCTTGCCATTTCAGATTTTTTTCATTTAAGGCAATATTTTTATTTTCACCAAATAAAAACAATGTAAAATTAATTAAACTTCTATAGTTAAATCTGTTTCGATATTTTGTTTTAAGAGCTTATTTTTATCGCCATAAACACTAAAATATATAATTAAGATAGCTTTGTAAAACTGAAGTAATTCAATCTAACTACCAGCAACGCTAACTATGAAAATACAATTCAATCCTAATAAACAACTGCCAAAACATGATCAGTAAAGACAATTCTTACAACACAAACTCTTATTTATTTTGACCGACTCGGAACAATGGTAGCCCGAATTAAGTGTTACAAGAAAATGGCTGTCAATCTGATGAAGGAAGGGAGGCCGGATGTCAGAAGGAATGGATTTATGCCCGGTGGTCCCTGGTTTGGATTTCCGCGAATTTTTACTGCCTGAGTTTCCGCCCACGTACTGTGAGCAGGGTACGGAATCACGGAAGGAGCTCTTTTGATAGGACCGCCGATGCCGCCACTTTTAAGTCTTGAGACTTTTATATCCATTTTACGAAGGAAATCGTCCTTTTACACACTACTGAAGGAATCCTGGGAAGCTACATCTGAGATAGAATCTTTGGTTATGACTCCTTCCATCGAACGTGATGGTTTACGATGGCACACGATAAAGCTTCATTATGAATAACTAAACAACTTGTTCGCCTAAAGTTTCCGCGCCGTAACTAAACAGGAGTCTCCAATTGAAACTTAATTCATTTTGACGAGGGATGGGAACCTTTTTTCATCGTACCTTCAACCTCGTGCACTTTTAGGCTGCATATGAGCCCATTGCATCGCAATTGAGAGATGCACCGCAAAGACTGAAATAGTATAACATCAAAATATACCTAAGGAGACGAAT
The DNA here is from genome assembly GCA_000376725.2 of Ladona fulva. Classification (NCBI taxonomy): domain Eukaryota; kingdom Metazoa; phylum Arthropoda; class Insecta; order Odonata; family Libellulidae; genus Ladona; species Ladona fulva. The sequence goes on along the minus strand of KZ308466.1, from coordinate 739,122 downwards.
TTCACTGGTATGGTTATAAAAAAGGAATAAAGTCAATTTTATTACCCAAAGCACAAAAATGATAATAATTTTAATTTTATTGACAAAATATACAAGACTGGGAAATAAAAGTTTTTGAATCCCTGAATTGGTCTCAAGAAGAGAAGAGGCATAATACGATAATTTCAAAATCTGATAAGGATTCCTTAAAATTCACGAGGAAGAAAAATAAGGATCAGGTTATAATAGAACGACCCTCTCGGTAAGGACCCTCGGAAAGTCAATTTTTCCAAACTGATAACTTTCCACTTTCCGCCATCAAAACTATTAATAATCTCTGTAAACGTTTCCTTGCTTGGTAGAGTCCACAAAAGAAATCCTTTTCCGGAACCAAAACGTCAACAATAGTATAAATAGCGGAATCTACTAGTTTTATCGATGCATCATATTAATATTTACCGTCACCATCACACAGTTACTATCACAATCTTTTCTTTCCTTTTCAACACTCTCTGTAAACAGGAAACAGAAAGTATATTGGTAGAGCCAACACTTATAATTATTAAAAAAGGCTGCAGAAAGAGAGCGGCGTGCCCTGAGATGAGAGACGTGAAGAGCGAGCTATATAAAACCAAAAGAGCAGAATACTGTTCCTTCACATTCTCGTAACCAAAGATCTTGCGAAGAAATAAAACGTTCTATGAGGAGGTGACCATTAAAGTAACTCCGGCTGCGAAAGCGTAAAATACTCGGAAAAGCCGTTAAAAAAGGTCTCGAAACTGCGTTTCCATCCGCTTCGCTGGTCACGAATGCTTATAGTGGGAGTGGTGAAGAAAGGGGGCTGTTTGGACGGATGCAGTATTGGAGAGTAAAGGCTTTAAATACTTCAGTTAGAAACCCTTTTAAACGTGATGCAGCTTGGTTTTTCAAATGCTTTGGAAGGTTGCATCCATTTCGATCCCACCTATAAAAGATAAAGATGCAGCTTCGAAAACTGGATTTATTGAGACATTATGAGACGTTTTCAAGTTTCAAACAAACTTAAGATTTCTTGATTCTTGAAACATGGAATTTTTACCGGTAGATGAGGTTGGAGCTTCTGCTACTAGATATGCTGTTTCTAGAGTCTAACAAGCACATGACTGGCGATTCAACGAACAGATTGTAATATTTAAATGTCTGGATAATTTAACATGACTTTTCTTTTCCTTTTCATATGGAAATTATTTTTTACAAATTTAAACGTCATAGACAGATTTCTCCAGGCATTTTTTAAGATTAAAATTTCATTGTGCGGATACAAACGCAGAAACTAAGAATCTGCTACTTGTTCACTCTCGTCAGTGATATAGAAGCTCATTACTATTAAATCATACCTTTTATACCGTAAGTGATTAATAATTGCTTGGTGTAGATACTTTTTCCATCGTAATTGACAGTTTGATCTTTGAAGAGTCTTTGGAGCGAAGAGAGCTCGAGAGAATAGAATCAAGAATCAGTTTAAAGATATATCGATTGATAAATATATTTCGTAATTTGGTCTCTATTTTCTTTGATTCTGTATTTGAGAAAGAAAGAAAATCTGTCCTCAGTCACTGAAATTCCTTTACGTACAATAACTTATTCTGAAATAAAGGCAGAGGGGAAAGGAAAACAGTTCATCGTTCTCCAACACTATAAGTTCTATTAAAATTAGAAAACATGCCATGGAGGAAATGAACAGGAATCATAATATTCCTACGTCTCGAGGCACCACAAAAACGAATAAAAAAGCGTAAGTTATGATGAGAGAGGAACAAAAACAATTTTTAACAAACAACGCGTTGAGACATTTAATTTCATACCAAAAGTTGTTTTTATTTTTCTCTGATAATGGAGAGCCACCATAGGGTTGCGGCCAAAATGATGGGTTTTGGGATAATAATGTTTTGAAATTATTTTCGGTTTTAGATGAGAAACAAATGAGAGTTTAGGGAGGTTGACAGTTGACTAAAGAGATGAAGAGCTGCTAAGATTTGAGCGTTTGTTGTTACATACATTTGTTGCTGTTTACTACTTAAATACTATGAGAGAGAAAGAGATGCCAATCCACTCAGCACCATCCATGCAATCATTTGTGGCCTTCCTGCCGACGCCTTCGCAGAATAAGATGGCGACGAAAGGCGTTGGATTCAGCAGATTCATTTCCCCTCCCTCCAAGTGTGAGACTGTTATGATAGCGCGTACGAGGATGAAGAGGGGACCGAGCGATGATGAAGTAATAGTTCGCCCAAAGAGTGGGAAAATATGAAGCCGACAATTTCGTCATTTCGGACGGATAGAGAAACAAAATAGAGGTTGAGTACTCCAATCGGAGGGAAAGGACGTATGTACAATTCGTCGTTGGAAGAAACGACATTGGATAGGGATCGCCAGAAAGGATATCGACGGCCCGCAGGACGGGAAATGGAGGATCACGGGAAGGAAGAGGGAGATAGAGGAGTTATATATGAGATGATGATAGGGCTATGGTATGGATTCTTGCTCCGCAAAAAATTCGAACGGGGAAAGAAGAGTTTGATACGAAATCGTACCCTTTTCCCGTGCCGCATGGTATGCGAAGCAGTAATTTCCGACATACATTTATTAGTTATAGCGTATGAGTCAGCGTTCATTTGTGACGACGATGGATTGATGCGGTTGGAATACCGATGGACGGGATATTACCCGATGGAATTCCGACCAGTTGAATATACGATCAAAATGCGAGAGGGATGTTTCGGACAGTTTGATAATGAGGAGGCGTTGGCAATTCGATCGTTTGAATACATATCGCGTCATTACATTATGCGCAAAAAGTATCGATAGTGCAACTTTAGCATATTTGATGAAACAGATTTAGTAATTTAGAGAATTTCTGCTGTTAAACTGAAAGAACCATCACTTAGTAACAAAATCAGGAAGTTGAAAAGCTGTAGCATTACAGTTAGATCTTCTTCGGTTGGAGAGGTAATAATATAGATACTTTGGAATTGACTCGAAGTTGATGATCAGTGTGGGTATATCAGTACATAATTTGGAGTTATGCTTTGCAGACATATGTTCTTCAAATTTTGTAGCGAGTATTTCTTGGAAACCGCGGATATTTCACAGAAGCCTGTGTTAAAGATGTTCTCCATTCGGTATGTAATTTCTCTTCCCAGTATGCAAAGTACTACGATGATCCATTCCTAATATCTTTTGGAGAAAACGTCTAAATAAATGCAAATTTTGCTGACACTTTCCACAAGCGTTGGAAATTCATTGGGAAGCTTATCACTGGCAAAGTATAAATACTAAGGATTTCAGCGCTACTATCATTTATTTATCTGTATAAATTAAATCCCTTTGATCAATTAATGTTAAAATTATCGGATTACTAAAAATTTTAAAATTTACTATAATTCATTATTAATTTAATTAGAATTACAATCCAGTTCATCGAAAGAAGTGATCCTTCTTAGTCCTGAGAATAATTCTACTCTTCTTAACTTCGTCACATTTCATTGATTGTGATACAACAAATACAAATAATTTACCCATGCTATGATCACGAGCACGAGCAAGCTAACAATACAATGATAAGCGAGTTATCGCCTCTTCGACACCTCCAAAACGTATGTGGTACATTGGTCTCCTAATTAAAGACTATCCTTCACCTATACTCACCACCTATTTTGCATTCCAAGGAACCATCCTATTTGAAAACGCCACCCGGAGAAAATCTGACGTTTCTGAAAATTATTACCGTTAAACGCGTCTCCTCAGCTGTTTGAATGATGAGTGCGACACTCCGAGGTTCGACTCCTCGTCGTTTTTCAGCGGCGCTAACGACCTCTATGGAAATGAAACGATCCTCACTCAAGACAATGGGTTTCTTATCAGTATGCAGGAATGGGAAACAAAGATGCTACAGAAGCCGTGCCGGAGTATGACAGAGGGGGGCGATTGCATACTCGGGAGTACTTCACGGCGGTGCCAGGGAAAACAACCGCGACGAGGCGCTCGAATACGGAATGGAGAAATGGAGAGAAATGCAGACGAAAAGAGAGGGGAAAAAGAGAATCCCCGTAGAGAGAGACGTACGAGAAATAATCTTCGAAACGAAATAAATGTCCCGGCAAGTTTTTCTGGCATCATATCGAAATGATCTGGAAATCTCACTTAATGGGCTGCGAATAGGAACGTTGGGAGTGGGGAGTTATACATAACACCCAGGGTCCGGGGGAGGTTATGGGGGGCATGGGAGGCTGCAGGAGGGGTGGAAAAAGGAGGGGAATGGAGGCGACGAATGTGTGAATAGCGATGGCGCTGCGCAGCGTCTTCTTACATCGCCCGTTGAAGGGAGCAGCAGCCTCGCGCCGAGCGCTGGGACAATCTTTGGGCAAATAAGTCATGGTTCTCGTGACAAGGGGGCGATTCACAGTGCTTATTTGGATGCACTTCTATTACTGGTTTGCTGAAATACCTCCCAGTCGTTGATTAAATAGGGATTTGCAGGAATGGTTGAGTTCGCATCTCGACGCAAAATCCTCGATTCTTAGAGACTTTTGAAGCCAAAATCCTCTTTGGTGCAAATTTCCAATTCCTGGAGGCATCGGATGCATGATCTTCGAAAGATTAAGACGTGCAATAGATCTAGAAGTCTAATGGAATGATTTGAATAGGTAAATGAACTCATTTGCAGAATGTCTAGAGCTATGCAATGATGGGAATGACCTTTCCTAAATCGTTGTATGCATCAACATAATTTAAGGAAATTTTCTTTTTCTTGCCATCACCAGTGTTTAACTCCTCTTCCTCATTGTTTGCTCTCTCCGCTTCCGTTTAACCACAGTTGACCATTCAAACGTTGAGAACCCTCCCATACCCCCATGAGTTATGAACAGACAAAAGAAATACACTCATTCCCGACTCGACCGATAACATACGCTAGTTAGTTAGTTATATATAAGCGAAAAATGTTAATATTATCAAAATCATTCAGGGCTAGCTGGTTAGCTTCAAGTCAACCGCAGTCCGTCGAAGAATTCAGAACTCCATTTCATACCTGCAGTACTTTTAAAAATCCCTGGCTAAAGGCATTTCCTACTGTCTGGAATACTTCCTCTCATCCTGAGCATTTTAGAAATTGGATCTGATTAAATTAGTGATCGGAATTTTTATGGCGTGTAAGTTTCCCAAACTCGAGTATGTGTTATGGAATACATAATGAGCTCCCTGTGAAAAAATTAACATGCAACTCATTACTCATCACAATTTGGTATTAATTCACAACTGTTTGCCTTCCTTCTTTGTCAGATGATGTTCCGTAAACATCCTTCATTAAAGTGAACCTTATATAAGATGTAATTATGCAATTTCCGCTCTTTTTCACTCCATTAATTTCAATTTTTAATTTCCCTGCCCAAAATTATTGAGATCATTGAGATGATAGAGCAGAATGAAAATGTCATTCCGAGGACCCAGTCCTTACCTAAGTAAGATTATGTTTACCTAAACATAATCTTACTTAAACGTCGAGTGGTGGTGGTGTAGAGATTAGCGTGTTAGCCCAGCAAAGCCGGGGTCCCTGGTTCGAAATATGGTTAGGGAATGTTTGTGTTGGTGTTGGAGAGGTTAACTGTAAGAGTGGCCTCTTAAGACCGAAACTCGCCTAATAAAGTCGTCATTATTTTCATTTTTATTAAAATTGTGAAGTGTTTACATATACCGATAAAAGAGAATCCAAAAATTGCGCACCACCCGTGGGAGACGAGGAATGGGAAGATGAGGATGGAGTTGTATGGATTTTAGAGAAGATGAGGTCGGAAGGAAAGACCTCTCCCCCACTCTCCTTGATAATAGAGTCCCCTTTCCGCATCCATTCCCTGGTACATATGCGTCGATGGCGACGCCGTGGATGCAGAGAGGAAACCGCCATCTCCATCCTAGGCGCCCCAAAACTCTCTCCCCGCCCCCTCTCATGCCACACCCCGATCTCTCTCCCCATTATGTCCGCCACCCTTCTCCGTCCCATAAAGCCCCTCCCGGTCGAATCTCTAGCGACGGAAACTCCCCATGATTTCAACGTTTAATGGTTTGTAAAGGGAACGGGTTCCGCCTATGAGGGCCACGAAAGGGAGTTGGGAAGGGTGCGGGGAGAGGCAGCGGGTTTGGCACCGCGATGACGGCAGGAGGGGAGAGCGTTGATACCGTAAATAAATTGTCGCTTTATTCCGTGAAAACGGATAACATGGAACAAATTGGCTGTCGTTTTATTGGGAGGGTGGAGTAATCAATTGGAGGAAATTTAGTGCTTAATCTCGGCAATTTTATAAAGACGTCGATGCGTTTTTTTCGGCTCCGATTAAATGGGAAAATGTGGCCTCTAAATTTGCTACGAAAGGGCGGTGCGTGGTAGATATTGAGTGAAAAGTGAACGCAAGAGGGCACGCAATGCTCTTATCTCCATGTTCGCTCACATATACTCGAATGTTTGAGCTGATCTATCTTGATTTTTATATAATCTCATGGTAAACGATGGATCAAAATACATTGTGAAAAGTGAGTATTAGAGTGAAAAATTATTACTTTGCGGAATACTATTACTCCAAAAATATCTCGTTAATTTCTTTAAAGATAAAATCCATGAATAGGACGCAAAACCTGGATGCTATAAAAAACGAGGTTGAGATTATTGCTGAGGAAACACGAATAGTGCTGGATAACCCGTAGCCATTAATTAGCTGATTTTTGAAAGCTGCATTTGGTTTTACTTTTCAATACCTAACTCATTTTCCCTTAATTTCATAACCGCTATCAATATAATTATTCCGTTAAAATGAACGCTATGGCATTCTAACAGTTAACTCTGATTTTCCTCGTGTAATAGTTGAACAATTTATGCTATATAACCAAAGAAATGGGTAAGGAGCGATCTTTAAATATAATATCAAACCGCTCATCTAGCCTTTATTTCGACTTTCATAGTCATGTTTTGCTTACAATTCTTTGTTGCACACATTTCCACGAAGAAGGCGCAGAATTTGCTCCACTGACAAATTCCCCGCTGTATTTAGTTTTCTGACAGACATACTAAGAGACGACTTCCGATTATGTTTCCATCAAGTGTTATTATAAGGAGTTGAAATGTACTGGCTTATCATTGTCCACAATATAATTGATATATTAATCTATCGATAAACAATTTTCAAAAGCTATATCATTGAAAGTAGGGAGAGATGGTTACTTTAAAAAATTCATTTTCATTCGAGAAGTTTCCATAAGAATCTCTTAGCCTTTCGAATAAATAAAAGTCAGATAGATCATTTTTTGAGCCCTTATCATTCTGTAAATGTTATAATACTTTAAATTCACGATCATCTGTTTCATTAACGCAATTATTATTAAAATAACTTTTCCACACTTAAGATTTATTTCAAAAGCCATTCTATCCAATAATATTATTAACATTTTATAAAAGGTAAGAAATTCCTTCCTAAATAAAGGAATATATAACACTATAAGAACAGGAATGTATTGTGTTAAAATAACATCCAACAAATTTTGAATCTAAATTGAAAGAAATGGTGATCGAGATTTAGATTTAATTCTAGATAAGATAAATTAATCCATTATATGCTGCTTTATATTCAAATCATAATTAAAATATCAATAGCTACAATTGAAATGGCATTCAACGGATATGCAGAGCTATCGCTATCTTGGTCTTGTAGTTCAGCTATCTTAAGCTAAAATATTCAATCTTCTTCTCCTACAGGTGAAGGTATGGTTCCAGAACAGGAGGACGAAGCACAAGAGGATGCAGCAGGAGGAAGAAGCCAAGGCAGCGGCGGCTGCGGCGTCCGCCAACGGTAGCGGCAAGTCTTCGTCGCACCACGTGGCAAAGTGGAAGCAGGATACGAGCCAGGGCGGCGGTGGCGGCCATTCCTCGGGAGGGGAAGGTGACGGCGGCGGGGGGATACGGCGGGACGGCGGCAGGAACCCGGAGGCCGATGAGGAAGATGACGAGGCGAGCTGCTCCTCGGGTTCGGAGGCGTGAGCACCGGCCTCAGCAAGCCCTCCATCCGCCGCCACCTCAAGTCGTCCCGGCTTCCAAACCTCCGAGTACGCTTTGTGCGGAGACTTTAACGCCCGAAGGCCTCCGGATGAGATTTCCCGCGACAAACGTTCTACTCCCATATCGCAGTATTCGGTGAAATCTCTCCTCAAACCCCGAAAGTGCTAATTCCTTTTTTCCGTTGAAGACTGATTGAAAGGACACGGGAGGAAGTTGTCGTGTGAAGTACTGAAGCGAATTAGTGCGAGAACGATGAGGACGATCTTCGAAAAGGGAGTTCCAGTTTCATTTTGACTCACAATTGAATCCACTGCTTCCATGAGTGACGAATGCAGAGTGGATCAAAAAAAAACCTAAAAGAGGTTTGTACATATGAGTGTACCCAGTGAAAAATAGTAATTTATATAGCCCGTCATGTTGTAGTGAGTTCTGTTTTACAAAAAAACTAACGACTGCGTCAGTGAGGGCGTCAGTGATTTTTTTTCTGAAATAAAATGTTTCCAGTTCGACGAAAATATTTAAGAAATGCTTCCTTTTTAAAGATACTCGAAAAGACATTTTTTAGAATACTGGTGCATACTGCGAAGAAAAAGTTCGTTTAAAAATCTTGGACTAGAAAATTGGAATTTTCCTTTGAAATTTGCATTTCCTCTTTATTTAAATTATTTGCAATAATTTATGTCGTTTCTGAGATGGACAATCCATGTTAAGGTACTCCTCTATTTTAACGGCTTTCACATTAATTTCTAAAATAGGACCAAGGTCTTGACAGTGCAAAATTATAATTTGTAATTTTAATGGACCAAAATGTATTTATTTATAACACTACAAACTGAAGAAATGCTCATTTAAAATGTGAAAGCATAGCTGAGGGATTCTTTAGCCGTATGAAAAGCATTTACCAAAGGAAATATCCACCAAAACTGTAACAGAAACTATTCCAAAGTGGACGGAATGACATTTCACCTCCATTTAATTGAACCTGTGGAAAATTCTCAGATAAACCTCATGTAAATACTGTGTATAGATGTTCCTTAAGTAGCCGATATGTGAAAATGTGTGGTTGTGAGAGTATGTAATTGTGAAATAGAACATACGATTTTTGTGGGAGTGTATGTATGTAATGTACCTCAGTACATGAAATATAAATATTTACCAAAATCATTTAATTGTTTTTAAAATTCGATTCGCCGTGTCCTCGATAAAAATGGTATGAGACAAAATAGATTTGGAAATAAATTACGCTGAAATTCTTTGCAAAGAAAACAAAAGTATAGGATGTCAAGTTTAACATAAAAATGTTGAATGTTTTTCCGTCGGCGGTGAAAGATTTTTTTTCTCATATTTATTTACCAGTTTTAAAGCATAAAGATTTCTTTGTGTACTTGCCAATCGGAACGTATCGGTAACGTAAATGCTTGCTTTCTTAGGGTATATTTTCGATAAGAAACACTGTAGCCTACGAGAAATAAATATTAATTCATAATTTATATTGAATTAAACTACTGCGAATTCCCTTTTGGATATGCTGAATTCTTTCGTATCCAATTTGATCAACATCAGTGCAAATTATTCCGAGCATTCGCACGATTTACTAGAGGAATGCACATGATCATTTTCAATCTTTTTAGTGGTACAAATTGAATTACCTGCACTAATTTTTATGACGTAAGAAATATCATATAACGGATAGCATCCAATTCCAACAACAGCGTTAAGGAGTTTCATAATCGAAGAAGTTAACATCTTTATTTCTAATTATAAGACCGCCCCTTCAACATTTTTCTCCATTACTTTGTGGCAAGATACATCAAATTAGCTCCATATCCGCCAATTGAAAATTTTTCTCTGATAACTGAAATAATTCTTAAGGAATGTGTTATCGTATGAGTTCGATTAATAAGTTATACTTTGCAGTATGGAAACTCCAATATTTTATTACTTACTTTCGCAATAGAATATTTATCCATTTATAAGAATACATTTTCTTAAAACGTTCTCAAAAAAGATTATTTTAATTATATATTTGGTAGTTTTTGAGATTTTGCATGCTTCGAATTTAAAATAGAAATAATAGCTAAAGAAAACGGAAGACTTACTAAATGAAACAATATAACGCTATCTGAGTGTACGGATCATTTGCGGCTATACAAAAGGTGAAACAGTAAAAATTCCATTCGTCAAAAAAAGTCATTCGACTTCAATGGCTGGGCTCAATGAAGTCATCTTTTAATCTACGATAATGCAAACCGAAGTAAAAGCTTTACGCTTGCAATACATACAACTTTGACTAGTCAGGTATCTTAATCCGGATAATCTCACTCTATTTCCACAATGAAAGAAATATCTCATATAGGGCTGTAAAATCATGTCTATGGGAATATGGACATTAGCAGGGGGAACGAATTTCAACAGAGGAAGCTAACAGCTTTTTTGGAGGAGTTGAGATTTACATATGAAGCAATTTCGGTTTTGGTCATTACTAAAGGAGGGCTTAATCTTATTAAGGAATTTCTCCTTCGATTAAGTAGGAAGTCATAGTTTCGTCAATTCTCTCCTCCAATCTCTTGATTGACATCTTTCTTACTAGAGAATAAGGAAAGACTTCGTATTTTTCCACACAATATATTTGGACGACTAGTTTCGGCTACTCGCCATCATCGGGTCAATGATACAGGAAATGCACACTCTTTATATACCTTTACAAATTTTAGAGGGGAGGTTAAAGAGAAGGGAAGGGGACATGAACGTTATTTCATTTGTTAGATTTTTCGCACACATTATTTCTATTGCCTCCCACGCATGTATCTTTCTTACGCATCTTTCTTACTAGATTAAACGGGCCCTTTATTCGTGCTTTCTAACCTAATATGCCTTCTAATAGTTCTCCGAAAAATCAATATAATTACCGATATATATATATTCTGCGCAAGGGAATATTGCTGTATGAAATTGCGATATTATGGCAGCAATACTTGTACATTAAACTCATAAATCTTAAGGAACCTATCTTGGAAAATCTTGCTGCTGACTTTTAGTAATACACTAAAAAAGAACTACGTTCTATTCATTTAACTTTCTTCTGAGGCATCAAGGATGACTTTGGAGTACCAGTGAAGTAGATGTCATTAGATAGACGATATGCGGGAATATACGTAATAATGCAGATGTAAAAATTTCCAGCTGCTTATTTTGGGCTTCGCTTGTTATTCTTGTCGCATACGATTTCACTTATCGTAAAATTCACTTAATTACAGGAAAAACTAAGAGCAAGGAAGATAAATACAAGCAATTGAAAACATATATTGATTTAAACCAGTAAAGAAATTTCTTTTACAAACGGTAATCGTATGCCTCACTCTGATGCTACCTGAAGAATGGTTTCTAAAGTCATTGCTTAATTCTTTTCAGCTATATATTTTACATGTAAAATAAAAATAAGTAGTGACTACATATGAAATCAGAGATCGTTATAAGGAAATTCTTCGAAATGGCTATTATTAATCAGAAATATTGATTATCTAAAAAGCAAATTTGATGCCTCCAGTATTCCGGAAGATAAGGATTATATATAATTATTAAAGCGGGTTCTAGCATGCTTGATAGCAATATTCCCGAAACGGGTTGAAGGTAGGAAATGTATGGTGCTTCAAAAGTTAGTTCCAAAAGAAAGTTCATTGTCATCCGTAATCATCATGATCACTATCATGAGCCGACTCCATTTGTGATGGGAGCAATAAGGCTAGGAATAAACAACAGTTATTTTAGAAATTGCTTTGAATGTGAAATCAAGGAGAGGCTATGAATATAAAAATGTCAATGCTTGATGCATATTACGGAAATTCATTGATTGATAGAGAAACTACTAATTAAAAACTCACTCGATTTAGTGCATGCATCCGAAAGTTTTTCTATGCTCACAATAGGCTATAGAAGGTCCATAGAAGGAGTGACTTCAATTGCAACTTAAGATGAGCTCATATCTTGAATTGGAAGGGGAAAAACATTCATTCTCATGAACAGAATCTGAAGTATGCGTTCAACCGGACGCTTTCCACGGCCATTTTGTTGAAGTTCGCGCAGAGAGGGAACACGAAAGCATTTGATATTATCATGTTACCATGTTATATCGTATGTTAGATCGCCATCTAAGCATTTGTCTACATGAAGATGATTCATAAACATGCTGTAGGAAATATAGTAAAAGTAAATTGAAATCAAAAAACTAGAATCTTTTGAAAAATAGAATGATATTCATGATGCTAACGAAAAGGGGATTTATATTGGCCAATTGGAGAATAGTTTATCAATTCTAATTACAATATTAAGCTTTTCCTTATAACTGTTCTGATTTGAGAAATATTGAAGAATGTAACACAATCATCTATAGGGGTTTTCAGTTAGGGGTAAGAAGTTAGCAACAACATGAAGTAGTCTTCACATACCTTCTTTCATCTATAATCAAACTGAAAGTATCCTTATATTATTTCATAGTATGTTGTATTTTGAACGTTTTCGGGAAAACATTAATTTAAGTAAATGGATATTGATTGAAAATAAACATAAAATGCTTCGTAAAATATTCTTAAGTTATGAATAATTTATTATTATTAGGTTTTAGTACACAACAAATGAATACCCACATTCAATGTTAGATAAATTGTAATTCATCTTCTGAATGTAAAATACTTGAAAAACAGAATCGAAATTTAACAAAAGTAGTCTTACTTCGTACTAACTTCGCTTATAACCCGGATAATATTAAAAAAGAATACAATCTTTCGATAGAATACAATAATATCTACTTTCGTAAGTATTTCTATTAAAACTGCTACTTCAGTTTATCAAGAATAATTTCCGAATTATCTATTTCTATTATCACTACCAAACTATACTTCTTCTAAAATTATCACTACTGCTACACTGTCAACGAACCAAATTTGGAATGTAAGAACATTTTGGTTGGCAAAGATGCAACATCTAACTATAAATTCGGAACAAGATTTTCACATCGAAAGGAACATAAATTATTTTCTATTGCAACAATGGGTGTATTGGTTCCGTGTTACAAGGAACTATCTTCCTTCTCATTATCAACTGATGATTTACACCTTTTAAATATTCAATTTCTTGCGTTCCTCCTAGTGACAGCTGGAGGGACGGAAATTACCACACTTCTAAGATGAAATCTCAAGTGAAGAGGTGAACTCAATTTAAATTCATCCATTACGATATGGGCATATATTTTCGGTAATTTATCTTCTGGATATCAATTAACCAATCAGCATAAGTGTGACGTTAGTTTATGAACCCCATGTCGGATATTATCGCAAACATCGTATTAAGCAGCAAGTTCATCCCTAAACAAGTTATCCAGGGTTTACATAATTGTCAATTAACAATAACCGGTTTCACTGGCCAAGTGCGAACCTGCAGTATATCTAAAATGAGTTTGGCTGAAATATACAGAATTGAAGAAGTATACGTTAGTGATTAGCTCTACTATGCAATGCCAGTTAAGATTTTAGCAAACTCTTTCCTTTTCCTATTTCGATTCCGGAAAAATAAAATTTTTTACTATTGGATTCTAATACCGGATGAAATGGAGATTCGCACGAACGAAAGAAGTCTAACCGTCAAAGAAGTACTATGAAATCATCTCTTTAGCAGAATAGATTCACCGCTTCAAGACGGAATAAAAATTTCAAGATATAAAGCAGATAAATCTTCCCTGATACGAACTAATACTTATCAATTAAACTCTTTAATCTAATTTTGATATAAATTTCTATTAAGGCTGATTGCTTATTCCAATCTTCCAATCCAACCTTATTTAAATCTCAAAGAACAACAACCCGTTTTCCTCTACGTGATTATCATGCATATTTGTTGAATTACTGCTACTGCCAACATTCAAGTCACGATGCTAAACGGCAAAAAAGAAGAAAATGAATTGATATTTCTTAGAAAGTAATTCTTTCAAGCATGTGCGAAGAAGAATGGGTCAAATATTTCTCACACCTTATAATGGTGATTTTATGTAAACGTTACAAATAATGACGAAAGGCGGACATTGGGCATATCACTCAATCTATCGAGAATATAATGTGCCCTGAGAATATACTGTACCGAAGTCGGTCATAGCAACAACATTTACCAACGTCAATTAAACTCACTAATTTTCCAGGGCGGGTTTTACCCTTACAATAGGCGCAAAATACCTTCGGACCGGCCATGTGTTTCACGGAACGTATTTCATAGGAACGATTCTTTTCTAGTAGAGTGAAATAGTGTCTCAAGACGGTAAGTCCATCATCACGTAAAAACAACTTCAGGTCTGACAAAAATGTTTTGGGCGAATGTGTTCGACTAAACTACGGAGATTGATAAGATCTTAATCCGATAGCAAAAGACAAAGACTTACTTGTGCCTAAGTGTGTTCTTTAATCTTCGAATAAATACTCTATATTCCGTTTTAGAAGATGAACTTCAGTTCTGCTCTGGCTACATATCTAACGTTGAATATTCGGCGTTTTCAAAAGAAAAATCAAGAAATGAATATTTAGCTTAGGTGGAAATATCAGGAAGAGTGATTGTGCCAACTTTGTTATTTTCTTCCTTAAAGTTTTAATATTCAACAATCCATCGAGATTTCTATTATTTTTAAATCGAGATTTCTGTTATGTTTTAGAGATAAATTAACACTTTGCAACTTAATCATTTAACTCTAACCGTATATTGAATAGACTTAGAAAGCTTTACCTTCAAACTTTTACTGATGTCAATTTTTTTGCACATGAAGTAAGTGTAAATATCTGATTACTTATGATACTCCTGTAGATCGTGATATGATTACCAGAAATCATGACGAAAACAATTTTATTGACAACACAATTTCTTACACTAATTACGTTACGTGTACCCAGAGTATTTAGCAAAGTATCTAGTATTTTTACCATCTTACAGAGACACTTTTCAAAGTTAGGATTCATTTAAAAATAAGACTAATTTCCGTTTAATGACAAAGTGAAGAATACACGATTCTACATAGATTAACCAGAGACTTTCAGCTGGTTTATTACTACTTCCAATACCTAACTGCAAAATATCTCAGAGCAACCAGAAAGCATAGAAGAGGGAAGATGAAAAAATAAGGTGAAGAACACAAACAGAAGAAGATAGAATGATGAGGATAGAAAGAATGAGGTAAGAGGGCAGCTACCCCTCTCCCCCCGCGAAACACTCCACTTCTTACACGTTACTCCAAAATTATTTACTGCCATCCGCAAAACGCATAACGCGGACGTATGCCTATCCATAAACACCCAAATCCATTAATCCACCCAAAAAGAGCTGCCAACTTCTCTCTCTGCGCCTCACCCTCATCTTGTACAGAGTGCTTACCTTTCTGCGGTGCTGCCGGTTTATGTCCCCGCAACAATGGTGCACGGAGAGGGCGTGGAGATGAGCTTCTCGAAGGAGTTTATACCGATGACCCGAGTGGCGGCCGCCGCCACCTATAGCGGTGACTTGCATTATTATTTTCTTAAGTGGCGCACTATCTCTTCCTCCTCCTTCTGCAGCAAGATGTTGAAGTGCAAAATTCACTCGGGTCAACGGAGATTTGCTACCGATTTTTTTCGCGGCCGGCACCTGCCTCCGCCGCGCATTTCCACAAGAGATCGTTTCCTGTTTAGGTAAGGATAGTATTTGCCTAGGCGTTGCACGGTAGTAAATCGACGGAGAGAACGTCTTCTGCATTGTTGGAGACAGCACGGCGATGAGAGATGCTTGAACGTTCTGGGTTTTCACCGCGAATATGATAGTCCTTAGCGAGCATCCGGTATTTTCTTTTATGAGGATCTTGGGAATACGAATATTCCAAAATATTTACGGAAGTTGAGCCTCTTTTTATGAGCCTCAGTCGTCAGTCTTTTTAGAAATGCAACTGAAAATTAAAAAAATATTATCAGCATAAATGTATGTGACCCAAAAACATCTTACATTCTACATAGTGGAAGTTGGAAGTCATATTAAAATTTGAAAGCCCTTAATTTAGAGATGGCAGAGATTATGAGTGAAATGAGCGATAGCGATGGTTCGTATTTGATTTTGTAGATGTTTATTTTATATATGGAATAAATTGATTTTGTTATAATTCATAATTCTTAAATTTTCATTTGCAATTATATTATAATTTACGATTTTTCAATTAATGTTTTTACTCTGCCTGAGAATAACTTTTTCTGAGTCACATCACATATACTTATATTATGATAGATGAGGTGACACACTGTTAGTGCCGCCGAAAAAGTCTGGTAGAGTTCTTTGGAATAGGAATATCCTATTCTATACATAACTCCTTATTGGCTTTATCACTTTAATTCCAACGAAATGCGAGAAAATATGAGTTAACTAAATACATGTAAAAAATAAAGGAAAAAGAAACCCTGCTGAAAGGATGCCATTAAAGATGGAAGACTTCAATCTTAAATTTGAAATAACTTCAGATTTTGAAATACATACAAAAAATTCTTCATTGGTCACTTTAACACTAGGAGAATTATTTTAACTCGAAACTGTTACACCTACATAATTAAATGTAATACCTGAGTTTTTAGGTTAACATAGCCCACATTACCTATTTCTATCTCTAAAGGTGTTTCCATGGTCTCATGTGAGTAAATAATTTTCTTTGTTGCTTTCTACGCAACTTGGAGGGATAAAAGTTCGTAAGAAATTTCCAAGGTGTACTATGATATATGATGGCGTTTATCATTAAAAATATCTGTCATAGAATCTCTTTAAACATTTTCATGAAGTGAAACGCGGGATGTTATTTTAGAACATCTGCAAAGCTTCCTATATGCGTTTTACATTAATTTTCGCACTCTACTTCGTGCTTATGGCGACGGAGGGAAAGAAAATAAATGACCAAAAATATTTAAGACAACAGGATTCAACTTTATTGCCAGCGCAAAGCACTAGTATTAAATGCACGCCCTAACACGGAAACCCATTTTATGGAGCCATCTGGACGAACCGCGCGCTATCTATCTACCATGGAATGCGCTGAATCTCTTAATTCTCATTTCCACCGTCTTTTTCATCGAATCAGATCTTTTAAACGGGCGTTAACTCGAATAAAATCGCAATAAATCCTACCGAGGAGGTGATTTCGACCGAGCCGTAAACACACAAAGCCTTACATATGCTCGAGTATCATACAAAAATTAATGCATTTATAAAAGCGTGCGCTCGAAGAGAAACAAGCATAACTCATCCCTTTTCATTGTGACAGCTCGGAAATAGAATACCGGAATAGAGAAGTGAAGCCACTCCGTCAGGTCGTTCCTAGCGATCCATTCCACCTTTCAACTTTTTTCCACCTCCGCCAAGTCCAAAGATCACGGCAATTTCTCACGCGTTACTTAAAAAAGATTCCGCGAAGGGAACTGAAAATCCGTTCGCTTCAAAGCGAAGCTCCATTTTCCAGTTAAGGTGAGAGTCCGTGACAAACGCCCGCACGGATTCCCCTTTTCCCAGAAGGCCATTCGCAGGTGAACCATGTAAATGAGATATACGATTCGAGCGGACGGAGACGGACTGAGATGAAGCGCTTGGAGGGGCGCGGCCGATCGCTACTCTGCTCCATTATCACTGTTTTGGTTGCTTATTCGACATATGCGCACGTGAGGACAAATTGCGACCGTTCAATCGCGCCATCGACCGGTATTGGCACGCCCCGTACGCTATTTACCTTCGTTTCGGCTTCTCTCTGGGATTTCCCGACCCTATTAGCAATCATCGTCCGCGTTCAATTCCTCCTTTGGAATTTCAATCAAAGGGGCGATCTGGACGATACTTGAAGTAATTTAGGGAATTACAGTTAGCCTTAATGTGATACGTTTTCATTTAAATTTCATGAGATACTTTCATTGTATCACCTTTCTTGAAAAGCATAAATTTCTCAACACTCATTAAACATTCACAATACATTAATTCAAGAAAGGTAATTAAATTTACATTATGGAAAGGGCTGTAAGATTCTTTTGATTTCAGAATTTTTAGTTTTCTTCTTAAAAAAATTGATAAAATTGAGTAATCTTTTTATAGTGCTTAAATACTTTACGATAATTCTCAAGTGAGCTCCACCGGAAATCGAACCCAGAACCGCTCTCATAGAAATCAAACACGTTACACACATGGCTATCTGGAGGCCCCGACAAAGTTCTCGGTTTTACCGTTGTTATACTGTTTTTTATCGTATGATTATCGTTCCATCTCGTAGAGAGCAGCAACGTTTCAACAAAACAGCGGAAAAAATGAAGACAAAATGACCGAAACAAAGGAAAATAAAATTTAATGGTTGCTACCCAATTTTCTTATCGTGGCAGCTAAAATGACTCCATAGATTTAGCAAATAGCAGAAATACCAAGATGCAGAGCCGCGCCGTGCTATGGGTGCATCGCACCCGGGCGGCGGCATCCAAAGGGCGGCAACGGAAGCATAGCATACCATTACTGTTATTACAACAACATTATTTGTTGTTTCCTGTGTGATAGACACCACCTATCTAGGAAAGATCATCATGCAAAATGAAAGATCAACAAACATTTAAAGGAAATGTTTATGGATAACTCAAGACGAGAAGAGAATATTTGTTTAGTGGATTTAACCGAAGTTATTTATTTTGCATTACCATTCTTATTGAAAATTTTCATATTTACTCGCAGAAATAGATTCATATCATTTTATGTTTCGCACATTGCGATGATAATGTTACTCGAAAGTACTGTGAACTATTAACAATTTAATATTCGGTATGCTGACTATTCATTGCGTCAGCACACGGAATATGCATAATTAATTGTTTCTGATGTTTTCCGACCAATGTAAGCTGGGGAACGAACTCATCAAGCAATGTTTTTTCCAAGTCTTTCAAAATAATTTTTACCTGCAAATCAAGAATTGCGGCTTTGGTATTCAATTCTTAGGGGCGGCAAATTATGTTTGCACCCGGGCGGCAGATGCGCTAGGCATGTCTCTGTCATTATGCACGCGGAAAGTATTCAGAGAACCATGGAAAATACGTATGAAATTAAAAGTCAAATTTAAGTAATAATTAATTATTATCGTATTTAGGAACCAAGTAAAAAAAAAACGAAACAGGCAGTAGAGAGAAAACATTTTAGGTCCAATGATATAATGTGTACTTGATACGGACATAAATCTATATAAATGATGGATCAGCACGGATGATAACTACCTATAATCTTCTATTGAACATTAACAAACTGTTATAATGCAAGGCTTCAGAATAAAGACGTATGGAAAACAATATTTAATTAGCAATGAAAATGTAAGACATGAGCTTCAGAAGGACAACACTAACGATAAAACCACGACAATTTTACTTCAGGTAACAAACGTTGATAAAACGAAGGGGTTTGTTGTTGGCTGCTAAGACAAGTGGTTGAACGGAAACATCCTGGAAAGATGTTGAAAGACCCAAGTAGATGACATGAATAAATAAGGCATTAGGAATGAATAGGCGGTTTACCCCATTAACGGACTATAAACGAAAATAGATGAAACATTCTAATACACAGTGTTCATCAACTTTCAGTGCATAATCTTGGAAATATACCATAAATAATTACAAACATTGCTATTACTACTATTAAAACTACTATTAGCTACTACAACTAATACTAAAACTACTATTAAAACTGCAATTTTGAAAAATGAATAATGTTTATCAGCCTAATCAATCCGCAGAGAATCATTGTTAGGGGTCTTTGTTACGGTTACTCTTAAATCAGAGAAAGGATTTTTTAAATTTGCACTCAGAGAAAAGGAAATGATTGACTTAGAGGTATGCGAATCAAATGAAATCATAAAAATTTTCACAGAAAATTGACGTTTGCAGAAAACTGAAATTCTGAAAATTTTTGTGTTACATAATTTTTTATTTTCATGGAGTCTGTTCTTACATTTTACAAATAAAACGAGATTTTATTCCATAAGCCCATTTAAACTCTTCGTCAAAGAACTAGAGTTTGTCAGCTAGGGATCCAAAAGGGCAACTGGCTTGAACTATTTTATTTTTCCAATTCGGGAAAATCGTGAAGAACGACAAGATGAAGCTAAAGTATAGCAAAGAGGAAGAGAAAGAGAAAGATGAGACGAGACCATTAATATCTTTCCCGAGTCTCGACTATCAACTCTGGCACACGTATTAAAACACTATAGTAATCATTACCCACAAATTTCCTGGTCGCGTCTTAACTAAGGAAAGGTGCAAAAACAAAACATAAGAGGAATTCCGGCTTTCGAGAAAAACACCGCGGGATATTTTACCCTCTTCTTAGTAATTTCCATCTGAGTGAACGACGGGTAACGAGACGTCCGATTCGAGAATTACTAACCACTGATAAACGCACATCTTTTCGATGTGCGTTTTTTTTTAATTGGCTGCAATGGCTGAAACCCGTACGAATGGACTCGATAAAAAAAAAACTGTAGACGACATAAGAGTTTTCCATGCGTATTACTTCAATTTTCTGCTATTTAAGACGAAAAGTCAGGAGCAAATTCGCCATTTATAGGTAGTGATAAAACACGCCTATTTTTAGAAGCGTAGAGAATGCTTTCGGGATTAATATCGGAGGATTACTGTTATTTCATCTCACGAATGATTACCTCAAGCTTTAAATTCAACCACAGCGACAATGAGCTTTTCAATCCCACAATGAATAAACATATTAGGACTGATTTAATAGAAAGGTCTCGCTTGCGTTATATGTTACGCTGTCACACAAACGCATATTGAATCCACTGCTATTGAATTCTTAGCGTTTCATGACGCCTCACCTGAGATGTTTTCTTCACTTGACGTCTTTCTACAGTTTCCATTAGAGTGAAACTAAAAGTTGCGGATAGTGCAAGTAAATGGATAGCATCCCAATGGTCATAGGTTAAATTATATCTAAGAAATATTTATTTAACTTATTTACTGTACCTCATGTTTTATTTCCAATTCTACTCACAAAAAACACTACCCAAAAAGCTTTGAAATCATATTTTACAGCTCCCGCGCTCAAGAGATTCTTGAATATTCCTCCTTATGGTATCGGTATGTTAGCATCTCTTACATTTTCTTTCATATAGCCTTCTCAACCTCCTTTTTCTTGGTGAACCGCTAATGTGTAAATATTCTATGATCATTTAAAATCACAACTTGTAAGCTCCACGAAGGCAATTCTTTCTTTTCTAATTACCTATATTATTTTCTCCTTACTGTAAGTTCCTAACTCGCAACCTTAATTTATCATTTGAAATTTTATATCAATCGTATTTTTAACGTAAGGTTAAATTGTATATAGGACTTTTCAGTCCCTATTCTGCCCGATAAAACCCGATATATTGTACTGCATTAGGTTAATTAGGTTAGGTTAATTCATTTAAAATGTAAATTGAACAACATCAAGTTAGTATTGACCATCTTGGTCTACGAAGATAATATTTTCCAAAATCACCCTCTATATCTGAAATGGTTATAGGTTTTAGAAATCGTAAAATAAATATAAAAACTGCCTTTTAGGCTGCCTCGCACTTGCCATTTGTTGTAAAATTGGAGAGTAATAGCCATTGCGTGATCCAGAGGGGGTGATTTCTTCCTTCCCTCGATAATTTTCTTTAAAAAAGCATTAGGGGCCATGAGGACCTTCAGCTAAAAACTTCAGCTGAAAACAGAGAGTGAAACCTACATTACAACCATGGGCTTTTGAAGACAAAATAGAATTTTGGCAACTATATTTAGATAGTTAAGGCCGAGATATTGTAATTCTTTTTTTTCCTTAGGTATAAGGTACTTTGCCTTGTTGGTAGATCCACCCTTGATGATGATCTAAAACTAATTTGCTCTCAAGGTTGCTCTTAAAGCGCGGTATCCCTCAAAGAGAAAGCATGCAGGTGAAAAATTAATTTAAGTATGTAAATTGAGAGGATAAATATCTTTTCTATGTATTTTCCTCCTTCTCAAAGACGCCCGGACGTTAGGCCCGGTCAATGCTTAGCACGTTTCACTCGGACAGCAGCGTTGGTGCCGATTGAAGGGGAAGGCGTCGAATGGCCTCGTGACTCGAGATGACTGATGCCGATTCTCATTATGGTTAATGGCGCGTAAAACAATTCCAGGTGAAGGAGAAATTCGGCTTCGATCCGAAAGCGACCGTATAATTAAGATGCTGTAAAATGGTTTCCTCTTCTATCCCATTTAACATGGCGTCGGAAACACGTTAATGCAGCCGCGTGATCGGACGCATGTCCATCATCGCACAGGATTCGTGAATTTGGGGCGAGAGAGCGATCAATTCCGTACCCGAACTCTTCACGCTTAATGATGTTTGATTTTTTGAATTTATGAAGGCAAAGGCTTAAATGTTATTTTAAAGCGATAGACATGTGTAACGTATTATTGAAACAAGAAAACAATACGTTAATGTAGAAGTTTTCCCAGATATCGCTGTCGAAAGGGTTGTGGATTTATCATTAATATAAATAATAATTATTCTTAATTTTGGATATAAGTAAATTTGAAATAATTCAAAATAAATAGTTGAATAGTTCTTACTCAAGTAAAAATTATGCGAATCGGAAATGAATAATGAATCCATTATTATGCCAATGACATCTCACAGCGACAATAACTGCAGATTGCCCAGTTACTACTGCAGAAGTGATAAGAATTTAATGATAGCCTTCAACGTTTAAAATAGTAATTAGACTCAAACTGAGATTTCCAATGATTCCTTCACAACTTTCATAATATATTCAGTAATTAGAAGCAATAGAGAGAACTCTAAAAATCAGCAACTGTAATTTCTTCTTAAAGGCAAACTGAGGACATTTTTAATGCAATATTCTAAGGGCGAACCCAGGAGGTATAATAGTAGCGCAAAAGAAAAATCGACTATAATATAAAATCAGAACCAATAGAACGATTTGGATTTAATTCATGCAAACTGACACCATTATAAACATGGTCAAGTTACAATACAAAAAAAATTTAATCTCCTCTAGAACAAATTCGTCATTTTCTTCTAACTGTTACTGTTGAAATTACATTAATAATTACTTTTGAATGAAAATGAGTGGCCTAGTTAATTCCAGGGATATCAGTTGAATATCCTTTATAAATTCATACTTGAAATTTAGTCATGCGACACAGGAAAATTATTTCCCATCAAGAAATGTTGATCATTTTTTTATAAATTCACTCTCTCGCTATGCTCGTCAATTAAAAAGCGAAATGGTCCGCATCGGGTGAAAACAATCTCAATTTAAAATTTGATTCTTAAATATTCTTTTCAATGATATGTTCTCGCATCCGGTACGAGACTAAATTCCTCTTCTTTCCTGTGAACATTAATCACCTCTGTAACAGTTTTTTGCAACTTTTCCCAAAATTCCAGCGGTAATGATCGACCTTTTCTCTTGCATCAACATCACAGAAATCCAAGGCGAATTATCCCAAGGATCTTATTACCATAGCATTGCGCTTTCTAAAATCTATAGGCGTATCCGTGGGAAAAATCATCTACTAGCCAATCACCATATATTAGATAGGTATTGATTGCGTTCACATCACGTGATCATTATTCGACCCTCTCGATTGCTCACTCTCTCCAGCGGTTTAATTCGTCTTTACAGATCGTAAATGTGTTTCTCAATTTATTAAGATCCAAACAGGATAGTCTAATTATTTCTTAAATTTATATCCATGCTGATTCTTTTATATAGTCAAACATCATTTTCGAGTCTTTCGAAAACTTTCTCTCCGACATCTGATACATTCGCATCTCCTCATCATGTACTCAATGTTTTGCTATCAAAGCAGTGAACGGTGGACGAAGAATTTTTATTTCACTGCGCTTCTTGAAAAGCTGTTCCTATATCCCTTCCCTTTTCGTTCTATTAAGTCTATTAACAGATTATTTATTTATTTAAAAGTAAACGTTGCAATTTGGACCAGGTGGCAATGGTCCTCCGACCTCCGACATTATGAATGTAATTTCAACAGTGACAATTAAAATGGAGGGTCGACACATGACTATAGTAATCTCCTTTACATCCTGGTGGATAAAGGCGTTGATAAAACCAATGGACTCTGGAGTAGGTGAGCCATTACAACATCAGATTGTCAGAGCCGCGCCGTCCTGTGGGTGCAAGGTGTGCATCGCACCCGGGCGGTGGCATCTAAAGTGCGGCAAAGGAAACATAGCCAACCATTGCTATTATTACAAAAACTTAATTTGTTTTTTTCGGTGCGATAATCACGAATTGTCTAGGAAAGATTATGATGTAAAATAAAAGATTTGCAAACATTTAGAGGAAACAACTATGGATAACTCAAGACGAGAAAGGAATAATTGTGCAGTGGATTTAATCAATGTGGATAGGAATTGATAAAAGATTTTCTGATACCAAAAACAATTTTCTTTGGGTTTCGGAATATATATTTACCAGAGATTTGATCGAAGTTTTTCCTAATTTTCGAATAGCTTTGCGTGTTTTATTGACACTTCCGGAGTCTGTTTGCTGTTAACATATTGATGCTCAAAAGTAATGTGAATTATTAACTCATGATGTACATTCACTACGTTAGGATGTGGGATATGCATAAGTAGGTATTAACTAATGTTTTGTGATCAATGTAAGCTGGGGAACGAAGTCATACAACATTGGTTTTTCAAAGTCTTACAAAATAATTTTTATCTGCATATCAGGAAATGTATGATTTTGGTATTTAATTTTAATCGGCGGCAAATTATGTTCGCCGTATCTACACCCGCCGTTCGTATGTGCCGCCCGGGTGGGCTGGGCACAGCTCTAAGAAGTGTGTGATTTTTAGTTTTACATATTTCTTAAATCTGAGGCAAACTACAAAGGACGAATAAAAAATAACATTCCTCTGTATGGATATTGATACCAATGAGTCTACTTCAGGTTATGAACACTGAAATACTACTCAGCGGACACAATTTTTTTTTCAAAGCATATAATCCTTTGAGCTCCTCATTAGAATTCAAGTAAAGCAAAACATCTTAGATATCGGAAATATAGCCGTAAAATGGGACCCATTCAACGGATTCATCGATCCTCTCCTCATTTGCCGGGAACACGTTGAATTTACTTCCGAATACGACGCTAATTTCTTCCGTATCCATTCGTATATTTCATCGAATGTCGAAGCGCGATTGAGCTTCAAGCAAAATATCACTAACAGAAGTTAAGCTTGTTGTCCCAAGGAAGAATGGACTTGAAAAAAGTCTGACGGGACCGGGAATCGAACCCGGGTCTATCAATAGCCAGTCGGGTGCTCTGTCCGTTAAGCTATCCCGGCAGAACATTTCTCCAAGCCATTTGGGATACTTTGTGGGCAAGGACGTATCCCGAATGGCTTGAAGAAATATTCTGCTGGGATAGCTCAACGGACAGAGCACCCGACCGGCAATTGGGAGACCCGGGTTCGATTCCCGGTCCCGTCAGACATTTTTCAAGTCCATTCTTCCTTGGGATTTTTCCTGAGTGCGCACCATCTTGCGCAAAGTCACCCTTACCCGTATTCCTAAGCTTGTTGTGTTTGCCCATTGAAAATGCAGCTTTCTTTACTTTGATTAATTGCACCCTCTTTTCTCTTTTACCTAACTAGACCTAACATCATTATCGCTAAGGGTATTGTTATGGGTCTTAAAACCAAGATATTTTCTACCATTACAGAGTTCTCCAAGTAAAATTTTCGTTGAGGACGTAGGGAAAGTTGTTGGAGGAGGAATAGTATTCAGAAAAATTACTAGAAGTGATCTGGGAAAAGGAAGAAAATTTTCATGGTGAAAAGGTCAGGAGGTCAAGATATAAATAGAGCTAGAGAAAAGAAGGCAGTGGCCAAGGTTTTACTTCTTTCCCATTGATGGATAGTTAGCGTTAATAAGACAGGCCATTCTTGAGTATGACCAAAAGGCTGCAACAGAAGAAAACTGATTTCTGAATGAAATCGAAAGAGGCCTGGTTGAGATAGGAGTACGAGTACACTTGCTTTAAGACTTAAGGTTTCTACTGCCGCCTTTTATTCTTCATGGCCGCTTTATACCCAAGATTTTTTCCTCCCCGTCTTCTGCCTCCACTCATTAACTCCTACTTCTTGATTTCATTTATCTTGCTCCGTTTAATTCCTCCAAGTATTCCTTTAAATTAAATATGAAAATGTCCCCGTCAGTCTCACATAAAAAGGATAATGCTGGTCTCTGGAGGTTTTCTGTAAGTCATTTTGTATAGGTTAACAAAAACGTTATATTCTTAAATTTATTGGTTATCAAGGTAAACCCAGTTCGATATTATTCTGAGTAAAGGTTAAAGGGAATTAAAAAATTATAATTGGGAATCGAAGCCGGTTCTCCCGATTTTCGATCACTTCCGTTTAACGTTCGCTAGAAATAGTTCGCTAGAATAGCAAAACCAAATTTATCCAAAGAAGTTGTAATGATTATTACACTAATCTTCATTATGAAAATACATTTGCTGGCTTGCTTTAATCCTTGAATTTTTCTTCATTCAATTGCAAGCTGTTAAAACAAAAAAGATTATTTAGGGATTCAAGTGATTACTACTTTCTTATAAATAAAGTATTATTAAAAATACTTCAAAATATGTCACCTGAATTTTTACTTGGGTGATAAGGAAGCTATAATTCACATATTAGATAAACAATAGAATGCGACCGATGACATTTGCTACTGTTTAATGCAATGCAATACAAGCGTCTTTATTGGTAGAAATTTGAACAAGAAAGTCCCTCCCATTTTCCACATTCTCTACTGTTTAAGGGAATGTTTAAGTTAACTAACAATGTATTTTTACAGCGATGTAGTTCGGGTAATTCATAGCATTGCAATCATAACGGAAGTATAACATGAAATTTCATAGAGTTCTTCAATGATCTAAAAGGTCAAAGATAATTCTGCAACATACACCTTTACTTCCATGTTTTGATACAAATTCTTTAAAAAATTCCACCTTGGATTATGCTCATAAACGTAATTAAACATATGAATCGAACAGTGATGAAGTTAAACCATATTGAGAAATTCCTTCGAAAAGCAAACTCTCATCGAAAACATCCATTGCCACTTCGCGGTGTCATAAACGAGGGATTTCTTTTCGACATTGTCCCGTTCATCGACCGCGATCCAGCAATCCCAATCACTGCAGCCATTAAGCATCACGCGATAATCCTTTCTTTAATCATGGAATAGCTCTGCTGTTACGAACAGGAATCTCCGCTTCTGCAATCTTGACTTTAAAACTGAACTCGAAATTCCAGAGGAAAGAGATGCTTACAGTTCCTTTCTAATGATGTAATCGTCAAATCATTCAAGAGACGACAAATTAATGTATTTCAGTGAATGTAGATGGATTTGAAAGGATACGTACAGGGTTCGAGTGAAATAGTGTATTCTTTTAGATTTAAATTAGAATTTTAGAATAAATTTGGATTACTGTGAACAAAATGTTTGTAAACTCATAAAATAAATTTAGAAAACTCGCTTAACCTCTTGCGCGAAACTGTCGAGGACGGAAATTTATTATGGGATCATCTATACACCAACATATTCTTTCTACAGTAAAAAACAGATGCAGAGGTGGCGCGTTAATTTAACAAATACGGAGAAAAATTCGATATTTACCATGTATCAATCAAGGCAAACGAAGTAGCTGGTATCGGACGAAAAATTAGTTCAGATCGATGAGTAGTTTCGGTTTAGATCTCAAGTGAGATGAAAATAGAAATGGCATACATGATCATTTTCATGCTTTAGTTATGAAAATACGTATCTATGAAAAAATTAGGATTTCGATGCATACATCTTAATACATCAATATCTCCCTTAACTTTTGCCAACCTCTTTATTTCGCCTTGTTTACTGAGCAGGCTCATATTAATAAAGACGGCTTAATTTATCTGCCCAACCCCACAGATTAACTTCTCATGTCATTCGAGTGAATGAGAAGGAAATTGGTAAGGTTCGGCGATAATAAATATGCAAACAATGCCCTCCGCTTCAATTACAGAAATTAATTACATGGAAAAAAAAACTGTTTGAGTCTCAACTTTGTAGTAGCTCTTCGTGATGAGAGGGGAATGAGTAGGATTTTCAGTGATTTAAAAGGATCAAATTTGTATTACTATTTTTGCCTAGAAATTATAAATTTAGTGGAAGTACTAATTGAAATATCAAAGTTTTCGTGAATTTGTCAAGGTTGAATATTATTCCCAACATTAACATTATGGGTCGCAACTTGCTAAATTTTCAAAAATATCTTTGGGAAAATCGAACGGGAAAGCTTAATCTTATACCATAAAACACTTTTATTCAAAAGATCGGTCACGGAAAAGTTGCGCTATTCATTTTTGTATCCTTTCTGGGAAATAATTTATCACATTAACGAT
Organism: Ladona fulva; assembly: GCA_000376725.2. NCBI lineage: Eukaryota > Metazoa > Arthropoda > Insecta > Odonata > Libellulidae > Ladona > Ladona fulva. Next base: position 710,547 of record KZ308466.1, on the reverse strand, counting down.
ATCTTCCTCCGGGAAAAGTAATTTCTGAATCCAAAGTACGCTAATTCAATATTATCTTCAGAGTTTCAATCTTCTCCTTTCGTTTGGATGCGGGCAATTTTTTCATGTCTCCTTACGCCTTATCTCGGCTCATCGCGTAGCCCGAATTTATTCCGGAGATGATTTCATTTGGCGTGTAATTGCGTGGAATCGCGATCTCCTCCATCGATTCCGATCACCTGATATAGAATGTTTCTTTCCCCCTATCCGACGGATTCGTGACTCACATCCATGAATACTTCTCGCACACACACACTCAAAACGATTTCTCCTGTTGCTACATCCGGGTTTCAGCTGAACCGCTGCTGAAGTAATACGAACGTTACATTGTGCGTGCCGTTCGCTCGTTCCATTTCTTCTCGAACCCCTCCTTCAATGACATTTGGAACGGTACTCATCGATGAATATCTTCGTTTCCCAGATAAGTACTGCAATCGCGAATCACTTTTCCCATTCATGTATCATGATTGATATTTTGCAATCCCAGGATTTGGGAATCGTCGAACCTTTAGGCGATTCGAGAAAAAGCGGTCTTTAATTAACAAGAATTCAAATATTTCACTGTGAGACATTATTAACTCCGATCCTTTAGCAAAAATTTAATTAGATAAATGATTTATTTCTTACCTTATCTCAGTTTTGTTCGTGGCTGTGATAAGATGAAAGGCACTGAGGTATGAGTAATACTGAATAATGACATTGATTAAGGTCTCTCCTTTTTGAATGCTACGAAAAAAGTTTTACTTGTAGAGTAATTGTGGTTCACTTACATGGACTAGTTCCGCTTATAGCATTCTGTCTCAACGAGGGAAGCAATGGAAAACTACCTCACTCCTCATTTTGGCTAATCGCGCCAGCCCCCTCTCCATAGCTTTTCGTTGCTTAAGGTGGAGGTTCAAACCAGCCTTAAGACTGAAGACTGTACGGATAAAAATCATTTGTTTAACGCAAGTTCGTAATTTGCCTCTTAAGTATTCATCATGGATGCCAGCGCGAATCACAATCCCTTCACCATTACCACGTCCACTTCCACTTACAAAAAGGCCTGGAGAGGGAATGAGGCTTACTAGGAAAGATGAGGATTGAGACAATTTGCACTTGCATTTATCTCCGAGCATAAATGCTGTGACTGAAAAACATCCTCATAAGTGAAGCACGATAAACCTCTGAATAACACTTTTCGTAATATTCAATAGGAAGGGACCAAAAGGATAATCTCATTATTCAGCATCACTCATATATTCAGTAGCTTTCATAATACAACATCAAGGAATAAGAATTAGAAAAAAACTAAATAAATTATACACTTTTCTTTATCCAGTATCAAATTAGAAATGAAAGATTTTATAGCCAACAGGGTATTGTTCAAGGATCGAAGTCCTTGACTGCTACGAATTTACATCTGACCTATTAAATGGTATAAATTTTAATTCAGAGTTTAACTGTTCGGCCTACTTTTTTAAGCATAATCTTCAATCTGGATCTAAGAAATAATATCATTGTACTCGGGTATTTAGGGCCCACTACAGGCAATGAGCAAGTGACGCAACCGGTTTGTGGCACAAAAATCGATCGGGTTTCAAAAATAGAGCAACTGAATATAGTATGAATGACTTAAGCAAAAATTGAGATAACAAATAGCTGCCATCATTATTGTAAATGATGATATTCGCACCAAAAGCCGTAGTTAGTGAATTATGTTGATACCTATCAATGAAGATGCACACGATGATGAAAACAATTTAGTCCTGCAAGTAAAGAAGCTCTGCGCAACAATAATCAATGCAGAGGTTGATAATACGTGAGTCAAATGACAAAGAGTCAACGGTTAAGACAGCTAGTTTACCGCAAAAGTAACATTAATAAACATTAACTGACGCCTAAAATGTTACAATCCGAGTCGAAAACGTCACCGACAATTGTTATCACAAGGTAGTCACGCATCTGAAGCACTAGAGATCCCATCATAAAATCTTAAATGTCCCTATTGATATACTTTTATTACCATATACCATTTCGAGTTTGGCCTCAATGACAACCAAGGTGAACTTGTATACTAATTTCTTCCATTGTTCATGTTTGTTTATTCATCATCGTTATTTTCTAAGAATTTCACGTGGGGCCTATCACTGCCAAATGTGGAAACCTAGGGTATCGGAGAATCTTTATTTAGAGACATGGCCTTAGATGGTTACGGAATTAAAGGTGCCCACATTTTTAAAGAGTGGAGAAGCACATCCTTGATTTAAATTTTACACAATTAATATGCATAAATATAATTTATAAATTAAATGCTTGAATGGAATGGAAATAGAAAACCTCAGTAATAACGAAGGAATTTCAAAAGAATGTCTAATAAATTGAAGAACACGATTACAAGGAGAGGATTTAAGGTAACTTATCACGTTAAGGCTTTCACTCATGAATAATCGAGAGGACAAAGAGATAATAATAATATTGTCTTTATTCAGGCGAATTCCAGACTAATGATACCTGTCTTACAATTAACCTCGTAAAGACGAACACATATAACCATGCCCTGAACAGGATTCGATCCCGGGACCTCGGTGTTGTTAAGCTACCACGCTAACCACAACATCACCGATGCCGGAACCGGGAACAGCCGGAGCAAACAGATGAGAAAATCCTTAACTTACCGGGACTCGATCCTGGTTCTTCCGATCCTCCCAGAATGTGGAAGTTCTAGGTTATAGTCCCGATCTCGTCGGAATTTTCATGTTCGTTTAACCCTAGAGGTTTTGACACGATTTCAATTTATTTTAATTAGATTCTCTTCGTCTGGAGCCATACCATTAAAGCTCATCTTTTATTCAAGTTAAAGAGGATTAATCTCAAATGATTAATATCGACTACACTTCGATTGAAGGCTTAGAGTTGGTGAAACAGTTGTTTAGGTGAAGCAGATACTTACCTACAAATACAGAGAGAAGTCGATATATTTTATTCTTTGGAAACGTCCGGACGTCATCATCAGCTTCTTCTCTCCTTATTTACCTTTTGGATAATCGGATATTTTCTAGACACATAAAAATTGTTTCGTGAATTAATTTCATAAGAAAACAGATTAACTGTTGCCTTCAATTTTTTTCATGAAGTACAGTGCATGAATGTAGGCTAGAAGCCTTAGATTCGCAAGTAATTTCCTAATCTGTTCTTTTTAAAAATACATATCTGTAATGCATTACAAATATGAGCAAAAGAGTGAAGCGCAAGGAGAGGAATAAAGTCAGTAGATAACGAAGAATAGACAAAGGAATGAAAATAAAGCCAAGTTAATGAAAAAAAATTCAAGTTGATTAAATTAATTTTTCAGGATAGAAACTGCCTTCTATTTGAAGACTCGAGGAACCTAAAACATTTTCGTTATTTCAAGAGACATACAAACTGCGTCGATAGTGGATATCAACCACGAAAATTTCTATTTAAAAATCCACATTTACGACCTAATTCTTAAAATAGCTGATTTTCTTTCTCGTCTCACACACTAATTGCTTCTGCCAGATTCGTTCCCAATTTGCATTCTACTTCTCAGAAGCGGCTGGCATCGATGAACTAAAATACTGCATATTCTATGAAGGGATGTGCTAGTAATATAATTTATCTAATTTAGTCCTCTTTAAAAACAATTCAACGCGATCAACATTGTGGACGCGTGCATCAACTTAACACGCTTGACCATGCGCCATAAAGTAGCAATGAGGTGTTGTTGGTGAAAGTTTTCCTACTACATGATGTAATAGAGATGTCACTTGAATGATCATATGTTTTCAAGGTGTTAAACGTTTACCAAAATGGGTCCGTGAGCTTGCATTCTAAATTGCGAGCTAATTTGTGTTGCGATCTGCTTACAATTCTTTGATAGCTGTTGGCTGATGAATGATAAATTTATAGCTTTGTTTTCGAAGGAAATATATATTAGAAACTTAAAATGTAAATTTAAGAGTTCTAATGCAATGGGAGACCTTATGTAAGAAACTTTAATGCCAAAGGGATCTGAGGCTCGTACTAGTGCTAAATTGATTGCATTAATATTATTATGAGGTGATATTCATTAACTCACCCGCTATTTCGTAACCAAATCAGTGCTAAAATGGCAGCAAAAGTAACATGCTTTACTCTGTGTTCATTCGACTTCAAGGAGATGAAAAGCATAGTGATTCAATCTCGCAATCAGTGGAGGAGTCTCGCAAATCTCCCTGTCCTATCGCAATACACATCTTATAAAATAAAATTAACACTTCTGTCTTAGTATATATATAGCAAGCAAACTCAGTTGTGCAAGATTATTCGTATTAATTGGAATAATAATTTTAAGTAGCTAATAAATTCATTTTTTATTAAATATGCATAAGAGTAACATTTAAGCGCGAGATAATTATCCTATACTTTAAAATTAATTACCCTATAATTATCCTGGAGAGGAAAGTATGTACATAGCTGAGAAGAAATTTTTAACAAGGCTATTAATGAAAGATGTATCCAACGGAAATATTTTTCCAGTAATACAAAGTTTCTTAAATAGTATATGCGAATGAAAAGCATCTAATATTTTATTCGATGGAGTTTCTCACTCTTATCCTCAAATGCAATTGATACCTAAAAATTACCCATAAACTTACCATTGATATTTTAGGTATAAATTAGGGCTTTGATAGCTTTCATTTGATTTCAATCTCCTATAGTAAACATTTTGTTAAGAACAAATGCTGTTTAAGTTAAAATTCATGAAAGAGAACTTGGAAGATTCCTATTCAATGTATCTGCGTGTGGTTAAGAATTTCTGCAAAATACGATTCACTTATTCGCTGATACTAAATTTAGGTAATTTTTCTGACACAAAAATCGCTCCCACGGTAAAATTCAATACTTAATAAACTTACTTAAACGCCACATTGACCGTAGAGGAATCGCAGCGTTTTCTTTCAAAACCGATGTACTTCAAGTTCGTGCACACAAACATTTTGTTAGAAACCGTCTTTTTATGACTCTTAAGCAGTAAAAAATTAAGTCTTTTACTCGATGGTAACTGTAAAGAAAAATTAGATAACATTCCACGTAAAATTCAAATTCTGTTACGATAAATCTTGGGTAATAAATCATCTTATCATGATGCTGAATGGAAGAGAAACATCCTACAGAAATGAGAGCGGGAAGTTAATCACTTCAGAATCATTAAATGCCAATCTTCCAGTTGATAGCATCGATAGGTAAACATTCAACCTTTTTCAATCATGTTTTCTCCTCTAAAAGGTCAAACTTCTTCTTGGAACGTGATTCTTGCATTTACCCCTTTTCTCCCCATTCTCTCTAATTAAGGCGTCCATAAAGTTATTTCCGTCCTTTGGTACAACACTCCGTCCTGCTGGCACTTCTGCAAGGCGCAGTTGCTCGCTAAAAATGTGCGACTGTTAACCAACGTCTCCCACACCCCTTCTTTCATCTAATACTATCACTCTCTGTGCCCCTCTTCCCCCACCTCATTCACGCAGGCACGCGGGCAGACTATTTCCCATCACTGACGCGTGATTTCTCTCCGAGATTCCAAGTGTGTGCCCCTATGAACGACGCCTCCTGAATACGACTGGGCACCTCCCCCCACGTTCCACGCAGTGTTTGACTTGCTGAGGATTGAGTGTCGGACGATGGAGTCCTTCGTAATAAGGCACGCAGTCCGATCGTTAGGTCCCAATTTCCACGGAAAATAACGCTCCTGGGAGATGTCACTCCTATCCAGCCCCTCCATCTCTCCTCCGCCCACCCACGTCCCGGAGGTGAAAATATTCTATTCCTTCACCTCCTTCATCTTCGGCCTCCGGCGAACATCCATCCAACTCTCCTTCCCCGCCTATCTTCCATCTCTTTGCGCACAACTTATTCTGTCCCTCTCTCGCCCTCTCTTCCTGCTTCTAATATCGTTAGCTGTGATTTCTTCTCGCAGTTCGTTCTCGCACTTCTTCCGAGAATTCTTGAACGAACGATTCTGGAAAGATGGTTATGGAACGAATTTCTGTTAATCCATAGAAGGATTGCGGTAAGAACTGAAGATGGCGAATACACAGTGGATGAGAGATTGAATTATGACTCAAACGATGGGATCATCTCCATTATTATTTTTTGCTTCCTTGTAATCTTTTTACAACTGTCAGCTTAAAAATTTTTAAATCAGATTTAGCTTTCCCAACTTTTTTGAATGAAATTATTAGAAAACCTGAAGTTCCAAAACGACTAATAACCAAAATGGAAACTCCAATTGGCTTCAAATAGAATGCTAGAGGCATCTCTTCATGAGCCACCAATCCATTGGGGTTCCGCGACAACTGAGCAAGTTACAACTGAGAGCTACAATTGAGGGCGTCTCACAACAAAACTTAACGTAAAAACTATGTTGTAATAATTTTTGACAATGTGACAGATAGCATCATTTATAGAATACTGTTATAGTTAGATATCTCTGTTTAACAACAGATGACGGCAGTAATTCGTTTAAATTTCAAATTTATGTTTATTCTTCAATATAGACGACATAAATTCTTTTTTCGTGAATTTAAAGACCCTTAAATCACAATTGTTACTATTTTAACAATTTACATTGTTAATTAACGTTGGACCGATTGAGCTCTGCGACAATTGAGCGCGTCTCACTACTTAACGTAAAACTATTTTATATTAATTTCTGACAACCTGGCGGATGGCGCAATTTGTAAAATACTGTTATAGTTATATACTTCTTTGTTTAAAAGATATAACTATAACAGTGTTTGTTGATAATTTATTGAATTTCTTTCGCAGCATTTCGTTTAAATTCCGTCGGTTTCTGTTTACTCTGGAAGATAGATTACATACATTCTTTTTTCTTGAATTTAATGACCCTTACCCCACATGTTATACTATTTCAAAATTATAATTTTATATTAACACTGTATAATATTAGATTAACCCTATATAATTTATTTATCATTTATATTAGCTTTTTATAAAAAAAATTAGCATGTCTCGCTTTCAGCACTGATAGAGGAACTATACATAGATTAATAAGGAAACACTAATATTTTACGTTAACCTTAACGCTCCTTTGAGCTATAAAACAAAGGAGTATTAGTCGGTTTTGCCTAGTTTTTTGTTTGCAGATTACTGCTTTTACAACAATTGTTAAAAAATGTCGGAATCCTCTTTTTCTACTTTTCTAATTTTTGTTACCGAATAAATGAGTAGCGTATAAATTCTTTTGAATGAAGACCTTTCTCCTACCACGATCCATTGGACGCCAATACTTATACTCGGATCGGGATATCGAAAAGTGGTGAAAATGACTCACTAAAAATTTGAAAGTTTTCAATTGTTTATAGTGCATAATAATGACACCTAATTAAATAGTAAATTTGATCAATCTTGCACTACTTGCTGTATTTCCATATATTTCTATATCGATAAGCTGTAAATATTAAATTGCTTGAGATGTCATTCAACAATGTTTCATGCAAGGTGATTTAAGTAGCGCGTGACAGAATATATTTACATTTACAAATATTTTGCTTCATCTACTTACATCGAAATAATCGGATACAGTTAAAATTACATCGACAAGGCTAATAATTGAGACAGCGTCGTAGACTCATGAGGACCATGAATCTGTTTCGGTGCTAACCTTTATTGCAGGAATGGCCCAATCTCGAGTGAGGAACCTTTTGGGCTCACCATAACATATAGGATTCACAATTTAACTATAAAGTATTAAATGAAAGGAAAATTGGTACCTCCCTAAGCAGCATAGCTGCACTCTGTATTCTGAACACAATGCAAATTTCCAAGGATCCCAAGATGAGGAATTTAGTTTCATAATTTTCTCCAAACCCCGATATTTCCAACAGATGTATCCGAAAATCCTTTCTCCGTTCCCAGATAATCCCAATCAGATCTGATTTTCATCAACGGTAAGGTCAACAGAATGAAGAAATTTCCATCGAATCAAAATCTTTCCTCTAAATATTTTCTCAACTCAATCGATGCTAGGTTAGCTTAAGTTATAGCACCGGTCTTGGTCATTCGCGACATAAAATAGCATCTCAATTAGGGCAAAATAGAATGTGAAGAATCTCCTATTCTGTTTACCTTAGTATAAAGTTTACGATTTCCATAAAATCAAATTGCTCGTGCTTTGATAAGAGATACTCCAACAGAAACAAGTGATAGTAAATTGGGGAAAGGAGAATGTAGTTTTCCTTGCGATTTGTAGTTTCATTCATTCAAAATGTAAGTTATGTACGAAGAAAGAAGTCGTTAAAAATCTATATTTTCTCATTTGTTGTAATTAAGACGGATCGATAAGTGAATGTTAATGGCCGATACAGGATTAAGGGTAGGAAATTTTTCTACAAAAACTTTACCAATTACGTAAATGATTGTCGTAAATAAAGCAAAGAGAGACCCAAAAATGTAGGTGCCAAAAATTTATTTTCTTTCATGCGGAGTATCTTTTAGAAAAAATGATTTGGTAAATTTTGTAAGTAGGTCCAGCTCAATTTTTAATCGCAATTAATTTTAATTGGAAATTATTTAAGATTCTAATAATCACGAGGCACCTTTGTATTATTCGGATTCAGTAAGAAATATAATTTAGTTAATACTTAATCACGACTATTGGCAAGTAATAATGTAATTATATGATTGCAGCATTCTGTAGCTGTGGATATATAGGGTTGGGTCTTTGAATATTCCTATCCTACCGGGATCTCCATATTAATTGTCACGCAAAGCGCATCTCATTAACCTTGCATCCTATGTATATTAAGCAAAGTAAATTAAAGAGATGGTTGCTTTTAGCTTCTCAGATTTAAAACCAAAGCATCAATCAAATATCTAATCGATACAAATGTGATTCCGAAAAAAATTAGTTTATATTGATATGAGCTCCCAAAAGGCAAACTCAAACGACCCGAGGGTCACATGCCAGCCTGATGATTTCATGCGGTTTTTTTAATTAATGAGACATAGTACTTAATGTGGTCTTCCGATGAAAAGGTTCCCCACTCCCAGCGTAGGGTTTGCAATCCGCAATTATTTCGGTATTGGATACACATATGTGAAAATTGGTAATTATATGAAAAATAGGCAGCAACAAAAATAACTTCTTGATCAGCGAAACGCTTTTATATTTTTACCCTTTTGCCAACTTGCATTATCATTGGATTTCTCTTAAAAAGACTCAAGGAGAAAACAAGGTCGGTGATAATAATCCTCCCATAACATCATAACAGTGTCGCATACAGAGGTTGTTCCATTATTCTCTTTGCAAAAGGAAGAGAAGACGCTGAGGGAAGTTTTGATTAACCTAATAGGTAATGAAACACTTTCCCAGTATTCCCCACCCATCCCTTACTTTTCCAACCACTCATACAGTTCTCTTTTCTCAATCCTCAATCATTCCCTTTTCCAACGCATTTCTCCTCTTACTTTCACTCCACTTCTGCTAACCCTTTCCCTTCGTAGCCTCGGTTTCCGTTGTTTCTCCGGGTGGTTGTTTACCATTCCCAGAATCCTCTGCGCGGCGCCTTTGCCCTCTATGTTTTCCGACTCGAATTACGCGTCCATTTCAGTCGAGCCGAGCGATTTCCAGACAGAATACGTGTCTTTCGGACTGAAGAGAGCGGCACATGGGAATTACTGATTTTTTTACGGCGTGCCCCGGACGGTAAAAACACGTTTCGATACTTCCCGTGTTTGCTTTTCAGTTTCTTTACATTATTGGCGTAAATGCTGCTCCGGCTCTGAACGTGACACCAGAAAGAGACGAAATGAAGCGCATTGGTCGAAGAGTAAAACGTGCCCTTATTGTCTGACCACCCAACAAAAAAGGCGAAATAACGGTTTTTCCGACCGAAAATTATTGTTTCGCCAATCATAAGTTGCTTGTTTTATTCGGCATTGGCAGTCACGATTGTTGGCTGACCTCTTGCGCCACTCCGTTACCTCCATCAGCGCCGGCTAATGCGTGCGATATATTACAACCTTCTCGTACACTCCACGCTTATTTAAGTCTATTTAGCACTTTCCAGCCAATCAATCTGATTTACTCAACACCTACACTTTCTCTGTTTATTCTACGAATTCTCCACGTTGGATTTCCTGCTGTTCGATGCATTGATGGTAATTACCGTGGTGATCTGACGAAAAGAAAGTATCTTGAGTTTCAAAAGAAGCGTACACAGTAAAGCAGGTAATTTTGTCGATATTTCCTTCTTTGTTGGGGAAAGGATCTACCTTATCAAAAAATTCTTTCGATTTCGTCATAAATAATTCTAAAGTGCTTAAACAGAGCTTTCTGAAAATTAAACAAGTGTTATGTTACGTAAAAGCTCGATTCATCTCCGGGTTTAACCAACTAGAGCTTTCAGAATACGGAAAAAATACCCAAAAACCATCAAAAGTAACTTACAGTTGCTTATATGCAAATTTCGCCTCCCACGGGGGCATCCTCAAAGCATGAACGCCGGCAAAGAACTACTTACTATGAAAATATGAAAGCGATAATAAAGCTATGAAAGTATGAAAATATGATAAACCATGAAAGATAATTTAAGAATGACTACACTTTTATTGTACGCTTAACCGCAAGAAAACAACAGAAAGACGGCACATTCAGAATGGAGCAATAACGAGTCAAGGCCAAGTTTATCCTTTACATTCGTCGCTAATTTAAAGCATCCATGCATAAAGCAACATTCTCTATGGACAAAAATGTCCATCGTATATAATTTTGTCTGATGAATATTATTGGACACCTGTTAGACTTTTATTTTATTTTAGTTTTAGTGTCTACAATACATTTTAATTGCAGCTGGTATGATGTAAGAGAATTTACTTAAGATTAAGAGTGCAGATGCAGCATTAGTAATTCTGAATCTGTATAACTATTAACAATAATACGAATAACAATATCAAATATTCAGAAGGATAATAATCATAGAGATATAATAATTTCGTTTTACTGCAAATGTTTGATTTGAGGATAAATGTTGCAAGCAGGTTGTAGTGTTCAATGGGAAGCTAGATTCTACAGAATTTATATTGCTCATTAAAGACGAAAATATTTCGAAAGTTCATGATTTGTGTACTTGGATAGAACAGCTCTTATGGGAAGAAAAGTCAACAGATAGTAAAGCGAGTGGTAAAGGAATGGTCTGCAATGACTGTTAGAGGGAGGAATTCTTAGCGAAAGCAAGAATTACTGTTTTTAGAAGTTCTTTCGCCCAAGTTCTTTTATGATTAGTAGGGTTTGAGAGGAGGATTATGTGAGTAAAGTAATTGATGATAGAAAAGAATACATACGATGTATGTGAGGAAATAAACTGGAGAGACAAAGTCAGTAATGACTGGGTAGCCATAGGCTGAAGTTTGAAAGGAAGTGATCAGTGTGAATAAGTAGGAAATGGTCGTATTCTTACGTTGGTTTGCACATAGAGAGGAATAATAATAGCAGAATTAGAAGGAAGGTATTTCATGAGTGAGAGATACTTAAGAGTAGGGAAAACAGAGAAGAAGCCCGCTGAATTGCAAGATCTTCAAGGGAAGACACGGACGTAGGGAAGAGGAATATTAGAAATTTTTATTGAAACTTTCAATCCATAGTTACTACATTTAAGCTATCGAACGATTATTGATAGAATAACAGTACTCAGCATCTCGGTTACTCGAAAGTAGATCATTCAATGTTTGCTTCTCAAGGCGATGCTAGAGAAATAAATGCTGTCTATTAGGATATTATCTTTCACAATAATTTCCTGAGAATATTGGAGCTTGCACTTACAGAATCTAGAACCTTTTAGTTTGCTCTGATCATTACTACTGTGAGTATAAAATAAGCGAAGTATGCGGTACTGATTTGAAATACAATGAAATTCATTAACAGTAGCTCATAAAAAAAACAGTAAAACATTACGAAATGAAACAAAACACGCTATCGAGGTTTATTGCTTTGCTGATCCAGAAAATAACTTCTAATTTTACTGATCTTAGTAATGATTCCTTGAGAATGTATTTTCGGATTCCATGTCACACACATGTGATTAAATATAACGACATTTCAGTGCCAAACAATTTCGTATCTCATTATTATGTGTTATTGAGATTTATATCAGCTGTACACATAAAATAGATAAGTCGCAAGCCAAAACTTTTTGCAACGTTTTCGTGGTAAAGTATTAGGAAAAATTGTACATAAAATTTTTAAGAATGCTGGAATGCTCGGACAACCACCATTAATATATTAAGTAGAACAGCAATACATTTGCTGAAATAAGAGCAGTACAACTACAAGATCAACTGTATTGATTTAATTCATTTTACATGCATCACTACTCTAAATTGTATTATATATTTTTATTAGATACTTCATATGGTATTAGCAATTATCTTCTCAGCCTATAGACTTATTATAAATAACAATGACTGAAAAGGTATTTACGAAATAATTACCAATACTAAAATTTGATTTTCCATCAAATAACCATTGGGAAAATATCTTAACATTAAGATATCATCTATCATGCTTCTGCTCAGATCCTGCAGTATATGGGCAACTTTGGAATACATTAGATTACAAATAGACTCGTGTACGTGAACTAACTTCCGGAGATTTTAAACCAGCTTACTCCAGTATAATTCTCACTCTTCTTAACGTCGCAAGATAATATTTGATAACCTTTCTAATTCTTTCGACTTTGGATAGTCGCTGCCAAAGTAATTACAGCCTCTACAGCTCATTGACAGAGTAGAATTTTAATGATCGTTATAAAATTAAAAATGACATTATTTTACGCACTTCCCGACTCAAGATATTTTCAAAACGATCTCATTAATGTATCATATTGGAAATGTTCCCATCTTACGTTTCAGAAGAGCAATCTCCATTCTTGTTAACACAATTGGCGACCTATCAGGATTATGCTGGAAGGGAGATTTTCTAATTAGCAATCGATCGAAAGGACAGATAATTCCATTCTTGATGAAAATTTTTGCAATCAGAGATGGAATTAATGAGTGCGTTTTATTAAACGAACGCGGAAGGAGAGGAGTTGTCATAATTTGTGCCAATTAACTTTGATTTCATCGGTGAAATAACTCGCGGTCTTTCACAGATAAAACCGTCGTGATAATTATTGCTGTGTGCTAGCCAACTACACGTCCGTCTATTGCTACAGTGTTTTAAAAATATATGGCGTTAACTATTCATTATGAACGAAGAAGAAACTAAGAAGGCTACTTTAATAATTCCCTTGCTTTAGGATTATTCGGCTTCACTTGTGAACTTAGTATACAAAAAGAACTGGTTTATCACACTTCTCCGCCAAGTCCAGCATTAAATATTAAATATATGACATATCTAACCATAAATAGTCTAGAGCATTTAGATCTAGGAACTTGCGAAGAGATTTGAAAGTAAAATCGTTATACGCACCCAGGTAGCGATTAAGTCCGATATTGGAAATTAAGAGTTTGGGCCGGTAGAAATAAATTTTTCAAATGCCATTACGACAATGGAAACTCAACACAATTATGGAATCGCAATGTCGAATGATAAAAGCGCTTTGAGGCTAAAGTTAAAACTATCTTCAGCACCTACGTAATGGCTATTACGAAAACAGAAAGAAATTAACTAGTTTATAAAGTTCAATACATAGAAGTCATAGTATTATCTCGTCGGTAAGTAGTCTGATTTCGGATTTAGATTTCAAGGGGTGGTCATTTATGTAGATAAGGTGATGATAATGATGAATTTGGATTTGGCGCAGATTTTTGTGGTCGTATGCCCTTCCAGCAGCCAACCCTTATAGGGAAAATCGAATACATACAACCATTCCCTAATCCGACAAATCCAATTAACTGGGACTCGAACTGGGAACATAGGGGTTGGATTGCTAGTATCCACTCTGCCACCGAGTCCGACCCGATGGTTTTTATACATGACTCCAGGATATTGTTGGAAATACCATAATCATATACGGAAGCCACAAATTTCCACAGAAAGAAGCCGTTGTATAGAATAGACGATAAATACTCTATTAAATTGATTGTATAAGGGAAGAAAGCTTAATGACGGTTCTAACCTTGCTCATAATTCCTACTGGATTCATATGAGATGATGCTGGACAAGATTGGGAGGAGACTGAGTAGAAAACGGATATGAATTATTAGTGTTTGAGCATGCTCAGGAAACAATGAGAATTAATTAAGGGGGCAGAAATACTAGACAGTGTTATAGCACTTAGAAAACGCCTCTTAACTCTTATTCCATAGGGGTTTCAACACATATACAGCTTTACAAAGGTAAGATATAAAGTAAAAAAAAACGTAATCAACTAATGTGAATGGAGTAACAAAGAAAACCATTCATAACAATTTTTTCAGTTATATATATTCTATAAAAATAATGGTGGACGTTATATTAGCATAAAAAACTTATAATTTTTTGGAATACTGCATCTAGGGTGAATACCAGGCAGGGTATTGTATTTCCTTTTCCCCCTGAAAAGATGACTACCACCTGGCCTGGAGCCTATCTGTAGTCCAATCGTGCAAATAAATAAATCTAAAGGAAAGTTACGTTTAGTTAGTTCGTCTATAAATTAAGTTTTTCAACTGCACTTTGCTGAGCAAATTTCTGGAGATAAGTTACACTTGAATTTCTTTCCTTGTCGTTTTCTGCTGTTATATTCTATAAGGACCGTGGCGGTGGTGGATGCTGCCAAGTTGTAGACTCCGCTCGCCTTGCGTATAAAGTGCCCCTAAAATAGGTTCATGTCTCGATCACCTATGAATCTTCAGCTGCCAAAAGAAAAATATTCCGAATTTCTTTCTGATATTACATTTCCTTAGCATCAATTTATACCGAAGGGTAAGCATAAAAATGTGAGAGTTAGAAGTCTAAGAAGCAAGTTACGGTATGCGGATTCATCTAGTGGTCAGCACTGAGATGTACTTGATTTAAGTGTGGATTAATACAATCAGAGGAAGAAAATTGTCGCATTCAAGTTAAGATCTCGGAAAGAAAAACAAGAATATGTAAGCTTAAGGTATTCCTTGAAATTTAGGAACGAAAAGGTACGTACAAAAGCAGAAAAACTGAAAGCATCTAATGCGCCGGGAATGAATGAAAGAAAATTTTCAATTATGAGTATTTAGACTAATTATCAAGAGTTTAGCCTATACTAAACTATATAACTGTTTCACAGTGAGAGAATTGAAGTCTATAGAAGGAAATTCAAGTAAACGTTGCAGTCTTTATTTCTCGATGATCTGTAGCCGAAATATAAATCTAATGTTCAAGAGGAGTGTTTCCCAGCTGGTGAAACGCGTACCGATAATGGGACTTATGTATGTACAAGCCTCTGATCTTACTCGAGCAGGTTCTATTGGTTTATATTCTATTTGTATCATAATTTTTTAATGTTATTTTTCAAATATTTCGATTTGCTGGAACTAAATGATCCCAACATCCCACGGTTATTCTCCATCGCCCTTTGGACTCCTAAAATGCTGAACTGAATCAATTAGAGAAACAATATATTTGAACTTTTGTTTAATTCGATTGTCTTGAGGAGGAGGAATGTCGTACTTAGCTTCATAAAGGTTGGTAACCAATAGTCTATTTTGTTACGATTTGAAAGTGATGATTGGATAATATTATAAAGAAATTTGAAGTAATACTCGATTGAGGCTAATTTGTGTAATAAGAGTATTTTTGTACGTGAGTGAGTGATTTGCGTAAAACTGGCTTCGACGTCCAATATTACATTTGGACTGCGGCTGAATTTTGGTACCTATTACTTTCTTTCAGCTTTCAAGTTCTTGTAGTGCTTTTTTCTCCAAGTTCTGTTCAACATTGAGGCTTAGGCGTTTATACAATTTTCATACAACTTCAGCAGATATGTATACTGTGATTTTCGTATTTCAAATATACGTATTTAGCAAATGCCGTTTTTGATGGCGAATAGTTCGCATTTACAATCCAGCGCAAAGGCTTATTTTAAAATAAAAAAGTTTAGTTTGAAATTCAATCTTCTTAAGTGATTAAAAAAGGGCTTGAGAAGAAATGAGAGACAAAACAGGAGCGAAGAGCGAGGAATATGGAAGTGAGCGCTGGGTTACAGGAAGGGCAGTAGAGGGAAAAAGGGCGGGGGACTGAGTGACCATTGTTGGTAGAAAAGGAGATGAAAAAGTGGGGGTAGTGGTTAATGTCGAAATCAGGTTATCATAAGTAATACGGGTAGGAGACGTGGAAATTAGTGCTTTGGGTGCTATCGTGATCCCGAGTCCGGAGACAGCGTATCATTTGGGGTAGGGTTTTCATGGCGGTTGTGTTTGTCGTAGTGTTATTAAGGCCTACCCATTCGGAATAAAAAAGGAAGGGTTCGGAAGGAGGAAGAAATACACGGAGAGCTATCGGAATCCGGGCGCGGAATAAGAGGTTTGGGAACAAGCCGCGTATAATGTGGTCACGACCGGAATTTATTGAATTCGAGACTTTCTCTTCATCGCCTTCCGATACCAATCCGATCGAAATCCCCTCTTCGATCCGAGCGAGAAAAAAACAGCTTTTTTAAAAACATTTGCCCATTGAATTTCAATCGAGGGACGCATTAAAAAGTCGGGACTCGCTTCGAGACCGAAATGGCAAATTCCTCCGCCGCGTTAAACGACCCGCTACTTTAATTTCTTCGCGGTATCGGAACCGTTTCCATTTATTATTTATACGATCGGGAGAGAAAAAAATTCTGTGAGAACGTATCTCGGAACGTTTTGCGGAAATATTTTTGCGATTGTCCGCCTTCGACTGTTTTTCCACCCGCGCATTCCTTCTCAGTTTCGTGCCGCGTTCGGACGTCACGACTTTTCGTTTCACCGAAAAGGAACCAGCAAGGAAACGAGTGTGAAGGATTCCTTTTTTATTCACGTCTGAGGGGGCATTAGCAAATTGTTTTCGATGTTGGGAGCGAGAGTGGAGTTTTTATTGATGGCGGAAATTGCAGCCAATCGGTTTTACAAGGATGCCCGTTTCATTATTCATTAGCGATAGAGGGAAAAAAAGATCGGACGTTAATAACCGCCCTTCCCATTTCTCCTCATTTGAGATTCGCTCTCTTTGCACACACTACTTGGTTTTACCACTCGTCTACATACGCATAACCTCAATGATACCATCGATAACATCTATGCCTACGAGCTTAAACACATCCTTCCCCTCAAAGCACGTCTATTTCAATAGGATAAAAGGTCATTTTGGCCAGGGCTGGCTCCGCACAATAAGAGGTTGAGGCAACCGCTTCAGGGTGCAGCTATCGGTGGGGCGTCAATACTCGATTATCGTAAAATCGTAAGACGACTAAAAACTGAAAAGGTACAACTATTATTTTGCATAGCAACATTCATAAGCGAGACGACGAAGTAATCAGTGAAGTGTTTGAGATAACTATGAAAAATATCCCATTTAAGAGGAATAAATCAATGAATAAGAAAATGATTGCCACATCTCTCGTAGCGTAACGTAGCAATGATTCAGACAAAGATTATTTGATGTGTGTTTTGGTTTAAAAAGAGTCCAAACATAATAAAGCTAGTTGGAACGAATTTTAGGATAGCAATGACTACCATAAAATAGTTCAAATGTTATTGTAATTAGAGAAATTTAACAATTAAGACAAAGGTGATACTCACTTCCTGGTAATCACGTAAATGAACTCGATTTTAGTGGGTTATATTGAAATAAACATTTCTCATTGATATTGAGTTGGTTTCTCACTAACAAGTTCGTTTTAATACTCAATTCAAATAATCGAAACATTACTAATAAAATTACTATAGAGGCTTCCACAAGTTGAATAAGTTAAGCCTCTAGGAGAAAATTGAAAGGTGAATCACCTTCACGTTATTTTATTGCTGATTTTATTCATGGTATTGTCCATTCTGAGGCATGTGACATATGCGAAGAGGCACTTAGATAACAAAATACACCTCAAATATAAAAATCTAAAATATATATTCCAAACCCTTCATCCCGCAATGCTGTTGGTATATGAAGATACTGTTAATTGAACATGAAAAGGACGTAAAAGGGAAAACGGTATATTAACTTGATTAACCTTAACTTAATTAACAGGCAAAATTAACAGTTTCTGTTCTCATTCGATTCTAAAACTTCATTTGTTCCACTTAGAAAAGAGAAACTTGAAAATAACAATTCTTGTCCTCCTAAGTCTTCCTTTATACTTAACTGGTCCAAATCACAACATATAAAAGATATTGCTATTATTGACTTAATAAAATAAATGGATTGTTGCGGAAAATACAAAAGCAGTCCGAAATTTTTAGCACTAAATTAGCCGAAACTTTAATATTCTATAACTTCAAACAATTGCCAGCCGTTTTCTGAATATCACGTAAGACAATGTTCTATAGACGTCAAAACGTAATGAAAATTGATATAACCGAAACATTCTAATACTGCGACATCCATTTGCCAGTCTTTCATTCGCTGAAGTAGTAACTTATTGTGTAGGAAAGATAATCTAATAATCTAATGCTAATTTATCTTCGCTTGTGATTCTCCGCTCACAATTTCTCTCTCGCTACTTTCATTAAAAACAAATAACTGCCTCAACTTCAGTGAAATCAGATGACAATTTCCGCATTTTCACCATTTTATCACACGTAACGAGATCTATAGCATTCCATCCCTTCCCTAAACATCATCTCCGAGAGAGAAACCCACATTTCTTCGAGGATCACATCTTAGGCACCCGACAGAGTAATTCACCGGTCGTCAATGCTGGGACAACGGCGATTCGAGAGAAAGAAACAATTGCTATCTCCACCGCGCACTCTCCTTTATTTCCCAGACTCTTTCGGTTCGGTTTTCGCAGTCTCCGTTCGACCACTCGAGCGATTTTTTCTCCGTTTCCCTAAGTGAGTGATTGATGACCTGAAGATACGAACAATGGCCCACGGATCGTCTCTTGGGTGCGTGAGCGCCAAGACGACGATCTTCAGATCTCGAATGCCATGGAGGCAGAAGAAGGTAAGGAGTCTGGGATTAAAAGGAGAGGGGGTGGGGTGGTCAGGGACCTGGATGTCGAAGGGTGAGACGAGGAAGGGCAGGTGGGGGGAGGGTGGAGGAGCAAAGCGGCCAGGCCATCGATCATCGGTGGGTTGCCTTGACAACCGTGGATGATAACGTGGCAGAAGAGGAATGGGCGCTAATAGTTGGGAGACATGTGGGAGTACATCGGGAGGAGAGAAGGGGAGGGGTTTGGGAGGCGTAGGGTGGGTTGGGGTGTAGGGGAAGTTTAGGGGAAGAGATGCAGCAAAGACACGGGAGATTGGAATGAGAGAAAGAGTTGGAGTGTCGTGGAGTGAGTTAGAGAAAATGTCGTTTAAAGGCGGGAAAGGGGTTGCTATACACAGGACCGGCGTCAGGCTTTCAGCCGCTCTAAGGCAGGAAGTTTCTGACACTCCCCCACCAAACTTAAGCACCCCGATGGTTAGAGGATCGCATTTTTCCGGGTTATTGACGTTTAATAATATCACAAGTACTTGTCGAGTAATACTTTAACACGGTCAGTAAATAATTTTGCGAAATTCTTTAAATTACTAATTTTACTTGTTTATGGAAAGTACCTGACGGAAGATACTTTTTGTAGGATAAACCGATGAAAGAACGAGGAATACCTAAGTAGCTCTTCCTTCAGAGGAAAACAGCTCTGAAAATATTACCTCTCCAATATTATAAGTACTTAGCCATTTTTGTAACCTGAAGTTTCTCATTATTTCCAACGCATCTCTATAAGTGGCTGACTTTTTTGTGAGATGTTGGTGAGGAACATCATTGGACTACCCCCTTTTAGTGACCTGAGGCGGCTGTCACACATTTTTATACTCTTATTCGGCCCTGGGCATAAAAGAAATTGAGAGTAGGTAAGTACTGAATCTATGTAAGAGAGAGGGGATGAGGAATCAGGATTCGAGAAAAGGGAACTATAGGTCGAGAGGATTGGAGATACAGGGATGCTGGGAATGGTAGAACTGCTTGTAGACGTAAATTAAGCATAAGTAAAGAGGATGGTGTGGAGGGGAGGAGAAAATAGTTTGAAAGGAAGTGGTATGTAAAGGTAGGGGTAGGGTTGGAGGAACAGGAACAAGGTTACAAAAGCAGAAAGTGTGGTTGAGGGACGAGATGAACAAAGAGTACGTAGTAAGAGCATTTTTGGTTGAGTAGCGAGGAGCTGTAACTAGTAATGAGGAATAGGTGAGAAACTAGAGAAAGTAAGCTTTGTGATGGGAGACTATTATTTAAATGGATCGAGTATTGTAGACAGGGTGTGTTGAGCTGAGAAGGTTGAGCACGAAGAAAATGTGGTAGGAAAACAGGGAGGTATTGGGAGTGGCTGGGAGGGAGAGCAGAGCAAGATGGGAATCCATAGAGGTATGGGTTGGAACGGAAGGTATGCAATAGATGGAGGGAGGATAGAACGTTGTACATACGACTCGTTCGAGTGGGTGGGAAAGGATCAGATGGACCAAGAGGAAGCAAGAAGGTGGCCTCTTCGTCCAACATATCAAGGATGGCGCAATGTGTCAATGAGCTTAACACGGCGTGACCGAAAAAGGACTAATGATTGTAAAGCGTGTTATGTTTTCGAGGGACGGAACGGATGTGGGGAGGAAGAAATGTAGAACTTTTACTAATCAGAGGAATGTTATGAAAAAGGACGTGTTCGAACAAAAGTTTAGCTCCCCCCTCCTCGGCGTTTTTCCTTTTTATTCCTTGCACGTTCCTTTTTTCCTCGGCTCGACTGAGCAGAGTAGGTTGTCCTAAATGCTTGCATGAGCTGAAAGAGGATGTCAGGCGAAAATAATCAACGTACGTCAAAACAAAGCAACCGGTGCATTAATTTTACTCGCTCTGTCCGTTAAATTAGCGATTCTCGTGACACGAAGTTGTCCCTCCTGTTGCATGCTAAACGATTACCTCATTTTATTCTTTTTTGTCTGAATGCGAATTATGCGTAAGAGCTGATTATTGTGAAGTGTTTCAGATGAAGGCATTTGTATTTGTAAAATATCGACAAAAGAACGTGGAAGATACTTTTCTACCAAGGATGATCAACCGTATTGACGTAAGAAATTTTTATTGGTCTCGTGGTGCTTTGGTATCTAAGGACAAACATTATAAAAATTATCAAAATGACTGGGATTCGAACACAGATCCCACAATTTAGCATTTTTGCATAGCAACTTTTACGCATTTTTTTATGTCGGCAAGCTCATAAACGCCAACGAATATTAAAATACATCATTGAAAGCGTAAAAGTACAAGTTTGCTTAAGAGTTGGAAATTCTGGGAGATATTTCGGAAGATTTTTATTCGATCGATGAAATACATACAGTAAGGAACCCATTTCACCTGCTTCTATTACTAACCATGCTATTTGTTTTCCAACCTATTTTTGATGTGTTTCAACAGTTCAAGAATGCTAATAGAAATGAAACTCCGGCATATTATAACCTCTGGACAGGAGGATTGCGCAAAATGGGCCTGGGAAATTCTGGGAATCCCGAATTCCGGGAATGGACAACCCTGTTTTAGAGCAGTGCAAACAGCCAAATTCGGAGGACTTCCCTTCTGCTCTTCATCATGGAGGAGCGTAATTAAACGATGGCGTCGGAAATATCCGAAAATATTTTTTGTGGGCTTTACTGAATATCAATCTTCATCAGTGTCAAAGCTATTAGCTTTTTCCGTCTTGGGGAAATCTTCCGGAGTGACAACTCCTTGCTATCGTGTCTCATAATCGCGTCGCGCAGTATATCTCTCGATCATTATATTGTATAACCAGGGCTGCTCCGGACGCTAACAAACCATGTCACGTGAGAACTGTTCTGATTCTTCCTGCCAATCAACTTTTATCTCTGCGCAGCTTCTAGAAATCTCTAAATTACGTCCTGAGAAAAAGGAGTTTGGAACTTTTTGACGAATTTTTTTAAAGAAACATCACTCGTTAGTGTTCTCACTCAATATCTTGATAAAATTTTCAATAAAATACCTCGATGTAATGAAAACGGGTTAACAAGGGAAGTGGGGGACCGGCGGGAATATCTCATAAAAATCAGTTTTCGTGTTTGCTGTTAAGGCACACTTAAATGATCAGGTTATGGAGCATACCACCTTTCCGGATCAATTTAAACTTAATTTTTTCCGTTTACTTGTATTGTTACATAAAGAAATTCCAAGGTACTCATTCTTTCGTTCTCACGAGGAAAAGTGCATTTTTGACGACAAGGATGAGATGAAGGGTTATGAACGGGACTGTTTCGGCGAAAACGGGACATACGGTCAGGCTACTCATCATATCTCGATTGCTTTTAAATTATCACAGGCTAGCAGTAAGACAAGGATAACAAAAGAAGCACTTTCATCCATCCTACATTTAAACAAAATTGGTCTATCCTAAATTCTAATACAAGACTGACGGATACAGGTAAACGCTGCGAAAAAGTTGCCACATATGAACATTCAAGAAGAAAAGATTTGGCCATATCCTTTCATTTTGATCACATGCGAATATTTCATATGCCTGTACCCATGGGAGTTCCGACTAAAACATCAGATTCCGAAAAACGGGAAAAAGGTATTCATTTGAACATATATTCGATAGTAGAGTTAATTTTAGCCAATTTTCCATTCCGGTTAACTAGAAAGTGACATTCAAATCGGAATACAAAAGAATTTAAGTGTATTGCGTTCCCTCATATTTAGAAACCACTAATTAATACACTTCAGTTCGATCATATCTCTCTTTAGCTCAGCATCCTTAGTTTCGTTTTCTCGGAGAGCCATGGCTGTAGAATTCATCCGCATCTTTACACCCTACTATTTCATCCCGAAGTATACCCATCTCCTTCATTCCTACAATGCCCTTCGCTCTTACAGACGATCGCCTAATTTGCTGTGCCGAAAAAAAAATCGAAAATATGTAAATGTTCTCGCCTCGCCATCGGCCCTTCTCAAATATTCATTTATAGCCGCGCGCGATAAATAAAATTCTTCTTCATAAATATGGCCAATATATTTCACGCCTCCCCATAATCCTCCTCCCATCTCCCTCAGCACTTTTCTCAAAATCCTCCAACTCTATCCTCTCGAAAAACACACAAACTCACCCCAATCTCTTTCTGTGCCATCATCCGCCGAAGCCTCGCAGCAGTTCCCGCCCTATACTTCCCATCCACTCCCCACCCTCCAAATACTCCCCCACACTTTCCACTCCACCCCATCACGTACGCCTCCGCTCTCCGTTGCCAGAAAACCACCCCTCCTACTCATACTATTGCTGAGCAAACATTGCGTTGGGGGGCGCACCGCCTCCTTTCCCCCCCTCCGCCTCCTTCCGAATAACGTACCCGCTCGAGTGGAATGGAGGAGTCCATCGTGAGAGAGTGAGGCACTCCCACTTAACGACCTTTTCCCCAATTCCCTTCCATTCCCGCGGCACGTTGCGCCCCGAGTGGATACGTATAATGAAGTGTAGCGAAGGTGCTCGACGAGCGACGCGCCATAGCCCGCACGAAATCACATCATCATCGCGGTCATTACTGGCGCCGTGAGTTCCACCTAGCGGAGGGAATCGGAACCGCGAAAAAAATATGCAGGAAATGTTAGTGTGGGGGGGATTGATGAAGGCAACGGAGGATGAGAGAAAAGTGCGCAAATGGCGGGAAATACGATAGAGTAAAAGAGTTTACCAATAAGGAGGCAAAGAAGAAAGACACTGCAAAATCATACATGAAATAGACGGTAAAAATCTAGCTCATTCAGATGAAGAGGGAAGGGGAAGTTGTGTCTAACCCGCGGTCATTTTTATACTCCCGTACGGCCCAGAAGATGGTTCTTCCTCGAGGGTTTCATACAATTTTCTATGATAACCCTTTGTAAATTTGATGAAAAAACGCAAATAATGGTTATAATCTACCTTACAAATTGAACACCTAGACTCACTTTAAATATAATCTCTTCATATATAATCTTTTTATATCGCAGCAATGAGACCGTAATATTTACGATTTTCGATGATTTATTACGAACTTCAAGCTACACTGTCCACTGTCTGCGGCCCGAGTAGCCTTTGTAGGAGCTGATACGGTCCACAGGGGGCTAAAGGCAGCATTCGTCTGGGATAGAAGGATATGGTAACCGAAAATGATTAAATAGCGGATATTTTTCCCTGCAAAACTACTTTTACCTTTTTAGTTAATTTTTATGAAATATTATCATGAGGTAGGAGAATTTGTGAAAGAAGGCACACTTGGGCCTCTCTAGATTGAGGGTCAATCAATTAGATAGAAGAAAAAATAAGCTAGAAAGGAAAAAAAAGAAATAGAATAATATTTTTAAACAACGGTCCTTGAGAAGAATGCGGGAATAAGGGAGCTGACACAAGAAAAAAATTAGCGAAAATGTTAACAAAGAAAGTAAGTTCCACTGAAGCTGAGATGCATTGTTACGTGAAAAATCACTAAATATTGAATCAAGTTGATGAAATTATTTCTGTCTTTGCATAAAATATTTCCGTGCTCCGTTTCATAAAATGAGCTTTCAAGGGGTATACTAACCAAAAGGATATAATATATCTAATGTTGGATATATCTGTAGTACATAACTATGCTATAAAACTATAGTTATCCAATATAACTGAATACTGTGATGCAATGAGTATTGTGTATAGAATAAAAGAATAAATACATTCGCAGGATTCTAGAATTCCGCCAAATTACCATTAATCAAACAAAAACTTTTCTAAACTAATTCCACACAAAAATGTTCATGTATGTATTTAAGTAATGTGCAGCCATTAACGATTCCACGTATCGAATACACTTTTGTGTTTGGAATTTGGTAGACACAAAACTGAGCAGTAATACAAAAGATAGAGAAGAGAAGATAAGGCAAATGACTAAATGAAAAGTGCAGATGGTTTAGAAAATAAGCAAAGAGAGGAGGGAAGCGAGGGAGGATGGAAGGATTCTCCAAATGTTTTCTCGATCGTCATTTTTTCTTCGCACACTGATAATGCGGCGAGAATCTCACGCTCATGCCCACGCCCCTCTTATAACACCACTCTCTCTTTTCCTCTCCTTACATTTTCCCCTTCCCTTGATCTTTCGACGGATTTTTCACTCCTATCTCCCTTTCATCCCTTTCCTTTGTTCACATCCGCTGCGAACGCAATTGAGAAACTACGAAAACCCTTTCCTTAAAGACGCCCCTTGGCATTTTTTTAATGCTCTCCTGCACGAAGTAACTTTTTCAACACTCAGAGTTCCTTCAAAAGGCCCCATTGATGTCTCTGACCCTTTGCCTTTTCAATCATCTCCTTCCAACATGTCCAAATATTTGACTATAATTTTTTCTCCAAGGGTTTCAGGACGCCTATTCATCAAAGGCTGAAGAAATGACGCGCATGATGCCTCTTACGGAGGCAATCTTTCAATTATGCTGTCATTACACTTGTTATCCTACATTCTTTTAGCCTTCTTAACTGATTACTTTAAGTTAATCAATAACTAATTAGCTAAAGCACTCCTAGAAATTTGTCATAGAGGATCAAGAGCTCATGGGAAAGAAAAGTGAAGGAAACGGGAATTGATTCTATTTATAGGAGTTGAAATTCCCCGAAATGATCTTTGTCAAAACACACATCAAGATAGCATACTTCGCATATAATATTACATAGAATAATAAAACAATATAAAAAGCTTAATTTACCATTACATACATAAATTATAAGTACATTTCAGAAAATATGTACAATTTTGGAAATTATCGAAGGAAATATAATAAATATAATGATAAAAAGGAACTTCGAAGATAATAATATAACATAAGATAAAGAAGACTAAATGGTTCAACATCACCAAAAAAATTAGTTATTATGCAGACACTGACCTTTGAGACGATGGCTATTTCATGTTTTGCATGGTTTTGAAAAATAAATTCCAGTGTCCAATATTTAATACCATAGATAAAAAGCATTAGTTAGCATCTTTAACCTTAATACTTAATTCATTTTGGTTGACATCTTCATATTAAGTTCATATGTGACGTTTTAGTCATCGAGCAGGGTTTATTTCATCAGATCATAATCATCGCTTCAGTTAAACGTTTCACATAGAATTTTTTCAGAGTTTCTAAGAGTATATTTTCTAGATAATACAAAGCTACATATGAGAAAGGTGGTACAGGTACAAAGGTGAGATTGAGAGAGGCCAATAATTCCATTTTATGACATTCGCCTGAAATACATAAAATTTAATTCAGCTTATATATTCGACAAAAGAAAAACTTTCTGAACCGTGAAACATATTCGTATAACGCGAAGCGCTTTGAGGTAGGTGTAAATGCACTTTACATAATAAGTAAAGGAGGGCTCAAGGTCGGAATAAGAAGTAACTTTCTATTATTTATCTCGACAAATGCCGTTAAAAATAAATAACCGCAAGTCAAGATTAATTATAGAAATCTGCCACCAATCATATTTTGCAATCAATCTTCCCCTTATCACCAAAATATCATATCATTAAATCAACTTTCGATTAATTTCCTAGATGCTGAGGTTTAATTTACAGTATCACGCTTAGGACTAGGTCAATATTTCTGTTTATAATGCATTTATTAACATAAGATGAAATCATTAATAATTTAATGCGTTCTATTACTACTCAGTGTAGTCTGTTAGATGTTTGTTCATTTTCTATTTATCAGCTATAAATCTAAATCCATCCAATACTCTCCATTTTTTCCAATATTTTTATAAGTTTTTCATTTTAAATACATTAATTTCCATTGCAAATTGTAAATGTTTTTGTGTGAGTACGTTTCATCATCACAGTTTTATCTTCCGAAAATTCTGCATCGTCATTTCCCCTTGACTTTTAACCATCACCTCTATAACTCTATTATTTCCCGTCGAATCTTTCACCTTTTCAGATTGATGGAGGGCAGGTGATGATATGCATCGGAGTTGTTGCTTCGTTTTTCTCAGTCGCGGATATCCCAAACCGATTTGACGATGCATTTAAGAGGTCTTCTAGAAGATGCCTTAATCGTATTTCCTGACCAATAATCGCTGAAACCGAATCAATAAGCCATTTTCACACTATGAGCCTCATAAGGAAACGTCATAACGTATCCAAGTCACGAAAGAAACATGTTGATGGTGAAATATAAACCGGAATTCAACCACAAGAAATAGTTTCAATTATAATTATATTGTAATTTAACATTAAAATAAACATTTCTAGATAGAAAAAAATTAGCGAAAATGTTAACAAAGAAAGCCCTCAAAGCACGTCTATTTCAATAGGATAAAAGGTCATTTTGGCCAGGGCTGGCTCCGCACAATAAGAGGTTGAGGCAACCGCTTCAGGGTGCAGCTATCGGTGGGGCGTCAATACTCGATTATCGTAAAATCGTAAGACGATGGTATAGCGTACACGTGTTTTTTCTATTTATCTTCAAACTTGTGACTCTTAATTAAAAGATAACGCTTTTTCATGTTCCAGGTGACAATTTTACCAATCTTAAAAGTAAAATTTTCGGTGTATAAGTCTATATATTGAAAGCCCCATGTTAGTGTTGATAGACAAAAAAATGTTTACAAAATTTTGATAATTGGAGAATGATTAATTTCTGTAAAACAGTGATGGGGCGAAACATTTATGTAAAAATAAGGATATTTAAGGTATTTTTTATAGTATTTGAGACGGTATCAGGGTAGGTAATAGTTCTATGACTACCATATTCCAGCCAGGAGAAAATACAACTGAAATTCGATATTCTAAACATTCTTTTATTTTGTAAAGGGAAACACGCAGTTTCATTGCAAAATGAATTTCATTTCTAAAGGAAGGAACGTATTCTTGCTGAGTGGCACTGTATAATACTTTAAAAAAATCCCCTTTAATTAATAATAAAAATATTATAACATCAATATTTTAAAAGTTTCTGTTTTTAAATCTAGAGTTGTTTTCACATCCTACCTAGAATCACTTCCATTTCTACAAATTTTCATAAACTATTTTTCACGGATACAAAAGCTCCTTGGGAAATCAAAAAGAAAACATTTGAAAGTTAAACGCTGATGTGGTTGCCTTAAGCGGCGAAAGCGATTCTCCTAATGAAAACAATTCCAATGATAATTTAAGGACGGTGGCAATCACTTCAGTTAACTATTTACGAGAAGGAAACATTCTGATTTAAATTGTCCCTGATTTATAACTCTATAATCTGCCCTCGCTTTTGAGAGTAAGAAGCACGAAGAACTCACTGGAGCGTCATTAATATGAGGAGATAAAATCTCAGGGAATCGAATTGGAATTTTTAATGGACGTATATAATCGGCATTGGAGATCAACTATCCCAGGAAGCCTTGAATGAGAATATTCGAGTCATCGGTTATGAATATTCGAATACTTTTTGCGGAAGCACGGACAAGAAATAAATTAAATCGTAATTAATCAACATATTCTCCGACAAATAATTGCAGTGTATTTGATTGTAAATATGTCACTGTAACCATAAGATAGGTTTCAAATTTTACCTAAATCCGGCCTTTATCGTCCACTTTTTTTATACTTTCTATCGAGTCAAGCGGTACAAAATGAGACCAAGCCATCTTATGCTTCGAACTTGTGTAAAGATTGGTAAAATATGTACGGGTCAAATATTAAGATTTAACAGAAAGTAGTAATTCTTGGAATTCAAAATTGTTTTGCTGCTGAATTTGATATTAAAGGTTTAGCATCGTAGCTTGGTCAAAGTTTCCAGTAATCCGAAGATAACCTGTAACATTATAGTAGCTTTTATTTATTATTATCTTCACAAACATCCATGCTTTAGACAATCACAATAATGGACATAAAGTATAATGGACCAACACATCCAACTACCCCTGAGCCAGTAAAATCTGGGCTAGCTGGTACTCGAACTTAGAATCTTGCAAATCATCTACCGAGAGGAATAATTTCGCTAGTAGAACAATCTTGTTATTCGTGTGAGTCTTTCTTTCTTTTTTAAGGATAGTCTATCCTTACAGTTATTCACTAGGAGAAAATCTAAGAGTAAGAATGAGGATGATGGCAATTTAATGTTAATCTGCAGGATGAGACAACCTTCATATACACTTTTAAGGATATTTAAGCATTCACTCCTGACCTTAATGTCTTTCTTACTCAAATTTCATTAAGTAGGGAGAGTAAGAGCATTTACACGACCATTAGTTATACGAATATTAGTTTATACTCATATTTAACCAAAACTTTCGGCGATGTACGCCGAAATTTTTGGCTAAATTGTGCGTGTAAATTTCCAAAAACGGTATTTTGACTGAAGCTGTAATTCTATAACGTAGGATACGTCTGGGTTTCTATTTCACGATATCTCAACTTACGCCGATATTAATAAGAGTATTAAGTCAAAACATTATTGATCGAAGCATGGAGACATTTTCCATTCCTCAAGAGTCTTGCAGCATTAAAGCGAGATTAAGAAATCAGTATAACAGACAGTGAGAAATCAACCCCTCATCCTGTCTTCAGTCTCACTTCTCTCTTCCTAGCACCTTTCTGATGGACTTTCACACCTGTCAGTTCACTTCCTCCCCACTAAATTCACCTTCACTCTTCCCTCATTGTCCTGCATTTGATGCCTCTTCCATCACGTAGCCTATGCCCTAACTTGCTTTCTCCTTTGGCATTTCAACTGCCATCCGTTAGAGAAACATTTTCCTTCGATCGTTTAAGTATCTATCTGAAGCACATTGAACAATCATGCGAATATTCCTTCCATCATTCATAGTGTCGAGGAAAGCAGTTGAACTTAAAAGATGCCGGATAAATAAGACTCAAGAGATTTAGAAAAGGAGTAAACGATCACGACTCTGACTTTTAGAACAGATAACTTGTGGGAGCGCTTATAGAAGAATCACAAACGGCTACATTAACACTAATAATACTGAAATAAAGTATTTTTATAATTAAAATTACTATTATTAT
>KZ308466.1:667637-680104 GCA_000376725.2 Ladona fulva | reverse complement strand
TTATAGAATAATTTATTATCTTAAGTATGGCTTTCCACTAAATTCACTTGACATTACCAAATAATTATATATTTCGTTCGAATAATAGGGCATTTACCTATCATCTTCATTTTCATAAACGACAAAGTGATCAGCCTCGCAAAACATTAGTACAAATGAATGAACG
Source organism: Ladona fulva (assembly GCA_000376725.2). Taxonomy (NCBI): domain Eukaryota; kingdom Metazoa; phylum Arthropoda; class Insecta; order Odonata; family Libellulidae; genus Ladona; species Ladona fulva. Next base: position 679,938 of record KZ308466.1, on the reverse strand, counting down.
AATCTTACAAATTTTCTTTAAAATTAAGACAAGAAACAGATTTATCATGATTACACTGTGGTCGTTATGATGGTGTACTCTGATCTCTCAATTATATTTGGATTTTGCTTAAAATTTACTCCTAACATACTTTGAACATGAACTACAGTAAGAGGTTTAAAAAAACTCCGTTTCGACAAGCGAAACTTGCGCTCAGAGACAAACGGGAAGCTCCGGATTACCGATTTTTGGGAAGGCCCAATGATCATTTCGGAGACAAAGCCTCCATCCTCAGGGGGTCTCAGGGGGAAGTATACACTTCCTTTGTGTAGAGTATACGCTTCGTTTGTGGAGACCCCCTGAGGATGGAGGCTTTGTCTCCGAAATGATCATTAGGCCTTCCCAGAAATCGCAAATACGGAGCTTCCCGTTTGTGTCTGAGCGCAAGTTCTGCTTGCCGAAAGACGGCGTACGGAGTGTTTTTAAACTTCTAGTTCATAAACAGCCGTGTTCCAACCTTCTTTTTCTTACATGAACTACAGTGCTAGAATTTCTTCATTCTCTTTCTGCAGAATTTCTCTGATAACTTCACTTCAATACGAAAGGCTCTCATAAAATGCTAATTATCTGTTTTAGCTACAAATTCTCACATACTTACTTCTTTGTCGAACACATATTTATTCAAAACTCATTTTTCCAAAACGTCTTTGTCTTCGCTAAAACTTTGTTCTACCTATTACAATTGCTTGTACCTGATGACTTCATAAGTGGATGCTTCAAATCTTCAAATTTTGGACATGGATAAATAAGTATCCATTTCCTCATCGAAATTTATAAATTCATCGGTCATAAGCAAAGCCTGTCGGCAATTGCGGCATATTTTACGATCGCCCTCTGTTATCGCTTGTTTCAGAACGATCACGACAGCACCCTTACCCAACAACCAAACATGGCGATGTTAAGATGGAGATAATACGGAAAACGACCACGTTTTGCGCATTTTCGGAGACCTGTGTAGTCCTTTACATAATGCGATGCAAAGGGCCGAACCGGAGGGATTTGAGTGCCTGAGTCTGGAGGCCTGCATAACGATTGGAAACTATGTTCTCATAATGAAGAAAATCGTTCTATATCCTTCCCCGAAGGATACCGGATGCGCCCAGATACGGAAAAAACAACGATTTCCGTTTAATTCTCGAGATAGCGATTCAATCAGCAAAAAAAATTCACGCATCATCCAGGCGTTCAAGTCTCCGGGACGCATAGGTTACGGCCATCGCTATAATGTCTCATTTTCCGGAAAACCAGAGCGTCGCTGCATGAAAAACCACTCTCGGGAGTTAATAAAAATTCCGAAAAAAAACACCCACTTCCCCTTTATGAAGAGGAAAAAGGTAGGCTATGAGGGATAGGCAAACAAAACTCGGAAAGTATAATGAGGGAGAGATGGGGTAGCGGAAAAAAACGCCTTTTTCCTTAATCAGCTGCATGACAAGTAAAAAATGCGGTCCTGTAGGTAGAGATAGGCGCTGGTGGGCAAAATAAAATTTGAGATACGCATTCGTAAAGATAGAGATCAAAATTGAAGATCGTTCAAATAGAAGGAGGCTAATTGGGGAGGTGGAGTGGAGGCTGGAAAAAAAAACTATCGGAGGAAGGGAGAAAGAGGACGGTTGGCATTATGAGTGAGGAAAGGAAGAGGAAAGTAGTGGAAGAGAGAAGGTCCGGATTGAGGTCCAGCCTCGAGCGATGACGTCAGACTATAAATAACGGAATGGGAGCAGGTGGTGGATCGAGGTGGACTCCATCTCCGCTCTCCCACCTTTTTTTTCCTTACCGCCCTTAATCGCATGAACTAAACAAACACTTCTCACTCCATCCCTCTTTCTCTCACTCTCTCTCCTTAACACTTATATCCTTCTCTCTCTATCTCTCTTGGCGTTTAAACGTTAAAGGAAGCTGCTGGTGTGGCTTTCAAAAATTATCAAAGGAAATCGAGATAATCGCGACGGAGAGCTTGAAAGGATTCGCGGTCGAAATGATTTTCAGAGATTTCGCTGCGTCGGAGAAGATAAAGTTGAGAAATCCTGAAGTTAAGAGAAGCTTTTTAGGAAACCATCCTTAATTTGTTAATATATCATCGTGGATACTTCTTGCAGGTCCTTGCGGACTTCCAGAATTTTGCGTTGTGAAGAACTCATCACATTGGAAAAATACATAAGCGTTGATCTCACAAACATTTTGAAGATGTGCCGCATTTTTTAAAATTCAAAGTAATGGCAACCCCTACAAAAGGGGAAATGTTAATATTATTATGGATACATATTTTTTAAAAAAGGTGTGAATTCGACAGCCAGTCATATTTTGGTTACAGGCATCGTTTTAATAAATAGCGCATTTTCCCTCTTATTTTTTTCTTTTAACATACTTCAGATATCCGAACTACTATAAAACTCCCTAACTACGATTATCAACTATCTGAAATAAAACTCGTTTTAACACTGCCTTTATCTTCGTGTTGGGATCAAAACTTACTCTATTTATCCATCAACCAAAACATGTTGAAACAATTGAAAAATCAGTTAATGATTGAAAACGAAAAAACACATTTTTACGTGTTACTATAAAAGAATTTCGAAAAGTTAATGTTGATCACCTAAGTATTCCATTCGCATTTAAGATGAGAAAAGGGTAAACATTTTCGATAACCACAACATGAAATTATGTATTTCTTTTAGTTCATTTTTGGGCAGTCACTGCTTCACATATTAAGGTTCACGAATCTGTTCAAATAATTAGGAATGGTACGACTTAGAGCCGGTGCGTCTCAACCAACTTAAGTGGCCAGAGCTGTGGATTAGTTACATTCTAAACCTATTTTGAATACTTTATTTTTACGTGTAGTATGGCAAGACTATTTTTCACATTTGCTGGGAAATAAGCGATAAATAGGTAACATTTCCCTAGGAATCATGAGGGATATTTATTTGTGAAGTTGTAATATATAGACGAAGGAGAAACGAGAAAAAGAAGGAAGAAATTCATATGTTGAAATCAAATTTCCAACCAGGTTACCATATTCAGTTTTGAGACAGAAGTTATCCTTACTTTCTAGCCATTTAAATCAATTAAAATGTAACGGAGATGGATTTCTGCTGTTTAGCGAATCTAACGCATTTAGTTTAATACTTAGTAGCATATTAGTGAAGCAAATCAGACAGAAATAAAATGAATTTATGAAACCTATTTGAAACTCTATGAAGAGAAAATTTTTGCGGTAGTGTACAGTCATGGAATACACAAACGTTTATAGCCATTTAATTATCAGTTTCCATTAATATACATTTTAAATGGTCTTCAACATAATTTCATTACTGAAAATACAAATTTCTTTTGGAAAGAAAATCACCAACATCCAATCATTGTAAGCAAGATCTCATAATATAGTTACGATTCCGGAACATTACATCACATAACTGTTCCGTGGTTAATATTTACTAAACCATAGGAAAAGACAGAACACGACCACTGTTTCATAGCGAAATTGTGTAATCAGGTTTGTAATCAAATTTTGTAGCCTCATTACGAGACCTACGTCTCTTGAAGTTTTCCTGTTGTTTCGAAAATGTTTACTGAAGAATAGTTTAGCATTATTCATCACCATCAAGTGAAGCCTAATAGAGATTTATTTTTATTACGTTACCAATATAAATACATTATTCCTTGGAGATTTCACGTGGCCATGGCAATTAGTTCCTTTTCTTCAGTGCCATAGCGATCTTTTCATACTCTGAATGAAATATTGGAAAATAGGATTAAATTAAAAGTTATTATTTCAAATGCTATTCGAGTGGAGGAATCCTTCTCTGGACCCTTATGTATGGCACGGTGGAACCATAACGTGGTTCAGATAAATAAGAGAGCTGACTTGCCAAAGTGTTTCCTTAAAGAAAAACTTACGAATCAGACACCGCGAAAAAGTCCATAATTACATACATTTTTCATCAAAAGAAGTATTTAATATGAATGGTGTTGGGCATCCAGAGAAAGGTCTTCTCGAGAAATGGTCTGAGAGGTGGAAGCATAAGAGAAGCGACGGTTAGAGAGGTATGAGATGGAGGCATTTCGCACCATCTTTTTCTCTCACCTAGCCAGTATCCATCCTCATCTCGGTCTCTCTCATGCTCACGCCGATTCGTGCCCTCGGACCAGCATTAAATCCACCCGGAGGAGGTGAGGGAGCTGGGGGAAGAAGAAAAACGTTGAAGGAGGCAAAGAGAGGCGTGGGGGTGGTGGGAAGATTATGATGGAGAATGAACGCGGAGAGGAAAAGGAGGGAAAAGGAGGGAAAAGGCAGGATTGAGAGGCATATCATTGGCAGCAGGTGTAGGAATAATAGCGCCTTGGGGTAAACATTGGATCGGAAGCTGTTGCGGAAAAAACCTTTTTTACATTGGAACTCGAAATGATGGGAGTAGAAAGGAGAGGAAGAGAGGAGGGAGGAGATCTGGCAGATTAAACTTTGGCCATAACCGAAGGGCTAAAGGGAAGAGTGATTGTGGCCGTAGGGCGACGGGAGGTTAAAAAAGGGGGTGGAAAAAAGCCCCTCCTAATTGGTAGAGCGCAAGATATACATCGCGGAAGGGACCGTAAGTGGCCACGGCTAATTTAAAGTTCACACGACCATAAAAACGCCTTCTTATCCATTCTATAAAGATAAATTAATCACATTCCCGAGTTGTTGTATGGTATACGGCGAAGGAGGTAATTATAGTGATGTTGCAATATTACCCGTATTTAAAATATGCGCTTCCTCTTTTGATGCGGCTGTAAGGGTTCGGGGCGAGAAGGGTCTTAAAATGTGAGACTGTTCGAGATCGGGTGCGTTCTTGGGTAGACGTAATCCTTGTTTTCTTTTAAATCTGTTGAAGGAAAGCGATTGAGGATTTGAAGAGGATATAAACGGGCAATCAACGCTTGAGGTACTAAAATACGGTGAAAATCTATTCTAACAATTTCGGACCGACGGAAACAGATTTGCGACAAAAATTGGCAAATATTAAAATGACTATTGATATCTGCATTGCTGACCTCAAACTTTTCACTTAAGGTGCGGATAATCGAGAAAAGCGAAAACGGCAAAACAAGAGTAAACTGTGGGGTTTGTTTTTAACATTCATTTCAGTTAGAATTTTATGAGAAACAGAGTATGTAAGGTTCTATTATATAATAATAACTAATTGCAAAAATAGTCATACAACGATTGGTTTCTATACTTCGTTATACAGCTATATTAATTATGCTTATGTTCAGTACTTGTTAGTATGATAATTTAATCTGGAATTTCCCTACAGATTTTAAAACTTGGCACCATCTACGTATGGAATCTTCATAAATCACAAGAATTCAGAATATTTCTCCATCTATACTTTGGGTTAATTTCATCTAAATTAACGATGAATATTTCTCGTTGGATGTGGGAATTGAGATCCAAAAATTTTATAGCGGGACTTAAATTTTCGAAGAAGGGAAAAACGGGTGAACGAGATCACTATACTGGCTTATTACTGAAATATAAATGAAGAATTTCATAGATTTAGGACCCGGAATGAGAAGCAAGAGAAAGTAATGAAGGAGTAGCGGGATATTGCCGATAAAAGTTCCAATCCATAGAACATTTTCAAGTTAAATTTGCCTTTAAAAAATGTAATATAAATATTGAATAACGACTTGTGGATTTTTTTCAATGGTCGACGTTCGCCACCAACTTAGAATACATTAGGTGCGACTAATTATGCAAAATATAATCACCAAAAATTCGAGAAAAATATGAATATCGCTCGGATGATGAATTCATCTATGCAAACCCAATCACCTGTTTCCTTAAGATAAGGAAGGGTGTATTTCTGATCTAATTATTGGCCTGGCCGAATCATATTAAAAGATCTCAGAATTTTTGCCAACTAGAATGTAATTTGCATTCTTTTATGGCCATCAAATTCTATAGCAAAAAATATCTTTAATTACATTCGCGTGCTCAAATATAATGATTTGATGACGATTTTACCATGTATTTTCCGCCGTCGTCCGCAAATTATGTACGAACACAAAAATAACGCTAACTACAACTATATTTTTCACAAATGAATTCACATAGGCTGGATAAAACGATATTCTTGTTAGCATTATTTTCTTTAAGAATTAAATGTATTATTATAAAAGTGGATATTAGTAATAGAAGATGAGTTACGTAAAGAAAGAAAGGATTGTCAAGCGATAAATACATACCGAAAGATTTCTTATGGACGTATTCAATGATGTGGAAACTACGTATAGGGTCAAATTTAAGATCGACTTTATGTCCCAAAAGGTATTTATTATACGTTTGATTCGTCGCTGACACACAGTTACCTAACTCTTTTGGCACACTTTTCCCCTCACTCTCTTTCACTACTCATAGCAGAAAAATATTAGCAATATAAGTAATTGGTTGGATTGTTATTCTATATGTTAAAATAGACGTGCTTGGTCTCTATGAAATTATAAAATATAAATAAATTAGAGATAAATTCAGGTTTATTGCAAAATTTTACTTTTCGGCAAACCCCTAAGCCTGTATCAACGATAGAACACACACACATCCATACAAGTAGATCGGGAACCATTGCCATAGACAAACTTTATTTAAACTCAACTGAAGAAGCTCTTACATTTGAGGAATTTCAGGACCAAACTGACCCAAGGGAACAACGTTTCAAAGTAAACTAAAACAATACTCGCTGTTTGTACCTTACTTTGAATGGTTGATACATGTTTTGAATATCAAGTTTGCTAACGCTGAAGCGAACATTACACGTGGAATGGTAGAAGAGTTATAGTATGATATGACTATTATTATAGAAAATGCATCTTTCACTATTTTAATTCCAGCATAAATTATTACAAATTTAATTCCTGATTTGTACGTTATTAGCTATTGAAGATAAAAATCATCAACCGCGGGCTCTTGGGCTCCCGGATAGACAAGTGGGCTACGCGTTCGACTTTGATAAAAGCGGTCCCGGGTTCGATTCCCGGTGGGGGGCCTACGTGCGAAATTACCTTAGATGTCGAAGCACGTTTAACAATTCTACTAACTACTACCATCAACGGCGAAGTGGATATAGGTATTCTCCAACGTGGAAATGAATTTTTCTCTCTCTAACAAAAATAAACTTCTCCAGAAATAACGGGATTTCATTTGTTTGACGGAAGAAAATACATTTATTAGGGTGAATTTTCTTGATTCAGAGTAACATTTTTCTACTACGAGTGAATGAAGTCATTAAAAGCTTTTTCGATCCTAAATCAAGGAATTTCAGCGAAGTCTACGGAATACACCGCTACGGTTATTCTCTTTACTCCTTTTGATCTTTCATTTACATAATCGGATATCGTTTTAATGATTATTTTCATCACAATCGTCCCTTGGTTAATATTTATGACATACGTTTGAAGTTAATGATTTATTTATACCGAATCATTAGCAAAAGTTCTTTCATTTTAAATGCATATATCAAAGTCGAAAAGGCTACAGAACGAGCACAAAATAAAAAACGAGACTGTTCATAGAGGAATAAACATTTTGTATTGACTAATATATGGTTATTATTTCCCATTTTCACCATTATTGACTCACAAACCGTGACTAAAACACGCGCAAACAGTTTGCATGATTTCTGTGTTGTTTTCAAGGCACCCTTAATTAAATCATTTTGAAACAACGGCTGTTCATATGAATGCCAATTTTGGGCCTCCATATCTTTCGAATTTATCTCTAGGGTTCATTTTTCCATATTCCGTTCCTGGAAGTAAACTTATGCGCTTCGCCCTGTTAAGATGCACATTCCCCTTCTGCCCAACAAACGAAAACTGCTCATCACCTGGACCCTAAGATCCCTAACTCACAAGGCCTAAGGCGTTGTCCCCTACACCCCATGTCTTCCCCTCATCATTATGCCTTTGTTAGCGTGAGTTTTATAAGCATGCTGGGTTTATCCATAAATTTTCAATGAGAAGGATGCTTTAAGGTGCCTGACGTCTGAAAAAATCACCTTTCAGAGATAAAAAAGCCAACCGATGATGAGCTCGAGGTGATTGTCTACCGGAAGGTCGTATAAATAAAGCAATCGTATTTTACATTTCGATTAGGACTGATATTCCCTTTGTGTTTTTTTGCTGTCATATCGCCAGTTGCTCGTTGACTAACCAAATTCTTCAAGGACAGGCCAAATTGAAGATATAAGAGGCAGAATCGAGATCGACTGTAATTTCTTTGAAATTTATTAGAGGACCATAAATAAAGACAAAGGTTTCCGCGTTTTCATTCATTGTCCTTGAGAGAGCCATCATGGGAACCATCAATTAATCTTAATGATATGTTACTCAGAATAGAGTTTTTGAGTAAATTAGTTGTCGCAAATATAGAACATGAATTGATGGTCATAAACACTGCGCTTGAATACAAAAATGTTAATGTAAGAAAAGTAACACGACGATTCATGCCTGTCAGAAGGACCGACGAATTTTTCTTATTCTCAAGAGAGTATAAACTAGAAAGAGAGTAAACATTGCTGTCGAATTCAAAAGTATTTATAATAGTGATTTCAATTTGCACACGTATAAGAAGGTAATTTTTTCNTCGATTAGGACTGATATTCCCTTTGTGTTTTTTTGCTGTCATATCGCCAGTTGCTCGTTGACTAACCAAATTCTTCAAGGACAGGCCAAATTGAAGATATAAGAGGCAGAATCGAGATCGACTGTAATTTCTTTGAAATTTATTAGAGGACCATAACTAAAGACAAAGGTTAAAGATCGGACAAAGACCGATAATATAATTCGTATAATCTATTTCTTTAAAATTAATGTTAAATTCTATTTTTATCTCACCAGAACTTTCACTTTCAAATCCACGAATGTATTACATAAAAGTAACATGCTTTACTTCAAGAGTATAATTATAATATATAATGATTGAGGTTTTCCGCTTCTTTTGTTCTCTACATCAGTTTCCACATTGACGTAATGTCTTTGATTAATATTGAACTAAAAAGGTAATTTATATGACCCCGTTAGAGAGAAAAAGAGATATATTTTACACAGTTATATACTACGTACATAGTGATTGGGCCAAATAGAAGCCATCTGCTTTTATACCCTCATAATATTTTCTGAGTCAGCTAAATTCTAACTAACTTCGTCACATCAGTAGAATTACTATACATCTACATATATACCCTGTACCCCCAACCCAGAAAAATGAATTTTTGAATCGATTCGTTCTAGTCTATTTCACTGATTTTCCTCTCAGAATCAGAACGGCCTATGTAACAGGGAGGAAGCATGATATCGGCTACATCTTCTACGAAAGTTCCTTTTCTGAACTTATTTAATCAATGTATCCTTTACTTAAATCTTCTATCTTCTACAGATTCCCATCCTGCGTCCTGAAGCATTAAAGCTCACTGATTTGTCGTAACAATATTTTTTGTCGCCTTTTGCTGTACTTTTTCTCATTCTCGAATACAACACTTTTCTGCAGGATCCCATACATACACGCATATTCCAGGTGAGGCCTGACCAACGCAACGTGACATCGCTCACGGACTTTTTCTTCGCCGCTAACAATCAATTTTCTAATCTTTCAGGACCTTGCCTTCGCTCATAGACTTTCCAAATATTACTTTAAGAAAGGGAGGTATGCTTTCCGCTACTTCCTTGAATAATACCCGAACTGTATGTTTGTTTCTTCTTCGTCAAGCAATCCAGTAATACAGAAACACACTATAGAAAACTTATATCGTACCTTTAACTTTATGAAGTTTTACCAACAACCTGCTGAAGTCAATTTTCTTTCGACAATAACTTAACAAACACCTGTAAAAAGCTATAGCAGTGCCACCATTTCATGCCTGCAGATATGCATCAACCGAGTTCAACTCGCTAAAGAACCACGCCGACATCTTTAACCACTAATCTATGCTCACAGCCCTTTACACGGATTATCTTCTTTACAACCGAAAAATTATGTAAGAACCGTTCGCCTCGGAAACCCTCGGAATGCGTCCCGCAGGAATGTAAATTTTCTACCGCGTGCTGCGAATTTCATTCCATTTTACGAACCCCATAACTGATCATTGCTAAGGAAATCACGTACGTCACTTCGACGTCCTATTTTTAATGTCCCCACAACACTAGATCGTTTACGGTCCCTTTAATAACGCACCGCACCCAGACTTTTAAAGCCTTCAATGACATTGCATTCCAAATAGCACGTAGCATGAAGATGTCTTATGGGTGTTGGCGTCCGATCCCTGCGAGCTGTAAAGCTGTGTTGGGAGCCACGGGGGTCCCGCAGCGCAGTGGGGATGATTGAGTTCAGCGGAATGGGAGGAGAGAGGTTTAATCTCGGACCCAGGAGAAGAAGAGGTAACCCAAGAGGGAGTTTCGTCGGGGAACATAGCCTTCCTTAACCTCTCCCACCTCCGTTTAGAGGGAAAGGCATTTATATGCTGATTAAGACGTCATAGGTGGGTGGGTGGCGGGGGTTGGGAGGTGGTTTTTGAATGCGTGAGATGAGAGGATAGGGAATGGAGAGGGGAAGGAGAGAAGCTGCGCTGAGCCACGGGTGTCTATCTGAGTGATCTCTCACACACTCTTTTCTTCTTTCGTTCCACATCCCCTCTCTAGGCACGAGATGGAAGTGTCGGCTGAAATAACTTTACAGTCTGGTAAGGAAGAGAGGGACGGAGGGAACGAGACTTATCCCGCCTAAAAGGGAAAGAGATTGCTTCGCTATCACCTTTCCTTCCGATTCCATCTTCATCAATTCGGTCGTGCGGTGTGCCCTTCGCCTCGGACGGGTACGTCTCCCTGGGAGATGACGACTTAGAGACGTTGGGCTGTTGAAGCATGAAGATGTGGGGGGGACTCTGTTTGAAATCCTGTCGCCGGATGAATTGTGTTTTTTCAAGACGGGAAATCCCTCATTAACGGAATGTTAGCGCTTTACCGAGGTTCCCCCAATTTATCAAGTGCTTCATCGAATGCGGCAGCACTGTTGGGGTTAACTTCCCACGTCCATAACCTCATCGAGATTCATAATTTGTTTTTTATTCGCGACACGAACTTAATCGGTATAGGGATTAGATGTCAAGGAAATTGACGCACCAAATTTCCCAATTCGTAACACAGCCTAGCGAGTTTGACAATCCGTCCATTCCTCGAAATTTAGAAACCAACTTTCCAAGTACGAAAGGAGGCAATTTCGTACTCTTTGAAATACAATCACACAGTCAGATATTTCTAGATATATGATAATAAATGATACGTATCTTTCAATCCCAGAGATATCTTGTAATACTTTATTGTAACTAGACACAACACTTTTTCTATTTCACTATAACCAGGCATGACTCTTCTCACTCTTTTGGAAAACAACAAGTCTTATGAATTGCATTTCCTCAAATGTAAAACAATCAGTAATTTATAACTTAATTTTTCTTAAAGTATATCGTATTCTGATAAAAAGAAGTCACTCACATGACCAAGTATCGTGAGTCTCTAGTTACCTCAATGCCTTTGATGAGGCATCATACTCAATTTCGTAAATACAATCTTAAATTACCGATATTTAATAAATTATACATACATTTTATACGTTTACATCAGATATCTTCACCATTCCTCAAATGTCTTACATATATCCTCCGAAATATCCATCTGCTTCATGAACGAACTTAATTCTTTAAATACGTATACTTAAGATTTTCCACGTGTTAATTTTCCTGTATTTAGAAATATTCTTTAGAATGATATATGAGGTTTATATGGCTTCAGATGAGCAAAAATGGCCTACTTGCAACGAATATTCTTTGAATGCAGATGGTATGTACGAATAACTCGATCACTTATTTCAACCATTCTATTCCAACCATATTACTTGCCAGTTCTTCTGTCTAGTATTTTATTCGTCAATAAAAAGTTCTTCAAGTTTTTGCGGGGATTAAAAAAAATCTAATTTTTCCATCGAATTAACACTCTAGATGCCAAAATCCAATGCTGCTTTTTTCAGGAAACTCTCTCATCTTGGGCTCGCACCGTAATTTCTTTATTCAAACCCATAGAAATAGACCGCAGCACAGTTGATATCTCTAAGTGATTGACAAGTTACTGAGATACTAATTATAATATCAAGAACTAGTAAACGCCCCCATCAAGACGGAAGTTTATTTAGTTTAAAAATATATATATTATCGTATATATCTGGTCCTCCTAAGCA
>KZ308466.1:596121-667530 GCA_000376725.2 Ladona fulva | reverse complement strand
ACGACTAAAATAAGAATCTGTGATTATTTTCCTTTCTTGTGACACTTGTCTCAATTTCGTAGGACCATTGTTTAAAATTTAATTTTGTAAAAGAAACGACCTCTGCAAGTCATGAAAACGTAATTTACGTACATCTCTTATGGAAACCTATTTTGTGCGCCTGGGTTCGAACCCGGGCCTTTAGGGAGATGGGAATAGTTTTCCTGAGGGTTTCAGCATCGTAGAAACACAATGCAGTTTGATTCAGATCTCTAAGTCAAGCCGTTTCTGAGATAAATAGGGGGACGGACAGACATTTGCTTAATATATATATGATAATATTAGACCCTTTTAAATGCTAATAATATTATCGATGCCATGAAGCTAAAATTTGGAGAAACCGATTGAATGACACGTACGGCAATGAAAAATTATATCTTGAAGTTGAGAAACATTAGGATCCTTATGTTATAGAATATCATAGCACCAATAGAAAATCCTGCATAATTACACGCAACAAATATGTTGTATGTTATGATATTTCATGTCACAGGGCCAATGAAATTACGCAAGAGTGAGCAACGATAACCATTATTAGTCGTGTTAAGTGTCAAGTGCCTTTCCTAACGTTCCGAAAATAAAATATGTGCTTCATGTTATGTAGATGGAAGCATAATATCAGTACCTAGCATAAAAAAATTAAAGATATATAATTTAACAGATTTTCTGACCTTCATTGACACTTAAACATAATTATGGACAACAATATGATTATCATTATCAGCAAGAATTAGATGCATCTGTTAAAAAAATATCACGTCCAAACGAAAAATTACCTGCATATTTCTATTATACCAAGGGTGAGATACCTCTTTCCAACGGATGGCCACATTTACCATTCGGTCGCATAAGAAAGGCCATATAAAATCAGACCTCGCCTTAGTTGCGTATGGTCTTTATTCAAATAGTTTAACATCGAACTTTTACCCGAGAAAACGAAAAAATTGAACATTTTCTATCGTATCTATTCTTGATCTCATTTGCAAGATGCGGAAACAAAATTATTTAAATTTAGGAATTAGTTTCAGGAAAAGACTAACTCCAAAAAGCAGCATGAGGTCTTAAGGCAGCAGGTTCCCACCAAATGTATCAATCCTTGATTGGACACAATTTTGGAATAAATTCCTTAATTTAATCATAAGCAAGAAACAGGCAATGCTTAAGTTTTTCTTCATTGAGGTGGTTCTTAAATTTTATGAAACTATATTGAAACTCGCAATATATATTCAACAAAAATTTAGGAAATATCAATTATGAGTAAACAACACATTTCAGGATTCATTTCGTGATATATTTTCATACAAAACTCACAACAGAACTTTTACTAAACCACACATTTACATTCACTTCAGGACCCAGGTTTCGTAGCGAAGCTACATTATCACCTAAGCTAAATAAAACTGATGATGTAGTTTCGCAACAAAATCATGGTCTTATTTAAAGAGTGGTTAAGTAAAAGGACTGTCATGAAGCTGTTTTTGTTTGAATGATGCGTATAAATGTTCTTAATCTTTGTGCAAATGTACTGCTTTTGATTTGGCTTAAAACGACAAAAATAGCTGTTTTAGTTCAGCGGAGAAAATGTAATTTATACGGGCAAGCCGTTTGTGTGATAAATAGGGGGACGGACAGACGGACGGACGGACAGATATTTGCTTTTTATATATATGATTTACAAACACTTTACGACGAATAAAATTCACTTCCTACAGGAAAACCTTTGCTCGTGGCTCTGACTCGGGGTCTTATCCATGCTCTTCTATTAATCAATTTTAAGCAAACATTTTTTTTTAATACAGGAGTAATATAAACTTTTTTAATGTAATACTCAATATTTGCACGACTTATACCACGTAATGTACACACGCAAAGCAGAACTGGCGTTCAAAAACCTACGGCAGAAGCCCTTCTAAGAGTTTTATTCTCAGACTTCTTCTTCAGATCCTAGGAAATTTCTTTCTTAATCTAATTTCTCTATTCCCTCAGAAATTTCTTTTTCCGTCTCCTTCTATCTTGAAAATCCGATGAAAAGCGTAACCATTTCATTATCCTACACGCTTTGGAATCAATCCAATTTCCACCGATGTATCTTTTCCTATCGACACAAGAGATCTGTTATTATTGGATGGGCATTGAAACCGAGTAGGTTTTACGATACCTTAGAGATAACACATTAATAACCATTCCCTAAGAAAATGGGAGTAGGAATTCTCGCAAAAACTTGATTATCGATGATAATAAATGACTTGGATTTCCGTATTTGCGCGGTAAAATAATCACGGTTATTAGCGACCGGATCAAAGGCCGCTCAGGAAGATGTTCATTGTCTATAAATTAAAAAGAATTAATTCGCGATATCCTATCTTATATCTACTTTATAAAATTTTGTATTCACAATATATTTCAAGGTCAGAGTCTTTGAGATGTTGAAAATGGACTCAATCGTTAATTTTAAGCTCCATTTCTTAGCGGAAAGAAACCATTAAGCGGTAGGCATTAAGTAATTACCATCTGCAGATTGCAGATACATTGAAAAAAATCTGGAGGGAAACAATGATGAATTATTTCCAAGTAATTCAAGTTTTAATCTTCATTTACTAAATCATAAGATAGCAAACTAAGTATGAGTTAGTTATTACGTTTATAATTTTGATTTAGAATAAGATTTTTCTTGATTTCATTTTAGCTATGGAGTCATACATGCTCTTAATTGCCAGTTTGCTTTTAAAACAAAGAATAAATCTCCACGATTTTTATTGGCTGAAATTTGATTTTATGTAAACAGATTTTGGTGACTACATCTGTTTGCTTAATGTCTACCGAGAGAAACGGTAAATCGTCGAGCTATTAAAGAACCAACTAAAATAAGTTCATATAGGTTCCAGGGACGGCTAGTTAACGACCTATTTATGAGCTATGCCGAGGGTAAAGAGCTCCTTCATTCGTCAAAATTAAGCGAATATGTAAATATACCCCAAATAGTTCCACCTGAATGCCTTCAAGCCGTGGCTTCTACCATGTCAGGACTGATAACAAATTACCCCAATAGTTATCGATAGCTATACAGTTAGGAAACATGTGTACGTGTATACATCATCCTATAGGTGAAGACAGGATATTCGCTTCAGCGCCCTCACTTATTCTCGAAAAAACGACTTCCTAGTGACTCTTACCACACGCTTCCCGTATTTCAAACCGAGCCTAGCACTCTCACGTCATTCATTCTCCCTCAAAATCTTGACGTGATTTCCAAGTAATGATGCCAGAAAACGTCGGATTTTTCGGCATGCGTGACCGTATGGTATCGTGCAGAGTTTCCGGGTGTTGGACGCCTCAGGAAGGAGTGTGGCTCCACCTGTTGGGAAACTAACACTTAAAATTGGGACGTACGCGCCCGGGACCTCTGGCGATGCCCGCTTAGCAACGGTGCGCGAACATTTTCTTTGCTCGTCCAACTTCTGAAACGTGTGGGCTCCGTGGATTTGAGCCATCTAGGCAGCCTTCCAAATGGACGCGGGTCGCTGAGGTCAACACGCCCCCATCAGCTCCCCTTACATTCGTAGAACACACGAACTTTATGGGTTACTAATAACTTACACTCCGACAGACATAGGGTCCTTTGAAGAAAACCCAATTTTCCGGTTTTTTACAACGTCTGCAACGGCACAGTTGCATTTTTTCTTATTAGGAAGAATGAGACAGGTGAAATGTACGACGAGATCAGGACTAGAACCCGTATCTTCCATTTTTCGGGTTGGTTTCTTATTACCGATTCACTTCAAGTCCTAACAAAGATAGACATTTTCCCAACCATTTACCATTGAAGATTCTCCACTGGAGCACGTCTCATTAGAAAAAGTTAATTTACTTCCGATTCCAAAAGTATTAAAATTCGGTTAAGTTTAAATCCGAAATGGAATTGAACTTGAAAATTATTCGAACTTTTAATTAGAAATATTAACTAACTGATAATAATATAAGTATTGGTTAACAAAGTAAGAAAATGACAGCTATTCAAAGACTGAAGTTGAAATAAATTTGTGAATTTTGAGGTAAACTTTAAAAACTATAAGACCTTTANTGTGCAGAAAAAGAAACGGAAGGAGAAAATACCTGCCGTATCCGGGACACAAACCTGGATCTCTCCCTTGCGTGGAGACTGCTCCAACCAACTAGGCTACCGCGAAAAAACAATCTCTCCCTAAATTCCGTAACTATGATGCAACACGGTAGGTTCTTCTTTATTTCTTTCTCTAACCAAATGAACTATACCTTTTCATCGCTTATCTAGTGTTTTGTGAAGATTATGTTTCGTCACTGAAGAATCTTCTGAACGATTGAGCAATTCTTAAGATAAGTGTACCTTTGAAGAGCTCCACCGACCAAATCACTTTATTAGCAACAAATTCTTATATCTAAGTTAAGCAGTTTTTCTCCAGATGAAAGCAATGATATATTGTTGTTTTATGCAAATGATTACTTTAATTTCAATCGAAACACCACGAACATTGTATATCATCGTTGTTTCAGGCAGTCAATCTATTATCAGTCAGTCAATATGTATTCTAGGCAATCACCTCTATTACTTAGCAACTCTTCAAGAATATGTCTGTATAAACACTCATAGATGCATTTATGTATTGCCCCTATTGATTCTGCAACGACTTATGAGTGTTTTAGATGAGATTTGCTGACCTCGGCGGCAAAATGGTTACTGCGCTAGCTACATTGGATTATTCCAAGGTGCCGGTTTCGAGTCCAGTCTAACAGGATTTTTGCTGGCTTGGGCATTCGTTCGTCGATTGTCTGTGATCGTCCAAATTATTAAAACGGATAGAATTGGGTAATCCTATTTCTTTTAAATAAATAATAATAAGTTTTTCGAGAGCCGCTAATTTCTCCACATGCTATTACTGTGTACAACCGTTCTAATGCAATCAATTATTCCGACTCTCTACCGAGCGAAAAATCTGGTATAATTTCAAAAATTTCTGAAAAAATGTTGCTTAGTGTTTTACACTGAACTGAAGGAGTGGTTCTTAGCGGAAGTGTAAGCAATTAATTTTAATTTCATATAACATTTAACATAAATATTAATGAACAACATTGGTGTGATCTTAGTTTTAAGTAATTTTCTATTTATTCCATAATTTAAATTAAAATGGAAGGTAGAATAAGCCGAAAAGCTAATTTGGTATCTAATTGCCGTTCTCATCTCAACAACTACTGCATAGCCATTGGACTTAAAAAAGATGCTAAAAAGTAATACAAATTATACCTCACAATTTATAAGCATTTCATCAAGCGTTTTATCTGAATCAGAATATTTTATTACTGAAGTGTCATTTGCTTCAATTCCAGGGATCTAAATGGGGAGAATGAGGAGAAGCGCTACCAAAACAGAATGTAATATCTTTAGGATACGAGAAAAAATATAAAGTTCTAATGGCGATGGAAAATTAATTGGAGATAAATACCTAATAAATATTCCATTTCACTTTAAAGTAAACGAATATAAAGTCACAACCGTCGTAAATAAACCTATCTACCGGAACAGCTAGACATTATACTATATCATTTCTGAATTAATCTTCTGCACCGGAGTAAGAAAGTAACCTAAAAAGCAATATTTAAGAGTGTGAAATAGCCTTTCGAATTATTTCCTGAATTATAACGCATAAATTTCCATGTTGTGCAAATACTGGGCCCATCTCTCCTCAAGGAACATTTCATCATCCCTGAACTGTACCTTTCTTAACACGTCCATTTCAAGTAATCACCCTAACTTGGTTATTTCGGAGTTCCCCACCTCCACATATCTTAGCCCAACCCGTCACGCACTGCAACCGACACCGCGGGGCTTCGAAGCGGTTACCTCGGGGAAATCTCTTACGAAAGACCCGAGAAAAGAAGATCCTAATTTCTGTCGGCTCTCTGCCGCAGAAGAACCGGGAAGGATAACGGGGGAAAGGGTGTTATTCACCACCTTCCAAATATCCTCCGCATGCAAAATGGGCGTGATGAATAAAAAATAAAAACCCCGCGTCACGGCTCTTGATGCGCGCTCTTCTCAGCTCTTAAACTCATTTTTCTCCCCTACCTCCGACCTGGCCAGTTAACCCTTGTTTGTTCAATTTTTTCCCTCACGTTGCGCATGATTTTCCATTTTTTCTCATCATTTTATTTTTCGGTCCGCTCATTTTAACGATCTTCTCGCCTTTTCCGCTGAAGGCGTTTGGCCATGAAGTAACGTGCCTTTAGTGTGCTTTCCAGCTCCTCCTCCATCCCATCGCCCACTCCCCAGAAAAACACACTCCTCGCCATTAACACCGTCTAAAGACGCCACGGACCGCAAACATTGGCGGAGGGAGTTGGGGATGATGCAGAATGGCGGTGGAATGGTAGAACATTAATGCTGTTGGCGCAATGACCATCAGAGAAGAGGATAGCGCGTGCAAAGAGAGGCCTTCGCCGCAGTGACCTCAGGGGATGCTTACAGAGAGGCTAAGGCCCTCAAACCCTTTGCCAAAATGACCGAGGGAAGAGGAAGAAGGCATGGCTGTATTACTTAATGGCTGATGAAGGAATTTTCAGCCTCGGGACCGAAAATAGGAAATTGATCGCATTACTTCCACAAAACAGATTCCGAAGTCAAATTATATCAGCTAAATGTCACGCCAACGCCTCTCCGTATTCATCTCTTGTAGATCATCCGATGAAAGAATATCTATACATATTCTAGCAAGTGATATATGACTGTGATGATTGTTGCAAACGATATCTTGTCTTTCTTGAGAAATAGAAAATTTTGTATTATAAACAGCCAAATAAATTTCTTTAGCTCCTTTTCGATAAATTGGTTGGCTGATAATTATCAAGATGATGATTGGTGTTTGATGTTTTTTGACGAAATTGATTATATTTCATATATAATTACACACAATAAAAATAGAAATCAAACAACTAATTTCGTATAATCATCAACATTTTCAATACTTAAATAGAATAGATCACAATAGAATTAAGGCTGAAATTTTTATTACCTTTTCTTTGATGTATGTTTTATTCAAAGGTTTTTTAAAATTCCAATAACTCCAAGATGCTATTCATCCAAGCGTTTCTATGATAATTGTCGCCATTGAACAGATCATGTTTAATAATTCAATATATTTTTTGATTAACAGAGATCCAAAATACAAGACCTAAACCAATGAACTGAATAATTTAGAGACCCTAATTTTATGACCGGATTACTCTCCCAAGGAAAACTCGCGGTATAAGGCGAGAAATATCGGCTAGACTTAAAAAAAATCCATGTGAGAACAAATTATTTCTTTAAAGTTTGTTTTATTTTTTCTAGTGCTCGAGTTTTTTATCCGAGTAATGAAATGAGCTTGAACCCATTTGCTGCTGCTTTTTACGATTACTTCTCATTGAACAGTAGTAGAGAAACACTGAGATAAACGATTTCAAAATGAAATATCGAATGGTAAGTATATAGAAACACAAACAGAAAAGCAAATTTTGAAAAAATGTCCTGCAACGTTTGAAATGCCTCTTATGGTGGCCGATAAATTGAACTTGACTTACCAATGGAAGAGTATTTGTTGTTACACCATTAAGGATTCAGTTAGAAGTTCTCCCTGTGTTTCGCGGGGTGTAGAAAAATTACCACCATTTATGCTCTTACAATATACAAATGCCATTTACAATGGTTCTTGGCTATCTGAAAAAGGACCATTCAAAATAAAAATGAGGATCGAAGAAGACCAAACGAATGTATGATTCAGAAACTCCCGCAACATTATACTACATCCCCGCCTATTGAATCATCATTCTTATTCTCAAGGTCAATATCAACTCAGAATTGTTTGAAAACTATGAATATTCTTAAAACCATAATTCAAAGCACAAGTGAAATTTTAAAAATCAGAATCGGTTAATTCATCACACACACGCGTAATTATTTTTAGCAAATGAATGAATGTTTGACTGGTCAGTTTTGCAAGCATATCTGAACATTTGTTTCATGATATATTTCAAGCACAACTTCAATATATATCAATTTGCTCAAAATAATATCAAAGTGCTCATAAACGATCTCAGCAAAGATTCAATAATGGCGATAGCCGAGAAAATATTGAGATAAAGAAGTAATAACGTTGTCTGTAGCTGCAAACAAACGAAATTTAAATTATTCTTTAATTTTAGCTGCAAAAGTATTATGATAAATAATCATTCCTATTGAATGTTTAGGACAAATTGAAAACGAACCGAGAAAAGAATCTCTTCTCCTGACCTCACTGTTTATAATCTTTGAGGGACAGTCAAGGATCATTACAAATGAAATCTTTTGTCTGCACACATTCGTGATTAATTGGGATGGAAAAATTTTAACTACATAGTAGTGATTTTAAAAGTGATTCGACAGCTGAAGTGAATTCGCACGTGGACCGCCACCAGAGACCGAATCCGGGACCTCCTTCACCAAAGATGAATGCGGCTATCCGGCAGCCCCTTGAACAAAGTTGTTACGTCCTTAGATTACTGAACTTTGTAGATAAACAGGAAAGGCAGTTCGATGGAATAACTGATGAACAGTTTTCTGTGAATTTAAAAACTGTGTGTCTCATGGAGAGCCGCGAAGCCTTGATTATTGCGGTGCCTTTGAGATCACACCGTCCTTACCAACAATATGCATAATAAATAAAACTGCCCTAAGACACAATTATATAGCAAAAACTTTACTAGTCTCTCCCTTGCGATAAATTCATTATCAAATCTCATACGAGATCTTGCAATTTATGAAGAAATTATTTTGGTTTAGTTCTTATATTTCTCAATAACTTTTAAATATTATGAATATACGTATTCATATTCGTTTCTATGGAGTTTATCTTTTCGATGGTGCATCTTGCGTGTGCAATTGGTAGACATTGAATGTAATGTACAAATGTAAATATTTCTTTTGGCTGTATCTAAAAGAAGACCAAAGGGGGTAATACAGGATACACCCATCTTAAAGAAGCAAAATATTAGTACCTACATTCTCTCCAATTAACTGTTCCAATTGCGTAAAAATCTAGCAGATTTTAGTTATGGTAGAAGCATTTATTTTGTCAGTTTTTTTGTTTCAGCTCGTCATGCCCTATGGAAATTGCTTGAATTGCAAATCGGGGTGATATCGCCATCATTGATCCACATAGATCCGCCCCTAGTCTACGTAGAATCAAACGGTTTCAGTATATTGGCCTATATGTATATGTATGTGTAATGTATTATTTAATATATTACGAGAAACAGTGTGCGCGTGAGTGCAATAGCACTGTGCATCCGTACAATCACATAGCATCGTTCAAATATCAAAACGCCAAATAAGCAAATTATCAATTCTGTACAATATGTTTTGACCTAACGATGGACTTTCGTTAAAACACGCGAATAATATTCTTTGGAAGATGTTGTAAATCTATTTAAGTGCTACATTTTACATAGGTCCCTGGATAGCGCACACGTGGGTAGCGCGTTTGCCGTCGGTGAAAGCGGTTCCGGGTTCGATTCCCGGTGTAGGATGCCCAGTCGATGCGCTGACCACCTGTCACCCACTTTAAATACCATCAAGCTAGGCCCTATACCTCATAATTTGCGCTAGAATTTTATTTTGCATTTTACATATCTGCGTTTAGTTACGTAAAAGAAAGATAAAATGAAACCGTGGTTTCACCCTAGAGCAGAGGTGGGGAAACTGCAGCCTTCAGATGCGGCCCTTTTGGACCTTTAATGCGGCCTTCTAGTCCTGAAACAAATTATACTACTTAGATAATATTGCTTCCTAAAATATCCAATGACGCCAAATGAAAAACAAAATGGAAAATGTTCTCCTTCAAAACATTCAGTGAATGAATTTGTTTTTTCATTAGCAATTTAGATGTTTGAATGTGGGCAAAACGCCAATCAAAAGCGGAATGATGGTTATGCGGCCTTTCTTATGAGACCGAATGGTAAATGCGGTCTTCCGATCTAGAAAAACCCAGCCAGCCCAGCTTTGCTCTAAAGTATGGGATGAAAGAATCTACAACTATTTTCGACTATGTTTAATAAAACTCTGGATACCACGAAGAAACGTTATTTTTTCCTCACGTATTTCCAAATAACGAGGCTATAACGAATTTATAAATGAAAGCGGTGACTGAAAGCCCATGTACCATTCAAGTCATCTTCGCATCATAGCATTGTTTTCAAGAAGTTTAAACGCTCATTGGATAATTCCTCTGTCTCCTCGAAGAGGTCAATTGTCAGGGGAAAATGTCGGAAGCCATCGTTTAGGATGGAAATCTACCTCATGGTTACTAAGGACGGCTACTGCTGCTCTAACTAACGCGTCCTCCAAACTATGGAGGGGAGACAATTGGAAGGCTTCCGGCAACCATGAAAATTAAGTGGTGTCAAAGCTACTTAACTACGGAGGCTAATTATANTTAATTGAAAATAGCAATCTTAAAATACAAAATTGAAATATAAATTCGATGAAAACTTAGGAAGACTTACCTGCAACATTGGAGATGGAGCACCGGCCAATTGGTTGTTGCTAGGGGAAGGAACGGCAAAAAATTCTACACGCCCAGAAGAAGAAGGTGCTTCAGTACGTGGGACTCTCGTGCCATCAACACTTAGCGCTGATGAACTTCCTTCTCCTTGGATGGAATCTCTAGTACATCTTTGCTGATGTCTCTCATCCCTTTCAGGACCACGTGCCAGCTGGGCTCTCCCAGACCGACCTCCTGATGCCCAGTCAGAGGACGATGAGGGATGCCCACGATCACAGGTGCTACTATCTATGTCTTCTGTTCCAAGTACCTCATCACCTACTTCTGAGCTTGCCCTAGATGAAGCTCCTTCTCCCCCTTCTTCTGAAGCTACACCCCGAATGGATTCTCCTTCCCCACTTTTTGTGAAATCCTGAACTCTTCTCCTTCTCCACTGACGACTTGCACCCACCGTAACTCCTTCACCTCGACCTGATGGACTATCATCATCCTCATCCTCATCTGGGGATGGGGTTGTCTCTTGTACTCGCCCATTCCCCCGAGAACTTTGTAAAGATAAGTTGAGGTCGGAAGGCAATGTTGGCGTCGACTGGTTTTGAGAGAAAGATGGCAAAAATCACTTAGTTCTCATTTAAAGGTGGATTGAACTCTGCAGTGATAATAACTGTATGATATTTATGTATTATCACAAATAAATTTATCAGGAGGGATAAGCAGAGTATGGCTTCTTTTAAAATGCTAATACTAACTAAATACGATTCACTAGTCGAATTTCGAATTCCAACTAATGTATTGCATTTAGATATCAAAGGTCTTCTCAAGATTAATTATTTTTGTGAAAATAACACCCTTATTATGTAGCATTTCCATAAAAGTAATATACAATAGCTCCTTTATATCTTTGAAAAGAAAATTTTATCATCAATCTCTTCGTGGAAATTTTAAACAATAACCATCATTAAGAAAATATACATACAAGTCTATGAATAAATTTATTCCCACTGCATAAAAAACAATTAAAAAAATTATTTTGAAGATTTTACTTAAGATTTCAAATTAAATTTGAAAAGCAAATCGGATTTCACGCCGTATTTGGAGTTGAAATTCATGTATGCAGAAAATGGCGATGGCGAAACTATAACAGACATCCCAGAGTGGCGTGCGAGAGAATTCTCTTGCAGGCTGAGCTGTGATGACGCTGTCTTTAGTAGAGGTTCCTCTATTCATAAACTTAATCTGCCAAATAAATAAAGGTAAATTATGTAAACGAACAATTGTTTTTCATCGACATGACAACCAAAGCCAATCATTGATGTAATAACATAGATAACATCACGATCTCATTTTGCTTAAGAGCCTGTAATTTCGTAAAATATGAAACTCCAACAAACGGTCCGCCACCCGTGGTATATGAAATTCTGTGTCAGAATAAAGTTTAATTGCTTCCAAAACTACTTATTATAAGGAAATTCTTCATCGTTGGTTAAGAAGATGGCGATGGAACGCGGAGTAGGAAACAGAAAGGATGAGGTGAAAAGATAAAATATGCAACGCTCGAGTGGTAATTGAGAAACTTCACAAATTGAAAGGCATCCGACGACTTTTGCAATCGCAAATCATGCCCAGGTTAGCTAATTATATTCGTTTTCGCTGAAAATAGGAACAAATTGCTTTTCATAAGATGGAAATATATTGCAAAACACGTTTGATTGGTCATCGCAGCATTGAAAAAGTCAGCAACGTGAAACGAAATCTGAGTACTTCAACGCTCTCGAGACTACTTCTCACAGAAAAATATAAAAGAAAAATACCTTCCCTTTTATTTAATTACTATAATGCGAGGAATTCAGAGGTTATATTCACAAACCTCATAAAGCAATATACGGTAGTTTCATTAGGAATTTCTTTCTATAAGGAAATACTGCTGATAATGCCAAATCCAACATTCCAAATTCTATTTAGCAATAAATGGATATACAATGGACTTTCTTAAGGACCGATACTTGGTCTTAGCGCAATCCAATTCCTATTTATTCAAAGTAAATCTTAACAGGCTTTCCGAGTGGGGAACCAGTGGAATGTTTCAGTTGCAACCTGTAACCAATGCGGAGAACGGAAATAATAAAAAAGGAGCAAAAGAAAAATTAGGATAAATGTAAGACAAATAAATTGATCAAAATCTACAATTAAAGCTCCGGGAAGGTTATAGATTATGATTTTGAGTTTAGCAGTTAGATAAAAATACAGACGAAGTTGAATTCGAAGCTGCATATATGTTTATTCTGCCATTTGGACAGTTAGCAAGTTCTCTGGGTTAGATTCGCCTTTCGAGTCCATTTTACCAGTCCCTTTTAATTTCTATTGAGTGAAGAATTTCATTATTTTGATCGCAATATATCATTCTCCTTTAAATAAAAATCAGCAATAGTTAGGCAAAAACTTCAAAAAGGAGTAATGAAGAAGAACGATTCCGTAACCTTTAAAAAGCAGATGTTTCTGAAGTCGTATTTCACTTTTCCAAGAATTTTCACTTCTCCTCAATTTTGATGAGACAATACAAAATACGCCAGAACGGGTGTGTCAAATAGAACCTTAATTTTAGAATTTTACCTTTATACTCGTACCTCAAAGGACAATTGAAAGGAGCTCAATTTATACTCGGATTAAATTCAAAGCAAAATCCACAGCTTTATAACGGTAGGGCTATCTATAAACGGCTACTGCTGCTCTAACTAACGCGTCCTCCAAACTATGGAGGGGAGACAATTGGAAGGCTTCCGGCAACCATGAAAATTAAGTGGTGTCAAAGCTACTTAACTACGGAGGCTAATTATAGCGCTTCTTCGCATTTCATTACTCCCTCTTCTTTAAATCTAAATAATTATGATTTTTATTTCTTAATTGAACTTATATCTACCTATAAATATAAACAATGAACAAGAGCTCGAAGTAATATCAACAATGTATCGCATTGAGGCAGACGAGCTCAAAAAGCATTCTTTGAATGGTTCATCTGTAGGCAAAGAATGTGCACCGCTAAACTAATAAAATCAGTTCTTCACTCTCTTTTAAAAGCACAAGCATGACATTACTGAATAAATGCTACATAATCGACCTTACTCATACAGTTCAGAATGATTTTTCAGAAACTGAAAGTGTATGCGATTCCTATACCTGGTATTACATTTTTTGAGTTCCGCATTAGTTATCCTGCATAGCCGTTGTATAATTTGATTAGTGGAATGAGGCGGTAGAGAAGGCAATGCATTCCGATTGTCGCTCCGAAGGAATAGGAATGTGAAAGATCGCACGAAAGTGGAGGTGATGGTGAGAAAGGGAGTTAATCTAATTGGAAGATGGGTAAAAGGAGCTCTGCCTTACGAATTGACCGTAACGGGGAATTCTTTGCTAGGTACGAAGAGAAAGAAGTAATTAAAATGAGGGTGCAAAAAAAGAGCTGGATATCGAGCAAGTGGTTTAGTTTTACGTCCGGAGACTCTTGGACGCCTGGAAAGACTCCCATTTCCAATTCCGAGTTTTAACGAGCGAAGAATCTACGACGTTCCTACGCATTTCAAGCACCATTCGTTGCACGTGCGTTTTGTCTTAACATTTCGAAATGTATTCCAAAATATGTGTTAAAAATTATTCCTTAGCATAGTAAGTCTGCAAAATCATCAGCGCGAAGGCTGGTTGTATCCTCAAGTCCACCAGTCGCTATAAAAGTCTTGGAGAGGGGCTTGCTAGACAAGATTATTTTATAGTAGTGAGGTAGTTTCCTTTACCTTCCTAACCCAGCCGGAATGCTTCAAACGGAAAAAATCGCGAATTAAATACCACGGGTTCCACGATTGTGATTTTCCCCACAGATTCAGCATACTGATCCTATCGATTACTAGCATGAATGCCATTAAACCTCACGTTTCAATAACTTTCATATCATCATAGTCATGAATAAGAGAGACAAAATTAAATTTAAGATTTATTTTCCCCTATCTTGTACCAAAATAACATTGTATTGTATTCCATTGGTGAATATTTAGTAGCAGAAATTCCATAGTTAATGAGACAGAATATATTGGTTTACATCCCTCCCATGTTCTAATGATAGAGGAGTTACTAGAAAGTCATTATCCAAGGCTTGATAGAAGTCATTCTAGAGCACAAAAAATATCGGGGGAGCATTTATTTATGAATGCTGCTTTTTTAGTGTGAATACGGTTTGTCTGAGCTTAACTTTGCAGCTGAATTACGTATATTCTATAGTAACATCTCCCCCTTAGCATCAAAGATTATGTTTATTTTATAAAGAACTACATCAAGGCCGAAGCTCAATTTATATAAACATGAAATTTGTTTCTGACAAAAGAAAGCCACCATGTTTCAATCAGTTAGACGAAACGAACTTTTGATGAGGTCGAAAGATTTCTTTGCATCGTCAATGTTCTATAACAAAATTACTTACAAAAATCATTGCTTACGTTTCAAAGATACGTAAAATTTCTATGATAGAAAATTCGTAGACTTGTAGACTTCCCGAATATCTAACTCATTTCAAATTTCCTAATAAGAGATGAATGTCGTTACGCCGCGACGACTCAACGCCGAAATTCGCTCCACTTTTAAAATTAAATTTTCAGTTGGTTCTTGCTCAACGTAACGAGAGCCATCGTCATCGCAGTTCGTATCTATACGAGTTATAATCTAAGAAACACCCTCTTAGTAATCTATAATTAATCAATATGAGCAAATCATCGCCTTAAATGTTGCCTCTGAATCATTAGTAACGTATTCCTCAACGATATTTGCCCGAAGAATCCGAATTTGAACCCGTTTAAAGTGATATTCGTTCTGTGCTCTGTTTTCCTCTACCGAGATAGCTTCGTATCATAAGTAATATATGTGCAGCGAATTCGTGCTTAGCTCACTAATATCTTCCTTGAAATCATTAGTGTTTTCTTCATATTACTTTTTTCTTTCTCTTTCGAATGCAATCATATATTAAATACTGTTTGATGATATACTTCCGATTTTCAGACGTCGCAAATTAATCTGAACCTTCAACGAAAGGAAATTTCATATCGTTATCAAAAACGCCAAAAAGATAAATCTAGCTTCGGTGATCAAGTTCAGACCTTCAATTAGACGAACGTCTATTTCCCATTTCAATCAAATATTTTCTATAAATTAGAAAAAGAGAAAAGCGGAAAGCACCAGTTGAATTAATTACCTTGGCTTCTCATTAATCATCACGAATCTTAAGCGTATGGGATTCATCGTTGTCCATTTGTAAACGTGAGCCTCTTCCACGCCTCTTTCTATGAGAAGTGGTTTTCTTCGCTACACTTTCTTCTACTCTGATCCAATTCGATTTGACGTCTACTGCTTCATCTATAATCAATTTTTCCGGTTACGTATTTCCAGTTCGTCAACATTTCAGTTCCTTCATTCGTTCCATCCCATCAAGGAAACATTCATACCATTTATTTGACTGCTGCTCATTTACGAACGAGAGCGTCAATTCATGCGTGTATTCTCGGAAGAATATCAGCAATTCGAATCACAGGATTCGATTCCGTTTCAAAAGCGAGTGTATCCACTCAGAGCTGAATAAACACAGGAAGAGTAAGGATTTCGAAATGCCGATCTCCTGTAGAAAGAAATTTCTGCTTCGCATCCAAGAGGTCACAATGTCCCATCTCGATTGCGTAACCATTCTATTCATCGCAAACAAAGCCAATTATGGTGACATGCGTTACGGTGTGCGTTGATTTTTCTAGTTACACGAACAGGGGTACAGAAATAGCCATTAAAACTGTGAATCGGTTGTCCTTCCATGACAACAAATTTGCAAGTCTCCGAAATTGCTTTATTTCTGTTCTTCTTACTTTGATGAGGAGTCATTGTTTATAAAATTAAAATGAAACTGTTATAAAAGGTTATAGTTAAACTTCTACGGCAAGTGTAACTAAAGAACTCACTGTATGAGTTCTCCGTGATTCATAAATTCTGAGTAAACATTTTAATTTTGCAAATGTTCAAATGTAAATACTTATAAATTAGAGTGTGGATATATTCAATGACGAATATACGATAGACTCTAGAAAGAACAAGAAGAGCTGTTTTTTATTTGACAAATTGAGTTAATTCAACGCAGTTGACGCATTCAATTCAGTGTTCTGAGCATCCTTGATGGTATTTTTGAAAACTTCATATATTAAAAATATATATACGAATTTCACAGATTGTATACATGTGGAGTAACTTGTATATAGATATTTATGTGATTTCAAATTAATTAGTGATCGAGAGAAAACATATTTCATTCATTTGATCTTTCGGGAAATACGAAAAAAATAAAAGTATTATTTCCGAAGTGGGTTTCGTCGTAGAAGTCTGCCCACATGTAGGACAGATCGAACTATCCAGTCATACTACTATAACGTCAAATACATTTTATTACCATTTCGATGAAAGTAATGATTTGTGTACCATGTTCATAGAGCAATTAATTGATATGGTAATGATGCGTTGGAATGTGTTTCTATTTGTAGCAATAGTGATAGTACCATAAGCTCAGATTGCCTTCGTACTATCTGTGATCTTTAAAAAAATATACTTATTAAAACTTTAATCTTCATAATGCTAATAATAACGCTACTATATTATTCATGGTATAAACGGAATGCCCATCTCGATGTTGTTTTTGTTGTTATTTGTAAGTGAAAGTAAGATGTCCGACTGATGCACCATCCATCTCCCTGGATGAGCCCAACGCATATTATCCGCAACTACTTCTTCCTTCCAACTCTCCTAAATTTAATAAATATGGTACGCACTTTCTCCGCTGGATAAATACTGTGAGACCTTCCCATACCCACAATAAGACAGTATGCTTGAAAGAAAAACGGGAGCTTATTTAATATTTCCTCACACCTGTTGTAAAATAACCATCGACTTTTAGAAACGATTGGCGTTGCTTAAAAATGTATTTCCATTTAAAAAATCGCAACGTCCGGTAGGAAGTTATGGACCTAACTAGCGGTCGAGGCTATACTCGGGATATGTGAAGGGAAAGGGCGAGAACGAGAGGAAAGAGGTGAGAATATTTATTGTCATTTTTTCTTGTCAGCGCCCAGTTTCCTTCATTAGGTTTCCCATCACACTTTTAACTCAAACATAGATCTTCTTAATTTGAAATCCTCAGCTTTCGACGCTCGTATATTAGGACCAGAAAAAGGTTTTCGTTTGGAAATAAAAGTTACAGCCTATTAATCAAATGGCGAAAAAAATATGAAGAGGAAGCGTAGGGAAGGGGGAAAGGGAAGAAGTTAGGAGGAGAAAAGGATGGAAAAGGTAAGAAAAGGAGGGAGAGAGGATGGGGAGGAGGGGAGGTAGGTCAATGTGATGGGAAGAATTCCAATTGGGGAAGTGAGAAATAGGTGAGAAGGGGTGGAAATGGGAGAAACAGAATAGGATGAAGGCGAGAGGCTCTGAGGAGTTTAGAAGAAAATTATTTAGGGGGAAAAGGTATTGAGGAAAGGAACAGATTAGCGGTTATTTAGAGTTTTAATCGATCGTTTCTGAAGGTAAATTGGGTAATGTTTCGAGTGCCCGAAAATGGTTGGTGACCTAATAAATACGTATATTTCCCTAATTATAGTTCTCTCCAGATTAGAGTTGAGTTAATGATATTATAGAGAAGGAATGTCCTTAATAACCACTGTTGTAGGTACAGCATCACTACAAGCTTTAAATATATTGTATTCCGCTAAATAAAAAACATAACTATTGATTAATTTTAACAATGTTTCTTATCTATTTTTGGGATATATTGAATATTCCCCTAGATAACTAAATTTAGACCTTCAAGTATTACATACTATAATTATCCGTATAGAATAAAACTTTCAAAACTTCTAAAAGTTTTAATAATAATTTAATTCTGTTTTAGAAATCTTCGCTGAAGCTTTCTAAAACATAATCTACTTACATTATGGAAGATGTTTTCTTGTTATATAGATAGTTTTGCTTGAAATATAAACCCTAAGGTATAAGCATCCCTTACCCATTACCCATCCGCCTTATGGTTACACCGGTTATCTTCATTCATGAAAAGACGGAGGAATTAGAAGTCGCCCTTATGCAGCTGTTGTGTCCATAATAAGTAAAAAATAATATAGGGATGGTTATCAAATATAGGTACAAAAATAAGATATTTTAATGGCTTGTCTGCCTCTACTTTAATGACTTGCCTGTCTAACTGTGCATACAAATAGATACGAGTTTCAATGAAAAACATGCGTCACGAAACAAATCTCAGTTTTTCCAAATTACCAGTCAATGGTCATTCTGAGTATTCGTCATTAAAATTCAGTACCCCACCACAGATATCCAGTAATTACACCACAAGTAATGATGGAGGATGACGAAAAATAAATCCAAAATTAAGTACTACTTTCGCTGAAGCTATTTAAAAATCGTTCCATGGCAAACTAGCGACCGTGTCTCTCAAACTAAATGGATATCGCGACCATTTCATAAAACAATCAAAAGAGACTAGTAGGAAGTCGAAAGAATGGGAAATAAATAATAGGAGAACACGACCCGGGCGGCAAATAGATTTCGTCGTGGATCGGTAACAAGGAGAAAACTGAATACGGAAAGGATTGAGAAATAGGCTGCGGAGTGAACGCGTGGGTGGAAATGCTTAGAAGCAAGGTTAGATAATGAGACGGAGAAGGATATGGAAAGGTGAAATAAGGTGGATAGGGAAAAGATGAAAACACGAACGGGTTGACGTAGCGGGATTGTAAACAACGCCCTGCTGCTCTTTCAAACACGTCCGGGGAAAAGGATAAAGGTTTTGTACCTTGCTTAGTTAACCGTAGGCGCCAATCACGTGACCTATGGAAGCAGCGATCGGACAGAGGTGAGGGAGAAGCCAATTACGAGTTAATAGACTTGAGAGCTCTGGAGAAGGGAATGGTTATGTGGAGAAACGATGATGAAGGCAGAGAGAAAAAGAAGAAAAGAGAAAGTAATACGAAATCCTCCGCATAGGCAGTCTATCTCTCCCTCAACCACCTGGCTCTTTCTCTTATTTACACACGTTAATATATTTTTAATAAATTGTCTCTCCAGCCCTCTCCCTGTCGCCTTCCTGCATCTCTCAACGAGCATCCGAGTCTACTCTATTGCCTTAAACTTGTGTCACGCACGCTAGCGATGAATAACAGGGCGTGCGTGTGTGCTCGCCTAGTTACTCTGTGGCAACACTTTGCGCCGCCAGAGGTGCTACGTGTCAGATTAAAATGAGAGCCGAGGAGAAGATAAAAATGTACGGCTTGGGATATGAAGGGTTTTCCTCGGTGGTTAGTGAATGAGGAATAAATGGCGGAGAGTTTCATAGACTTATGACTTGTAGTCCTAATCACAAACATATTTAATGATAAACAATTTTATAGTGGAACTACGTAGAAACAGTTTATTTTCGAACCGATTTTAAAATCTTGATTTGGAATCGCATCTGAGTCCACGATGGATAATGTTTATACGTTAATTAACATTCACTGCAGCATATGGAAAAATATTTACTCTTTCGGTAATACACCTAGGGATAAACGCCCCATTGATTTCTTTATCGTTTATTATTACATAATCGATAGTAGCCGTTATCACTACGTGGAATTCCAAAAGTAGAAGAATGAAACATTGTTAGCCTAGCGAGATTTTTACAAAGTATGTCATTTCTTCCAGCCATTATTGGATTTATTATTGATTGTTTTATTAACATCGTGCAAAAAAGAGATATCCAATGCAACTACACGAACATATATATTTTGAGTTTATAAAGTATAAATGAAACCTTTGAAATCAACATTTTATGCTTCTCAAATATTTATGTGTGATCTGAATTCAAAAGCTACGCATGTCCTTACTTTGAGAAGTATGCAAATTATGAATGTATCAACCTAGATTTTGTCGATAGTTGAAAGACGAATCCATAATATGCAGCCTTTCAATTCATATTCACCTATATTTAATTATATTCTTGACCGCTGAGTATTTCAGATCTTTTAAATCGTGTTTTAAGCGAGTGTCATTGTCCATCAAGAGTGGCAAGTCCATTGTGATTAAAATGGTTAAGCATTTTAAGGGAACGGTATTGATTGCATCGTCAATTAATAAAAAAGAAGCAACACGATTAAGGCTACATTCAACAAACACAACACTTTCAACAAACACAACAATTTCACTAACAAAGCCGAATATATTTAGGATAAATATTATACCTGAGCTGATAAACTTACTCTATTGCATAGAATGTGGTTTAAAAACAATCAAACAATCGATTTAACGGTTTACCGTTAAAAGTTCAACTGAGCTACAACAAATTCAAGGATATCTACATAGGAAAAGGTAATGGTTAACTAGATTTTCGTTTTTAATATTGCATAGTAACCGCTGTCCGTTTGCAAATTTGGAATTGTGAAGAATTACCAGATAGTGTCAAATTTAAAGAAGCGGGTGAGATCCACTCTTTCTTTTGGTTAAATCCACCATTGTAGAGGATTTAATAAAAGGTTGTTTACTTCGTTCTTCTAATATATTGACTGAAGGAAAGGCATCTTCGCATCTGCATAGCTAAATCTTCTTATTTTCCTAGCCTTTTGGAGAATGCAAATAAAACGAGAAGGTGTCGAGCGATGCTTCCCCATCCAGGAAAACAATTATTTCCCACAGCTTCCAGCGAGGCTAATTAGTGAATTGAGCGCGGAAGCTGGTGTGAGGGAAAGTTACGAGGATGAGCGCTTTATTATTATTAAGATGGCGTGATTGAGCGCCGGGGTCGCGGAGGCGATTTGGCAGAATGGTGATGATTACGTTCTTTAGGGAATGTATTCTTCTGTCACGCATTCTTCTCACACTTGGGAGAGAGTGATTTATATTTTGCATGTCGTGAGTCAAACCTTTTTCGATGCTAAGCGGGAGAGAAGGGGAAGGGATGCTAGCAAGGAGACGTCCTCGTTAGTGCCGAGTTGAATTGGATGGAGGAGATAGAGATACACAAAGAGAGAAAGAGAGGGGAAAATATTTAAAGGAAAACAGAATTTGGAACCGAACATCGAAAAATTCTCACAGATACGGATGTCATCGAAACAATAAGCTTTTCTTTTAGCATTCCTTTTCACGGCATGGGCGTTTCAGGCGCGCCATAGCAGCTCCTCCTGAAATCTTAGCACAATCTTCTATCCTGAAAATTTCGCACAATTTTATGTCCTAAAGTTTTATAAATGAAGCAAAGCAGCAATTATTTGTTGTATTTACCCTAAATTGGATAACTTATACTTGCCAATATTGTAGAGATATAGAACAGACTAATATAAATTATTTTTAATGAAAAATACTGAGTACGTTATCTACTGGCAGCTACGATAAAAGCATGCACATTCCTAATTTAAGAAGGTGGGATAGAAACATTTTTTCTATTAATTTTGTGTACATATAAAGTTGCCTATATAATAATATGGATAATTAAATTTATCATCGGGTCATATACTTATTGAATCATTTTGCACAAATATATGAAGCAATCCTAAGAAAGTTTAGTCATTGAGAATCCTTATTTTACTTTTTATCTTGTTTAACATTCTATGCTTCCACAACTTATATAATATTTGAAAATACAACATAAATTAACAATTTTTTAAGGAATGTACAAAATATTAACATCTTAATTCTTTTTTCCTTACTATAAACATTGTTATGAAAAATTGATAATTTTACTTTATGAATGAACTCGAAACAAATGGGAATTTCGTAGAATTGGTTTCATCTTAAAGTCGTGCAAATACGTTATATAAGAACAAATCCATTAAAACATCTTTGTTTTCGCAACTCCAACACCTTCTTTCACACCCAGCATACAGAAACGTACAAATGAAAAAGGACGGCGGACAAATGGGTGATAGGAAGAATTCCTTAATCCCCCGATAATTAAACCACGCATTCCTTCCTTCCTCCACGAAACCTTCAACCGTAACCTCAACCCTTCTACCCCATTCTTAAACCCATCCTCTCCTACAAGCCTCTCTCCCCTTCCATTTCCAAAATCTTCTCCTCCGAGAGGAACTCACGCTTGGAAACATGGGACGGATGGTCCCGAAAGGGTATGATGAAGACAAATTGCCATGGAACACAGAGAGAGAAGAGAGAGATGCAGAGAGAGCGTTTATTCAGCTCGGACCACGGAGGATGACGAAAACAAATACAATTTGCTCGCAGTATAAAAACGGACCGAAACAGCGAACAGAGAAGAATTGCCCGGGTAATTCATCACCCGAAAAACAACGAAATGATACTACTACGGAAAGGACACGAAACGAAAGATCCTTCACGTCTCGTTCTCTCATACGTGCGCGCGACCTCCTCGCGTTTTTTTCTCCTTGGAAAGGGTGGAATAATAACGATTCCCTAACAGCGATGAAAACTCTTTAATACGAAATGATGAAGTGGACGCATTGAATACGACTCTCGCCTGTTATTAAAAGGAGATTAAGGCGCGCAGGCATCCGAGGGAACGGAAATAAAAAAAGTCGAGAAAAATCCACAAGGGGAGAGGGAAAATGACAAATAACGGATAATGATTCTCGCCGAAGGTTTTACCCAAAGATTATAGAAGCTTTAATTCCGGAACGGCGCGCCTGTACAAGCGCGAGGTATCGTTCCTCTCGGCGCCGAACGGGGCTGAAAAAAACAAAAGACTCGCGATGAGAAAAATAAGTAGCGATTGTTAAACGTTATTGCGAACTCCGAACGAGTCGGTTAACGAGTTGTTCATTTTCCCGAAAGGAGCTTCGATGTCCATCAACGTCTCTCCCCGAGGCCTTGAGAGAGGAAAGCATTCGAAAGCGGACTGGAGGTGATTAAGCCATGGCATTAATTAGACTCCGCGAGCACACAAAACAATCCTATTAATAACCCGAGCCATCCTTTTAAACGCCAGCACATCACACTTTTCCAAAAGGTCGCCCGAATAATTTGAAATGACTATGGGAAAAAAGGGAGGGGGACGCCAATCTCTGAATGAGCCTAGCTCTCTCTTTAATGGGACGAGGGAGGCTTCATAAAAAATCTGACGAGCGTTAACGCGCGCGAGGGAGAGAGATGAGGAAGGAGTGAATGATTGTGGGAAGGAAGAGGGAGAGAGGAGCGGTATTAACTCCATTATGCGAGCTTTGGTTTAAACAACGGAAACGTAGAATGCTCTCGGAAGTGCGAGCCTTTTTGTAATTAGGTGTTCCGTTAAGTATGTATCATTGTTCGCTTGTTCCTGCGTGGAAATCTACTTAAGCGTAATTTGAGGATGAATATCTAGATAAAAATAGAAAATGAATGAGTTTTTGGTTCCATAGCGATGTTCTCTCGCACAACCTTGTCTGTATGTTTCTGTGAGAAAAATCCGCTAAGGCAAAATGCATGAGAGCGGCTGGATTGCAAATTGATTTCGAGCATATTTTCCTTTGTGAGATACTTTCGAGAATGATACGACGGAACGTCAGGAATACTAAGATAGTTCACTTAGTGATAAAATATTGCTTTTTCTAATTTGCAGCATTCTTAAAATTATATTCACTGCCTGATAGCTTATATTCTTCATCTGGTCATTCGGCAATATATCAACTACTTTTCACGAAGTCATGGTTTAATCTCACTGCTTGTTAATGAACCCTTAAGTCATGGTAATGTTTTTCATTTCTTAATTGGTATTTCATTTGACTTCCAACCTTTACAACAACAATACGAACTGCTGAGTATGAGGATAGAATTGAGTGAACATTCTTGCTAATACGTAGCAAAGACAAACACTTGCAATATTCATCTAATCAACCTTAAAATAGAAGTGTTGTTACGACAGCAGCTCAATCGATATGTTGCTTAATGTGGTCAGAATTATTCACGCAATAATATTATAGATTCATTCACCTATTAAATCCATTGTCTTGAATTTTTTCCTTTATTTACCGAATTAAAGGGGAACACGAATGTTATGGTGATAAGTACTCCCTGTATTGCACGATGTTATTGCATAAGCTGTTCGCAAAGCTAAAAAATAAAATGTCGGTTATAGGGGTCATTTACGTAACATCAGAGCAAAATTAAAACTATGATTTACTGTGTTATTACTTCTATTATCAAATCCGTGGCAGGTAGGTGAAGTACAAGGTGCTATTGTATACGAACAATTCAGAATATAAGTATATATAAATGATATTTCACATAATGCCTGAGAATATTTAGTAAAACATATGCAAATGTTAAATGTTTAGCTGTAATATACCGATTGGAAAGTTCCCGATTGGAAGTCACAAGTTAATCATGCTATTGCAACCTACTGTTAGTTTTCAAAAAGTCCACCTATTTACTTAAATAACACCCTTAACTCTCGTTATAACATTTCCCATCATTAAGTATTTTCCGCATCACACAAACTCGAAATCCTTAAATCCCTCTAAGATCGTTGTACCGAAGGTTAGCTATCTTTTTCGACCAATATTATTCCAATTTTTTATAAATTATTACTTGTATCATTCGCACTGCAGCCGCTGAAAAATGAGGTATGCGAAACTGCCCTCTACCAAAAATAGATGGTGTAGAGACCAAGGGCGTCTAATCCGCGACTATTGACTGATGAAGTGCGGTGCGGATAGCTAAATCATTCCTTGAAGTTTCACATAATTTTCAATACACAGAATCATAGATTTAAAGTTTTAGAGAAATATGCCCAAAATAGTAAGGAACAAGATTAGTAACAAGAGTGTATCTACAAAGTGCCAAACAGGGTAAACGGTAAAAGCATATTTAAAATTGTTCCTATTTCTAATACGTATTTATGAATTTAATTACCTGAAGGAAATTTGTAAATATTTAATTATTAAGTAGCTAACGGAAACTTTAAAAGTAACATAACTCTCTACGTGGGGTTTTCAGATACGTTTCCGGACGTAGGGTGCCTAATTTCCAGGTATTGTAAACTAACCCATCATAATAATGTTGCCAGCTAACGAGCGTTATTTGCTATTTCTATAAATAATATCAGAGTAGATTCTGGTTGATAAAATGCTAAAATATTCGATATAATACTTAATATACAATTATTATAATATATACTAATACTACACATGCTATACTGCATTAATGTTGTAGAAAAAATATTAATAAATACAGCGTAAGACAATATCTACGGGCTTAAATGGCACACTGGAGCTTGTATACTAGTTTTATAGAAGAAAGTGGGAGAAAGAAGGGAACGAAAAGAGGGAGAGAAAGAATATGGCAAAAAGAGCGTTAGGAAGGAGTTGTCAAGAGAGGCGGGCGGAGGAAGTTATGAGCAGGAAGATGGAAGGGATAGAAGGATGGGGTGATGAGGGCGTGAAAGCGTGCAGCGATGGAGCGAGGGGAGGTAGCAGGATGGCCGTGGAGCAAGCACACACAAAACAACACGCATCTTCAAGCTTGTTAACCCTGACGCAGGGTCACACCCCCACCCTACTCCACCCCTCCCCCACAAGACCACCTTCCAATTTCATCCTCTGGGGCCCTCCCACACCTCTCTGCAAACCCTTCTCAAAACCTGGACGACCGGAGTGAGAGGCCCTTCCCCGCCTCCTGGTGTGAGTATCATGAATCAGAGCCTCGTTAGCCTGTAACGTCTCACCTCCCTCTCTCACACCACAGCCTCTTCCTCCGCCACCAGCATTCCACTTCCAGTCGGAAACCAACTGCGAAGTGGAGAGGACTCGCTTCATTACTTCATTTACTTTTCGTGATGTACTTTGGGACGATTGATGTTGCTATCAAGGCATTGTGCGAGGGTGTTTCTCCCTTGCGCCGCTCATTGTGATCGGGGAGCCACCTACCTTCTCCCTTCCGTGTTTCTCCCTCGGCTGCTGCACTGCATTGCTTTTCTGACGCCCTAAAATATCGAGCGAATACTTTTCGACTTAGCAACGCGATTTTTCACGAAATGATGATGAATTATTCCGGCGCTTTGGAATTTGGAAAAGGTTACGAAGAAACTTGGAAGGACAAAGTTTACGCTGCACGTGATACTTCAGTGGAGAACGTTATACATACATGTGTTAACTCCATAAAGAATTGAAACAAATAGGGCTCGAGATGTTAGCGGCATTTTCTACTTAAACACGATAAATTACGGGGCGTTTCGTAAAGGTTTTCGAGGAAAGTTCGAAGCATAAAATTCGAAGATATTTTCGCCATCGTCGAAGGTAATCATAGGTTGGCAAATTCAATACGCGTGATGCCTCGCGAAGCGAACTGACATTTTAATTCTAATGGTCGAGAGTTGTGGGAAGAAGATGCAACTTAATCTTTCGCAGCTTAATGGGCGTTGAGAAGTCGCAGCATCGACATCATTTCGAAGCGTACCAAATAAATTATTCGATAACATCTCCGCACAGGATTTCATCTTCTAGAACCGGAATAAAACCCGCCAAGATCTGATCTTTATAACTTATGCGCGCGGATTTGAATAAAAAATCTCCGCGGACCGCGCTGCGAAATTGTTTTTTCCCCGACGTAATTTATTCAGGGGGAAATTTCATAACGTAGCCCCTTCCTCATTCAACTCACATTATTCCTTGTTCGGACACCTCGAGATTCCAGAAATAGCGCGCCAAATTTTGTGGAAACTATGTGAGAATTTAGCCATCTGTTCATTGCCTCATGGTCATCAACATCTCCCAGAAAATCTGTTTCCTCGCAGGGGTTAAAAAAAACCCCTTCCTCTGCATCCTCCCCCGAACATTCGTCATCCTCTGCACCTCACATCTCCACTCCAGCGATCCCTCCCGCAATAATTTCATCCCGAGAACCGCCCCACGCCCCCCTCCTTTTTACACCCCCACCATCGCCACACCAGCTCCCCTTCCCTCCCGCGAGCCTCCTCTCGGCATTCCTTCCTACCCGAAAAATCCCACACCTTAAAATATCACACGGGGTGAGAAAGCGGAGGTACGAGGAAAGAAACGGTTGAAAGAGAGAGGGAAGGAAAAGAAGAATCTAAAGAGGGATAGTAGAAATGATATGCGGTCCGAGACGAAAAATATATTGACTTGCGAGTTTTAAATAAGCATCTAAACAAAATGATATAAGCGAAGAACAAATATGGCGAATATTTAAATGGAAGGAAACCAAACTCTTAAGCTTACGGTATAGCTGGATTAAGAAAAACGTATTCTCCTAAAGGAAAGGCAAACTTAGGAAATATGACGGAAAAATAAAACTAAATAATAATAGTTGAAACAAAGTTAGAGATAGTCAGGAAAATTGTATCACTTAACTAACAGTATACTATAAAAAATGTATATCATAAGAAAGAGAAAAAATGTCCAATTATATGAGATCATTCGATAATATTTTGCGGCACTGTAGACAGCTTATCTGTTTATTATTATAGGGAGTCGAATTTTCCTTGAATGACACAATGTCGCGGAATAAATTGTCTCTGAACAATAATGTGGTCTTCCCGGATATGTAATCAAAATATATTCAAGTATTTAAGAGATTGAAAAACCATACAAAAGAAAGCACAAAATTGAAGACCTTTCTCGTTTATGATGCTTAATTTGTGATTAAAAATGACGTTACTTCATGTCCCAATAATATATAAAAAGAAATGGTCCTCATGGATTTTTAATAGCAGTAAAATATAGTATTTTCATGAGTTTACTTTATGAAGAATGAGGAAATTAATAAAAGTACCTCTTTGTGACATTCATTTATGTTCAACCTATTAAAAAGCATGTAAAATTAAATTAAAATACAAATAGATCTAAAAAATGAAAAATAAATGTGCAGTTCAAAGTAATTGGTAGTAATATCTAATAATAAGTAGTTTAATTTATATAATGTATCACTGAGAGAATGATAACCTAGATACATACATGTTAAATCCATCTAATAAACTAGGTATGTATGGGGACTAGATAAATCTG
Organism: Ladona fulva; assembly: GCA_000376725.2. Classification (NCBI taxonomy): domain Eukaryota; kingdom Metazoa; phylum Arthropoda; class Insecta; order Odonata; family Libellulidae; genus Ladona; species Ladona fulva. The sequence continues at coordinate 638,924 of KZ308466.1, read as the reverse complement.
AAAGTAACTCTAATTTAGACTGAGATGCTACTAGAAAAGCAGAAGGTCAAAGACAAACAAAAGTGAAGTAATTTCCTGTTATTAGGCCTCTATGGCACATTTGCGAATTAATTCAAAACTATTCGAGGCTCTTAAGCATCAGTTACTTAGATTTAATCTGAATCAAACTGAATATAGGAGGAAGAGAAAATTTTGGCCGGGAAAATTTGATTACATCTTGTGTCTATATTAAACAAAAATTTCGAAAAATCAATCGCCTTTCATTCATTTTCAATTGGAACGATGTGAAAAATAATCTTACCAAGAACATAATTTGCGCATTGGCACAAACACTGAAAGACCTAGTGATGTAGTGCAGTCAAAAGCTTGAAAAATTACTGGGGCTTTAACCGCGAAATATTTCATATTTTCATTGTACAAAGTCCAATTATCTTAGGCTCCTTCCTTTAAATGTAAACTTCCCCTAGAGATTACACCCATATTCATTCGAGAACGAAGAAACAACATTTTCCATCCATCTTTCCACAGCAAATCATTCATCAACAAGATGTTTCGATTTTTAACATAATAATTATAAATAGATTGTAGTTTGTATGTATAAATTAAGTCGTCTTTCCAAGGTTTCGAGGCTCCCTTGATCAAGAATGAGCTTCATCACTTGAATTAATGTGCCAGAGAAAATTCCGCAATGGGTTTGCACGTAAGTGATTGCAATAATTTAGTCTCTTCCTTCCTATTCGAGATGAAGGATGATGACATCGCCCATAGTCCTCCACGCATAGCTGTAGGCAAATGATTTTCTTCGTCTTATTAAAGCTAATTTATTGGCTTGTCTTGTTAAGTATCAGTCGCAACGACACTTTGCTCATTACTTTCTCGTTGTCCAATAGATTTTTTCAATCTAAAATATTAACGTGGACGCAGATGACACTCTCCATAAAGGTTTCACTACTGTTTGCTGAGATACAATATTGAGGCGATAAAGATGAGATCTAAAGAATAAACATACGCTAGGCTTTTGAAATAGTGCTCTTCATCATAGGCAAAGAGAGAAAACCTTATGCTTGACCTTAGAAAAATTTTAGTTCCATCACCTATAATGAAGAGAATGCATCAGGTGTATTTCTAAAAATTAGTATGCAACGGAACCGAATTTCTTATGTCTCTTGAAATTCCAATTATACTTAAGCAATAATAAAACAAGCGTTGATATCAATTTAGCTCTTAAAAAATAGAAACAACTTGGTTGTAATAAAAGGTAAAAAAGGTAATTTTTACTATTTTCACAAAATCTTTGCATACCACGACCAGGTTTTGACGTACCCACGTCGTCGTCAGGAGTAAATACTTTGCGGAAATAGTAAAAATTACCTTCACCCTTTTATTTTGAGGATGAAGTTCCAAAAGATATCAATTCGGAAGATTAAAACTTCGACTTACTTTTGTTAGCTTTAAATTTCAGTCATACCCTCACTGTGTATATGTAAATCTTGTTTACTTTTATCATAATATAGTAATATTATTTTCTGCACTTACCGCTTTATGTCCCAATTATAAGTTTCATAATAATGCAACTAAAGGTATATTTTTGAACTTTAAATGAACTTGGAAAACGTTTTAAATATCGATCTACACCAAGGGTGGGGAACGTTTTTCCATTAGAAAGCCACATTTAGCATTTGGTCTCATACGAATGGTCACGTGTGAAACCATAAGGCCATTCTTGTGCTGAGTGTTGCCTCCATTCAAATTAACGAAATTTTATGAGAAAAACGAATTTATTTGCTGAGTAAACTGAAAAAGAATATTTCCACCTTCTTTTTCACTTGGCGACATTTGCAACACTGGAAAAGGTATTTCAGGAGTTGAACAAAAGGCCGCAATAAACGCTCAAAAAGATTAAGTGGCATGAGGATCGCAGGTTCCCCACCTCTGATATAGTCTGTCATGCACCGACACAGACAGTATAATGTAATATAGTACGTTGAAAATCTTTGTAAGTATTCTCCAAATTACTGCTCTGCCCGTACCTAAAACCCGAGCTGATTTGAGATATCATGTAGAAATAGCAAGTTCTATACAACGAGTTAAGAAGAAACATGAAGAGGAGAAAGGAACGTATAGGAAGAATGTTGAATAAAGTGATAAAAATTGAAGTGTTCCAAGGTAATGCAGGGGAATTTATAGCCGAGGTGAAAAAGAGATCAGCAAACAATGAAAGACTTGAATTGGCACATAGAAAAAGAAATTAAACCAGAAGCATTAGTTGCAAGGTTTCTTAATAATATTTATATTTTATTTCCATGATATTTAAAAAATTCTATTTGCCTCAAATCGTTCAAAAAGAGGTTTGAACATCCAGATAAAGGACCAACGTTATCAATTATGAACTTTAAAACCTTTCTCACCATAAATTTACACCAAGATTTCAGCAGGTTTACACAGTTCCATCTGTAACGATATGTTTCATAGAATAATATGTTTCTTTAATGCCATTCTTTCAAATGAATCGAGGCAAAGGAATTATCTTCTTTAATCGCTTAATATATATATTTCAGAAAATGAAGAAGAAAACTGATTCTTACGTCACCTTGTCTGCTGTAAAATTAGCGATAAGTTTTCAATAAAAAACTTCAATTACCTAAACCTTATAATTCCATTATATTTATTTACAAAGTTAAGTCAATTTATGATGAAACACATTGGGGCTACCATCGTTATTTCGAGTTATGCGTTTGATTGAATCTAATAAAATCATTGCTGCATTTCATACAATGACATACATATCAAACAATGTTTGAATGCAATTTTAAGGTATGAAGACATTAAAGTCTTAAGATATAAGAATAATAAGGTTCTTCTGAGACACATTCTATTTGTGGAGTACAAATGCAAACACGTTTGCACTTAACTGCTCCTTAAGATTTTGAATTTTCCTTTAATTATAATAGGACGATGCTAGAAAACATCTGAGAACTCTAGATCATGACCTCTTCTTGAGTGTTAAAATCAAAATGAAGGAAAATAAATTTCTTAATCGTATGATATTTCTCAAGAGATGAAGAATAAGCAGAGATTGAGCGATCGCATATTTCATTTTTTTTTTCGCGAGATTTTTCTATTTATAAGAGATAAAGGTTAACATGTATTCAGTCGATTTGAAGAGAGTACCATTAAAATGTATAATCTGCATGTATTGAGATTTTGAACCGCTGACGATAAGAAAGTCATACCGACTTCAGGTCCACTCATAAGTTAGCAAGAATTTCTATTTATAAATTCATAAGATGCTCTTCCAAAGGACGCCATTTTGTATTTAGGGTTAAAGTTCAGAATGTATAATAATCAACACGATTCAATGTTGAAGTTTTTAAAGAAAAACTTTATAGCCAAATTCACACTACAATTACCTACAATCACAAAGTTTCACTGTCAAAGATTATTCATAGAAGAATTTCAGGAATTCCTTTTTACTGCCACGATTCTTTCATAGACTATTTCTAATATGAATTTTCCATGACTATTATTGATTTCACGAGAAAAAACTCTCAGCGTATAAGCCGATTTTAGATAATAATTCTTTTAAAGTTGTGGTTTGAAATCGTCGTGAACCTTATAATTCTGGTAGCACATGTTTTTTTACTAATTCTTATTCTCCAATGATGGAAAACTACATTATAGTTGAATTCTTGTCTATCGAATGCGAGCAAACCTCTAAAATATATGACTATGTCTATGAAACCTTGCTAGCAACCATTCTGCATATGGCAGTGGGTGCATGCACCGTGACTATTTCCCCAATTGATTGCTTTCGCGAATCTTTGGCGGAAAAAATGAGTACTTGAATCGATTCGTTCTAGCATCTACTTTCCTGATCTTCTTCGCGGTATCAGAACAGCCTATGTAAAATGGTGGATATATTATATCGACTACATCATCCGTAGACGTTCTTTCTCTGAACTTATCCAGTAAATTAATCCTTTGTTTAAATCTTCTAACTTCTAAAGATTCCCATCCTGCATCCTAGAGCATGCGTAACGGTCACTGATTTATCGTAACAATTCTTCACAGAATTTATCACCTTTCGCTGCACCTTTTCTAATTCCCGAATACAACACTTTTCGGCAGTGTCCCATTCACTACCCACATACTCAAGATGAGGCCTAACTAACGCGAAATAACATCGCTCGCGAACTATTTCATTGCTCCGACCGGCTATTCTTTTAACGAAACCGAGTTTCTACAGTGCTCTTCCACATATATTATGAATGTGGGTACTCCAGGTTATTTGTGAGAGTTACTCCAAGATATTTTATCTATTCTATAATTATTATAAGTTTATCCCACGGAGACTATACGAATAATCATTAATAATAGATTTTCTTTCGAAGAAGCTAAATGTCTAGATGATTTACGAGTTCTAATTGTCAATAATCGCACCATTCCAAAATGTTATCTAAGTCATTATTATAAGCATAAGTCTAAGTCATAATAACATAAGCCCATGACTTCGAGCCCTTCCCAAAAAATACAAAAAAGTTTCTTAGTTGTATAAGTAAAATAAATAATTTGACGAGTAAGCCTGCCGATAACGAAATGTGAGACGAGTAGGGGATCGCCTGGTTGGGTGATGTACGGTGGGGACTTCGGGGGCCCCGTCGCCGCTACGGTAGCCGTGAAGGCCTATCAGGAACCCTGAAAGTTCTTACATGATTAATAGTGACAAGGGCTAATGCTGTCCAAGATAGTTCTTAAGTTTAAGTACTGCATGTATTTTAAAGTTAAAGTTTAACATTTTGTTATGATATATTGTGTGTGTACTCATTGGTTACTTCGGAGATTTATGTTAAATTGTATAATTTATAGCTGTTTAAATTGTAAATATAATGATAGAGTAATTTGAAATAACGATAGGCAAAGATATTGTTTGATTTTCATAGATATGTATGTAAGACAGTAAGTTTGTTTATGTTAATTGTGTCTATTGTATAAGTTTGTCAAATTAGTGTAAGATAGCGTCGCCACCTGACTCAGCGTCTAACTGCGACGGTAATGTATAGTAAATTAGTAAATAAGGACAGAACTGAGCTGAGATTTAACAAGAGCTACATATAAATCTATTAATCTAATTAAGTTGCTACTCCTTTCTTAGCCAATGATGAAAAAGAAGAAGCTTTTTTTGTATAGAGCAATGCTCTTCTAATTTCAGGTTTGACTTTCCAAAAAATTAACAAATTAGAAGGTAAAATTTTAGTTACTTATTGCCATCGATCAAAATTTCCTTGGCTAATTAATATAATTCAATCTGTAACTGTTGCAAGCATGGAGAATCTGACGCAGAACAATTCTGTATTCGATTCTCATTCTTTATACTTTCGGTGCTCATTAGCGATTTCCTCTTTTCATTTCGGTCATTAAATGGATCATTAACTTCCCTTTTACTTTATTTCCATTGGCAATCAAATTCTTGTTTTAATATCTACATGAATAATCTCTTCATTTCCTAGATGAACTCAATTTAACAAAATGAAATTTACACTCAAATCGTTTCATCTCATTTCACTTTTATACATCTTTATAGAGTTTCACCGGATGTTCTTTGTTGCGCTGATGATTCACCAAGTAGTTCAAAATGGAGTCAAAAAGGAAGAATATTTCTCTATGTATTCATACCTTTATAAGTACGGGAATTTATTTATAGTTTTTATAATAATTGAAGAACAAAATATAGTGGATTAAGATGAGATAAATTAGGATTCTTCTTCGTGATAAAAATGTGATCAACTGAAAATAAATGCCAAAAGAATAATATATAATCATAAACTAAGCTTTAAAGATAAAAGTCCCACATTGCAATTGCAATTATTAAAGAACTTTGTTATTCCCTGGACAGGTGAAAGTTAAAAGACAAGCCGGTTGTCAAATTATTTATAACTCTCTTCTTTTTCGAGCAAATACATATTTCTTGTAATCGTTCTCTATTAATTAGGCCATCTCTGAGAAGATTCTGTCCGTACATTGACATGAGTTCTTGGTTTATTACTCAAAGCGTTCTCAGTCCTAAAATTTAGCTTACTATTTAATGATTTTGATCTTTAGTTTAACGTTTTGAGGAATACCGATGGCTATTAATTTTAGATGAACACGAGAGTTGAAGGTTGCGGGCATAGCCGATTTCATTACTTATACTCAAATCTTACAAATTTAAAAATTAGAAAGTGATGCAACGGCATAGGCGAAAACATTACAATGACAGTCTAATGATCGTAAAATTCGACATTACTGAGGTATTTTGGTATCTTGTCCTCAAAGATTGAACTTGGTTTGATAATGGCGTAAATTCCTAAGATTTTCAGGAAAGCCTAACTGTTTTAAACAATACGACCGATAAGATAAGGGACGCTTGAAATAAATGGTCTTCATTTTGGAAAATATAGCACTCCCTTCTTCTCACCAGATAATGAAAATGTGTCAGAATTCAAACGGGAACCAGATGAGATGATTATTATCATCTCTACATAATGCGCTGACGCGAATTTATTTCTCAATCAACTTTAAGAATGATATATTGATAGCTATGAATAACTTAACGTCCGTCTCAGTCGACAAAAATGACTCACCATTAAGTTGCTGATGGAGAAGCACAAATTCAAAGAGGAAGTCCGCATCTTAATAAATATATCTCAACTGTTTCATCAAAATGAAAAATACACATCTATACTCTCATAATGCTTGCATGATCTTCAAATGGGATCATCACGTACTACGAAAGAATAGCTCAAACAACAAGTACCACGGTATGAGCAAGCGAAAGATCTTGAAGGGCGTGATTTGATAAAAATTTACGATTTTGACATCTCGTAAAATAACGCAGTTATAGGTAGTTTCTAATTGCTGGAAAATCTGGAGATTGCCCGTATTCAAATTTTGCCAAGAGAAATACTGTAGGAAATTATGATAAAAAGAAAACGGGGAAATATTAAATAAATTTGTAAGAAAACGGAGAGAAAAAGGACCATTTGTGACCTTTGCGGTGTACCAATAGCCCACAAAGTAATCTCAGTGAGGAAGGTTCTACGACGAACGCTCCCAAAGTTATTTCGCCAAATTGTTCTAGCATCTATTTCACACTGTTACACTTGGTGGGATTTTTATTTCCTCACCGACACGTCTGCAAAGAATTAGAAGCATAGGAAAGATCAAAGATCTTGTTCTTGTATAGAATTTGTAAAACTGCCTTCCAAGTTTTGGTATTCTCCCTAATAAATCCCTTGCCAACTATTGATCACTAACCTCTTAAAATAATTTGATTGGCATCTTGTGATACTGTACTGATGATGAATCTAGGATTTTAACCCATAGCCGTATTTTAGTAAGCTTTGCGTGGCAAAAATTCTAAGCTTATATATTCTCTGCCATTCTCAAATACTGAGTGATATAATTTCATAAGGGGAGAAATATCTTGATAATCGTATAAAATACAAGGTATATCATTACCTCTCATAGAGGGCGGATGTGAACAACTCAGCATGATACAGACGAAATGATCTTGACATGACACATTTCAACGAAGTGCTATTTTCTTGTCTTCTGTACCATTTCTTCAGCTCTATGGAATTAAAAGAGCCAATCAAGTAAAACATATAACCTATACTAAACATATTAACCGTAGATTTCAGATTTTATCTCACTTTGGATTGACACTTTTAATTGGCAAGTATGTACCAAAGGAAAAAATCAGAATAGGCAGCCATCTTATTTGGATTGCTTAAAAAGGGAAAGTTCCGTAAAAGTGAATTGAAAGATCAACTTTCCTCGACAAAACCTCATTAAATAGGGAGTGATTAAAAATAATACACCATTTTGCATTGGGGGAAAACCCACGTCAAGGTGAGAGGAGAAAAATTTCGGAAATCCTCCGAAAAAGGAAAAGCTAATCAGCGCGAGAGAGGTAACACCCAAAAAATACATTTTAGAGAAAACCAAAAGCTACCATTCGAAATGAATATAATACGGCGAAACATCAACATCGTGTCTGCATAATTTAACGAGATGAAAACGGAGAAGACGACATTCCCTCGAGAAAAAGAGGGAAAACGTCCAAATATTACGATTAATGAGATGCGCGTCGGGAGGATTGAAACGAGGAGGAAAATTAGCGGGAGGGGCTAGACACGACGAGAAAGCTCACGAACAAAAGAATTACGGAAAGACCGAGGGAATATAATAAAACAAAGGTAATCGGAAGAAGTCCGAAAAAGAAAAACTGTGAAGGAAAGGATGGGAGGGGGAGAAAAATGGTCCGCGAAGGCGGGTGATGAAGAGAAATGACCGAAGACAAGAAGACAAGGAGAGAAAACAGTGGGAGAAATAATTGAGGAGGGAGAGTCATGATTTGCGAGAGAAATTAATCGAGACCGATATAAGATGTTAATGTGAAGTTCAGGGAGGCGTAGGATGAGAAGAGGAGACTCGAAAGCGTTGGAACGTGAGGAATTGGTGAGGAAAGAGAGAGATGAAGGCGAGTGAGGGAAATTCGGTGGGGAAAGAGAAAAGAGGAGTGGGAGGGAGGGAGGGGGAGAACACCAAAAGGCACGTTTTGATTGGGTGAGTTCGGGCGTGGGCTTGAATAAGATATCATCTACCTCTCTGAATAAATGTCAATTATCCTCGGTGGAGGTGCCCGGGGCCAGTAGACAAAAGATAAACACGAGCCGCCGTGATTAAAAACTGACGAGCATGGAGTGAAGAAGGGATGGGGAGAGGGATAAGGGGGAACTTAAGGATTCGGTAAGAATGGAGATAGAGAATGGAATAGGAAAAAGAGGAGGAGATCGAGTGTCGAGGAAAGCTACTTGGTTCCTCGAGTTTCAAACCTCTCACCTACGCACAAACTTGCTTAAACTTGCTCAAGAGCGTTATTATTTGCGACGGAAAGAATGCTGGGATTGATGAGATACTCAGAAGATCTATGAAGATGTTATCTTTTTCAGGGGTAGGGAACGCGCGGGCTTTAGGCTGCAAACGGTCTCTTATGGAGCTGCCCGCGGACCCTTCTTAGCCACAATTTTGACTTTGAATTATATTAAATAAAAGGTAGTTTTGATCGATATATTTTTCCTAAAACATAACTCGATTTTCCGACGTCATCCTGCACTGGAAGGTAATTTTTATTAGAGTCCCAGTCATAAGATAATATTTGCAATACATGCAAAATTTTAATCTCTCTTACTGATGAGTACTAATAGACAGAAATTTATATGGGAAGGAAGTACTTCGTGGAACACCATAACGGATGGTAAATAAAGTAAGTTCCACAGGAAATTAGTAAAGTTTCTTTAATGGGCAACATCGAGAATACTTGGATTTTATTTTATATGGTATATTTCTGTGAATGTTTACATGCTTGCGAATTCAACAAAACCCTAATCTGCACTCGACATTAGTGTTCTTAATAAGCGAAAAATAACTTCGCTGGCTGAAAAACTAACGCTAGTAGGGTTACTCGTTATCTAAAGTATCACAGTCTATGCAGACAAATTTAACAGAACTTCTATATTTGAGTAAATAAAATGAATGGAATATAAATACACTGACAGACAGACAGATTCTCTCAAAATAGTAATGGAGTCTTCCTCAAAAGCTATGTGCTATAAATATTTAAACAATTTGGGCTCTGAGAAAAATGTAACTAAGCCCGCTTTTTAATAATCACATGTTTTTAAATGATCTTGGCTGCTATAAACTTAATATTCTCCCGGCTTTTCGGTGGGTAAGTCTATCCGAGTATATCATCACTTATTAACTGTTACAAGAGGTCTTATTAAGTAACGAGTGTAGAAAGACTCCTCCTTCGACATTTATCAAAGTCAAAATCACCTTTTGAGTTACAGTAAAATTAGAATGAATTTTTGTTTTCATTTCCTTTTGGTAAAGACATTTGGTGAGATAAAGTAATCTTACAAATGGAAAATAAGGAATGACAGGTAGGCTCAAAAATCGGTTGACAAATGCCCTAAGTTTGGGATTTATAAAATTATTTAAAAAGTATTCTTTTGGAATGCCATACCACCAAAAGCATCAAATGTTAAGTTTAGGAAGGGGATTGGTACATTTAAATACAAAAGAAATTTCTAGAACACATTTTCAAATTAGAGAGTATTAATTTCTATTTTCAGATAAAATTCTCAGAAATTTACGAAGTTTAATTCAAACATATCCACAAATGGTAATAGATATATAAAAGACAACCGAGAAAATTTTGAAGTAATGTATAAGAGTAATATTCTGTGAATAGTAAAAAGAAGATTCGATATTAATAACAATGCATGCCGAGTAAAGAGCAATGTGGAGGAAAAACAAATTGATAAATACATGAGTTACAAGTTCAAGAAGTGAATTCAAATGACTACTTCTTGATATTTTTTCAATTATGATGATATTAAAGAGAAGCTGTTGTATTTGGGATCAGATTATTTAAAACTGTTAAGCTAAATTTATTAGTAAAAAAGCGAAATAGGCACGATAATGTGACTGCATATACTATTCTTACAATGCACAAACTTTGGTCACCCTGGGAGTCGCTTTATGTATGATGTTGAAGAATACGTTAAGCATAAAATGTTAAAACTGTAATTTCATCCATTACTTTTGGAAATGGATATCTTTCATTCATTCTCTTTTATCAAAATTAAGACACCACTGACTGATAAATAAGATTTTGTTTCATTGGTCGTTTAACTCTCCTTTCCTATTCAGCATCATTTTCATTTGGTTACTCCTTAACATCATCTTCATATATTGATGCACATTTTTGTAGCATCGCCACATTTAGCTTCAGATGGAATCAAAATGGAACACAAGATTCAATTAGGTTTTGTTATAAGGCCCATGCGTTCAATTACTGTCAATCTTAAGATCCCCACGAGAGATTAAATTGCTTCTGCTTAAGAACGACTCATGATAAATACGCACTTTTGAAATGAATTCCTCTATTAATCTGGCATCCAATATGCGAGCTGTGCAGCTAAGACGGGGGAGGGATTGCAACGAAGCGCGGGACGGTTGAAGGGGCATTCAGACGGAATGGAATGGAAGGAATATGACAGAGGGGACGGAGTCGTAACTACGATTTATTTTTCGATTAAAACTTTGTCGCCTATCTCCATCGCCGCTGCCACTTCGGAGAGACACGCACCGCGTCTTCCTTAGGACCTTTTCATATTATTTTTTCCTCCCTTCACTCGTCACGCGTCCGACGTTCACGCCTCAAATTCTTATGCGTGGGCTATTGTTTATAAGACAAGGACGATGAAGAACGTAGGCGGCCAGGTCCTTATCCTGCCTATAACAGAGACGCAGGATTTTCTCGAGGATCGCACTTGTATATTAAATCTCTTCCTTTCCAGATTCCAATCTCATCCTTAGGAAGAGGGCTAAGAGTGTTCCCTGGAAGTATAAAATACAATCACGTTCGGTGTCTTTTGTGAGGTGGGATAGTGATATTAAAATATCTAGACGATCTTATCCGTCATCAGGTGTTGACGAACGTATCATGCAAAGTTTAATTAAAGAAGATTAAGTTCTGACCGTAATTTCATATGGCAAAATCAGAATAACCGCGACCGTACCTCGATATTATTCAGCAATCCTTCTTTCCATACCGCTACTAAGAAATGATAATTTCTTTCTGTAATACCTTAAATACACTTGCGAACTCTGAAATAATCTTAATGTGCAGTGATTTCACATACCAAAAAGATTTTAATAAATATAATGAAAAATTGAATGAGTTGACTAAAAGGGAACTTAACTGCTACAAAAAGTGAACTTCACGTAACCAAAGGAAGTTTACAACAATTTCCGAATGACATAAATAGCGTGGAGGAAGCAGTGACTGTTGTTTCGATGAATGTAATTGAGTATAGTTAGAGGTTAAAACTGATAGCATTCAAAATGATCGATGACTTTCCGCGACGAGCAGGAAATAAACAATCTTTATCTTCATTTGGAGTAATTCTGGGATTTCGTGCCCGCGAACTCGTTTGCAATCTCAAGCATCTCGGAAGTCATAAATAACAGTTCGTTTAAATCGTAATTTAATGGTATCTTACGCGCTCTAACAGAACTTAATGACGCTCGGGAATTATGGAAACAACTGATTTCGTTGAAGTGGGTATGTTTGCTAGGAACGTCGACCCTTTCCGGCATTTGACCTGAGTAGGGGAAGGAAGATTAAGTGGAGATGGAGAGAATGAAATAAGATACCCAAAAGAATATACTGCTAGATCGGCATTCTATGTCTCAGACGAAAAATGTAGGAAATTGAGGATGTCTAAAGAATTAAGAGAGAGTGAGAGAGATGATATTGGTTGATACTTAAAAGTTAGTGGACCACTTTCATGAAAACAGATATATGCTCTTGTAAATGAACTTCCGTGGGCCAAATGTTGTGCCGTGTGGGACTACTTCACTATGATGAAATCCACCTAGTCAACAGTTTTGTTATCATATTGAGAGAACTCAGACTTCGGATAGTGACTTATTTTAATTCAAACTAAAATAAATATATACAAAATGGAATTCGAGATAGAGCATCTATGGGCGTGGTTAAGTCAGGCGATCTGACCCTAGCGGTACTTTAGTTGTAACTTCTGCCTATCTGTAAATATGTTGGGAATACATTGCGAGAGGTATCAAACGTAGGGAGCGCACTAGGTGGTAAAAATTCTGGAAAATTCTCATACATCACAAATTACATCTTAATAGGGGATTTTTCGCTCAGAAATAGTAAAACTGAAACTCCAGAAAAATTGAATATTTCACAAAGTGGAAAATTCAGGAACTTAAGAAAGGCTGTTAGATGAACTATCTCGATGAGATAGATTATCAGAGGACTCAAGTTTCGTCTGTTTTTGTGTACTTTAACGAGTTATTACGGAGCTACTTTTATCTTATCACAAACGTTCCTTATTAATAATCCTTCTTGTCAAATTATCATTCTTAAGTTTGCGTTGTTAATATTTCATTGATAATCTTAACACGAAAACGATCATTAAATTTACAAGAAGAACTTCTATATTAAAACATGGACAGAGTAAGTTGTAATACATGTATAAATTTTTCTTTTCATATCAAAAGTACTGAAGTGGAAAGTGTGGTACGTTTTCTACGTTTCACTAATTCTGTAAATTTTTCGACACTTAAGTTTATTTCTTTTGACACTCCTGATATTCACAAGACTACCGTGAATTAATGGAGCGTTTTTCGTGTTTGAATTAACTTAATATGAGCTGATTTAAGAGGAATTTTATTGAGTATAGTAATTACTAGCTATTGTTAAAGGCAAATAGCAGCATATCAAAAAAAATCTTGTGACCATAACAGCGATCATGAAGCACGGAAGATTGTTAGCAGAGTTGATGAAGATGTGGTACACGAAATCGCAACCCTGATTTCACGGAAGGGAACTAAAACTGCCTTTGAAATTAAGATTGGATGCGGAGATAATTTATAAGTAATTCTTCCGGTCATACATGTACCTTTATATCCCATGGAAGGGAATTAACATTTGGAACAGATGCTGGTGCGGGTTTAATTAAGGGAATCACAGGAAATTGCACCCACTCGATCCTCCTCTGGTTGGTTTTTACCTGAAATTGATTACCGAAATGGACACATCACCTGCGTTATCCGCGGTACGACATTTATGGGAGGAGCAGATGTTTGAAGGTTCTTTCTTGGGGCCGTTTTAAACTCAGATAGTTTGTATAATAAGGGTAGGATCACCACGTAGGATCTTGTTATCTTCCAGAACATCTATTTAAAAACCAGGAGAAATAAAACGAAAAATTTTCGAAGCTAATGTCCTTTGAAGTGAATTATAATCAGAGAAATCTTTTGGAAAAAAATTTGGCTGGATGGTGGAATAAAACTGGGCAATTTCTGGACAGTAATCTTAGGCCATCGTCTGCAAAATAAACGTTTACTTTTTCCGCACCCATGGCCAATTTCCTCATTTGATTCGCAAAGACGTAAAAAAAACCGTTATAGTAATCCTGCAAGGTGTCACATATACCACTTGAAAATTAATTGTTATTATGTGCAAAATATTGCAATACTTGGAAATTGGTCGAATGGATCTTATACTAGATAAAATGTAAATGAATAAATTGAAACAGTTATTCATTCAAAATTACATGGGTACATAAAAGAAAATGAAACACTGCAGAATAGAGTTCTATCGTCTGAATTCCACACTAAGTACAGCTAAGAATTACTTTTGGGCATCCCTCGTAAGTTTAGATATACAGTTAGATAAACGCAGCAAACACCTCAACAAGTCCGTTTTCTATAGAGAATTTTTTATCTAATTGAAATTATTTTAATGAGCTAATAAATACATAAGAGAATAGTAAAATAATTTTTTGAAAACCCCTATAATACCTTTAATAAAAGTCTTTCAAATTAATGTAATTAGTAATATATTAATATTAGCGAGTTCAACCTGTTGGACTCATCATCAGTTGTGAGGGATAAATGACTATCAAGTAAAAAAATATCGACCCTTCTTTAACCTATATCCAACAGGATTTATATTACATTTCCTATTTAAAATATCTCAATGGGAAAATGACTTAAAAAGCGATAAGGTGAGATTTCCACAAAACTATTTATCAAGTGAAATGTACTTTCATCTTTTGTAATTTATGTTTCTCCGCCCAAAAGAGTGAGGCCACTCCAGTAAACTAAGTTCAGGTAGCTCTTCTTATCATCTGCTTATCAAAACTGACTTTCGTTAAACATATATGAAGTCACTCTTAGATTATTTCTTTCTACATCTCCTTCCGATACATATTTGTATTGTAGAATCAAATCTTGCCTAAAATTTTAATTAGTGTCTTTTTTCTAGACTGTTTAACTCTGAAAAGAGAAAGCACATATGTATCGTATGTACATGGGAATAAGTAGGCAGCGATTTGTTGTTCGATTCTGGGTTAAACCCTCACGTGAAAAATGATGAGTAGTTTTTAAATGATACCAATTTAAACAATACCACAGATCTTATTGTATAACTAATCTAAACTAAAATTAGCCAAAATTTCATGGAAATTTTTGTTGGAAAACAGCTATTTTTATAATCCAATAATTATTTAGCATATATTTAATTGAAACCGCAAAAATGAGCTAATATCTTCTAATACAATTCCATGCGTTTTTAAGACGCTGGCGTCTTTAACTTCCTGAATTCTGATCCAATTCAAAATCGGATAAATTAAACGCAAGCGACAGAGACATATTTAATAAGACGCAGGATTAATCAATAGAAATGCATTCGATGTTTATGCGTCTAACGGCAGGTTACTTCTTATTAAGGGGTTCAGTACATTTTGACTGACCATTTGGAATTATATGAACTCGAACTAAATTAAAATCAGTCAGTCAGAAAATCAAGTAATTTGGCCTCGTGATCGCGGTGACAAATCCTGTTTTTAAGGTCAGAACTATTTTACCCTTACCAAATTTGCAATTTTATTTCTGTCCAGGCAAAACCTATCGATAACGCTATTCTGACCATCCTTCAGTAGGCATAGTAATATGAGAACTTGAGTGTTACATAGTTCGTGTAACAATAAAATAATTGTTACTTCCAGTTTAAAAGAGGAGTATTTTTTTATTGTCCGTAAAAAAAAATTTTCTAAAATCAATGATTTACATCAGATCTCTGAATCACTGATGCCAAAAGAACTTTCGTATATTTCATTAGATGTAGACCGAATCTCCTTCCTTCCTCCACTTCTCACTCACGTCAGTCTTCTCCATTTTCGAAAAAGCCCCCCTCTAAGATAACGACGTCTTCATCATAACCAAACCTTAAGCAACGAGTTCAACTCTCTAATTTAAAAACGTTTGCTCTCTAATTCAATCCCCAACACGATCCCATTGCGAGTCATCTTCCAATCTCAAGCCGCTTTTAAAACGTTCAATTTCCCCTTCGCTAGAGAGAGCTCACCCGCACCCCCCCACCGGACCCTCACTCCCCCCAACACTCCCCATCCCATAAGCCTTTGGCTCCTCCCACTTCAACTCTCACTAAATAGAGTCCACATCTTAACCCGCTCCCCTCTCTTCACACCCCCCGCTCATAATGCCTTCCTTGCAGCATCCTCCGCGTCTCCAATCCACTCTCTCACACTCCCTGATCCTCTTTTGTTTTTCTCCTTTCTCCTGGCGGAGAGCACGCCCATCGCGCAGTGTGGCCAACAGGAAAAACTAGAAAGAGACAGTTTGTGTGCTCATGTACTGCCCGCCCACATTCCCTCCCTCACATCCACTTCCCCATTCCACTGAAAGGGCTTAGAGAGGCTTTGCCCATTCCTCCTCACTTAGATCACCTGGTTTCCACTTCGCTCCTCCTTCCCTTTTAAGAGACATCACGAGTCACCTCTGGCAAGCCCCTCCCTTCTCACTTAACCCCTCCCTACCTACCTTTTTAATCTCTTTCCTCCCCCTCTCTTCATTACAATCCACCCCCTCTACCCTCCACCGTCTTCTCTCAATTCATTACCATCAACCTTCCTTCCCTTTTCCATTCGCTATCTCCTTTAAAGACGACTCCACCTGCACACCTCTGTCACCATCCGCCGTGACTCGGAGGGCTGATTACATCCCGAAGCCTCGTCACCTTGCCCTCTCCCCCATCGACTTGATCCCTTCACCCCCTAAAGGAAGACCGTATCAGAATCATTATATTGTCACCCGGTGCCTAATGAGTTTGCCAATTAATTTTGCTAACTTCTCTTCTTTCTTCCTCCCTATTTATTTTATGAGATTTTTCGTACGGTGAAAGATTTCATGCGCCAGATGTCATGGCTTGAGAGAGATTAAACCGACTCGCTGTTAAGCTGAAGTATTTCAATAAACAGACATTGATGTTTCATTGAAAAATATGCTTGGCAGCTTATGACTTGGATGTTGCGACCAATACAAGAATTGAAACGAAGGAACCGTGAGCTCTAGTATTAAACATTAACATTGAAAAGGTTTGCCAGAAGAAGCAAAATTCTTTTACAAAATAGGATCCATATGAAGTGATTATCCATAGAAACGAACTTATAGAGCATTCATACCCAACATGCAAAATTTTTTACAGGTTTTGCACAGCTTTTTATTCGCCTGCCACATTTATATTGACCAATGTGAAAAATAATAATTTTTTAAATTTACCACAGATTATGAGTTGAAATAAAACTTGAAAATCATTGCCCATACTACCAAAATTTTGTTAATTAGACCCATATATTCTGCAAATATAGGGTGTCATTTAAAAAATTACAGCCGTGGTAGCACAGAAAATTTGTTGAACAAATTTTGGCCTCAGCGTCATTAAAGGATGAAACAAATGAACCTTTTAAAAATTCAATATTTTCTAACCTTAACAATCAATTTAAATTCTGCAGCTTTATTTGTTGATGTTTAAGAGGCTCATGTCTTGCGAATATGAATTAAAAGTTCTAATTAGTGACAGTCTTCGACTTTACTTCCGAATTGATGCTGATGTCCTAAGTCATGACCATAATATACTCATACATTACTTGATCACGTGTACAATTTTAATAGTTTTATAGATATCAGCAGTTCTTTGAGAATTATTACTTAATGTAGACGTTTTCCTTCGTATGAGATAAAATTATATAAGGATAGCATATAAATATACTTGCAATTGCGGCATCAAAATGAATTAAATACTGTATCGCCAGAATTGATTAATTCATTCACCGTATAAGCAATCAAATATCAAGTTCAGAACTAATTCTTCCCTTAAGAGAGTAAAAAATATCTTTGAAACTCTTTAATTGGAGAGATGAATCACAGTTGTAGTAATAGTAATTGTTAGCTGAAGATTATTTAAAAGATTGGTAATTGAATAAAAATAAAAATGATATTTAAGTATTCATACTAATTCAGGAAATGACTTATTTCCCAAATTTATTCCACTCAACTTTCGGAGTCTAGTTTGAATACTGAAAATGATACAGCCTCAAATTTGTATCAGTATTCCGCAAGGAGTGACAACCGAAACTTTTCCTGAAAAAATTCTTTCCTTACCCCAATTATCATTTTTCGACTTCTCTCTAACATTAGATTCCTTCCACTGCTACTTAGACTACAGCCTCAGATTGTTGTCCTCTGGTCTCGCACCGCTCTTTTAAGGGCTTCCTAAAAAAAACGAAGGTATTCAAAAGGAATTCCTTGAAGTTTTTGACCATATACAGAGAGAGGTAACAAATGAAGAAACGCAGCCCTCTTTAAGGGTCTCAATTCCAAAGGCAGAGATAAGCGGGCGTTAAAGTCTCCGGGAGAAACACCAAGAGATCCTATTAGGGAAAGAGTGGATGGAACAAAAATAGATCGGAAAAGAGGTTGAGGACAAGGGGTTGGGAAAGGTGATGATAGTGTGGGAAACATCGTTTGAGTAGATCGAGGGACGGTAGGGATCGTAGAAACGAAGTTGGAATGGTATGAAGACAACGGAGTGGAAGAATCGGATGATTCGAAGGAATGGCAGTAAAAGGATTGAAAAATGGAGAGAAATGTAAAAATAATCCACTATATAAGATGGAGATTGAGACGGGAAATCTGCCTTTCCATATCACCTATACTAATGAAGAGATGTGGAAACAGAAAAGGTCATTTGAGATTGGAGGAATGCGGAGAAAGACTAAGAAGCTTTCAGAGATAGAAGAGGTGAGAGCTAAAACAGAGAACGTTATGTGAATCAGAAGACACAGATGAAAGAAAGGAAACTTGAGAAGGGAACGATTTTTAAAAGAGATGGGAAAATATTTAGAGTATGGGCTAGAGTATGAGAATCTTGTATACCTAGTATATACTTTTATCGTTAATCAATGACGGAGACTTAACCCTTACGATGAGGAAATTGGAGAAGTGGTGAGAAAATGCCACATTTCTGGTAAAAAACGTAACGAGAGGTTTAAGTAACAGAGATGCAAGACATTTACCGAATACTTGAATGAATGAATGAAGGATGAAAACTACAATCAATAACCGGGTTACAATTTTTCTAGGTTCATCCATAACCGAACCTGCTCTAACTAGAATGATTCATAGTTTTCCTTTCTTATCAAACCCCCACTAACAGAAACTTGTCATATTACAGTAAAAACTTTGTGTTCATCGTTATGAACTGATATTAGTGAACATAGGTTTAGCGATTTTAAGTAAAGCTCCAATTCAGTATTACCAGTACCATAAGAAGAAAAACTTTCAAAAACCAGCTTAACCTGCTCAAAAGAATAATTTGTCGATAGAGGATTAGATCGATTTTTGTTTTTGATATTTTCTAAGGGTATGTCAATTCACTGAGCTCCAATAAGTCTTTTTTTATAGATACTAGTGGAGAGGATATCAGGGTTTATATTTGTATGTATCAGATAATCATCTTCAAAGTTCATCATATTTTTCTTTTCGATTAAAATGTGCAAAGGTGATATGATGAAATGCAAGCAATGATACATTGCTATACACAATTTAGTCTACTTCTATATTCTTAATTCGCTCTTATGTTCTAAAAATAGGACTTCAACATTATATATCAAGAAGCCCTTGACGTTTATTGAAATTAGCGTCGGAATAACTGCTTCATAGTTAAAAATCTTTGAAAGTAGGGTAAAACCAGAAATGTATCATTAGAAATAATTAAACTTACTTTAAAATTAGATTTACAAGAATCGAGATAAGCATGTACCTAAAGGAATAGTTAAAATGAATCCTCCGTATCGAAATCGCTCCTGTCGTTTACTTTTATTTATTCTTCTATACATCGATATTCAAGCTAGTTAAGAAATACCACTCGAAATTATTCTATAGTAATTATTAGTCAGATAATTTTTGGTAATTTTTCCCATAAAAGAGCTTCACACCTTACATATTTGACGACCATATGATAACTTATGAAGCATTTGATGTCAAGGGAAAATATTTAAAAAACAGCCAAAATATCAATCGTCTTATTTCCGATAACATGATCACAGAAGCTCGGAAACAACCTTAAAAATAAAGGAATAACAAGTGTGAAAACTTTTCCAGTTGTACCTGAGTTAATAAGTTATCTCTAATTCGAGAAGGCATTCCGAATAATTATTTAGATATTTATACGAATACTACAGGTCTATCTACATATGTTTTAATTAGAGCTTTGCTGAATGATACGTTGTTATTACTTTGTAGTATCAAATGACAAATCCAAATAGAAATTTTATCGGCGAAAGACTGACATGAGTTTTTGCAAGCTATAAACAAACACATAACTCGATGATGTAACTAGTAGAACACAAATTTAGAGCTGATTATCATCGATTTCTCTAAATCTTATAGGTACCCCGGTCGTAAAATTCGTTCTCTCTTACAACTCGCGACGTTTCCTCCATAACAATTTCCAAACTATACAACTTCGATTAATATATACTTCGAGTATTTCATCCAATATATCATCAAGTCCAATGAAGAGATGCGCTGATCTCAACGCATCATTTACGATCCTATGGTGGAAATAAATAATAAGTTATTGATTCCAATCCAAGCTCTCTCAACAAGTGCTACATTTTGATGAAGCAGATAGACTCTTTAAGTAACAATTTCGGAAACATTTTAACCAGAAAACGCTCTCAGATTTCCGATTCGCCCACGGGTGCGCGAATAACACCCGATAACCATCAACCCATCAGGACGAAAACGCTCGAAAATAAGTCCTGGGGCGCTCTTACAAAAGGGAAAGAGCCATTTTAAGGTCCCGCTTTAACAGCCTCTTTCTTAAAAGACTCGGACGCATTATTCGCTCTTTCCGGCGCCATAATTCTGCAAATTGTCCCGCTTAACTATCCTTTCCTAGCGAAGGAGATATTCTCCCGTGAGATATCGGATCTTCAACGCCAGTGAAATTCTTACGCAGTTCTCACGCGAAATTGAACCGAAAGGGAGCCAAAATTACTACTAGAGCGGAGCGAATTTTCTAAACGCCCTACCGTGAAACTAGCCAATCTTTAAACATTGACTCCTAATTCCATGCAATTTTGGGCAAAACGGCACATGACCGCAACTGATTGATCTGGCGACGTCTAGGGGCCTTTGATCCTTGACCACCCGAAAACATCCGAGAGAAAAGCACTTCGGTGGGAAAAACGAACTCCGCAGGCGGTGCCTCGGCCGTTGGCCGCACTTGCCTTTCCTCGGGCGACTCGTAGTCTGCTTTCCCTGGGATGCCGCCCGCTTCGTGGCGGCGTACAAAGGAGCGTCGCAATGCCTACGGCACCCTTGGAAACCTCCCCTTTTATCGCCTTAGCGACTCGTGGTATCCAGCGAGCCAAATTACAGGTGGCGGAGAGATGGGCTCCCCCTAAAGCGGGCGTGGGGGTAAACACCAAGGTTAGGCAAATAACGAAATTGGAAAAGGAAGAGCGGAGAAGAGCATCTACATCTACGCGATAACCGATAATTTTCCAATAACTTTACGTTCGGCTAAAACTCTCGAGATTGCTTTCCGTTTTATGATAGTTTCGTCATTATTGTTGCAAGCCTTTTCATATTTGAATCTTTTTACACCGCGAGGTTTCGAGAGACTGGTCGAATGAAGCACGAAAACGGTACTACCGTGAGTAAACTGCTTCATATCAGAACTGTTGATATTTCCACCGTGAACAACATTTTACTGAATATCCGTAAATAACGTGCTACCTGAAAGTTTCATACAAATAAACTTTCCCCGAGTAAGTAACAATATTGAAAAAATTCATTATAAATATCTAATCAGGTATCCAAAGTTTCTGACTTGTTTCGAACGACTATCGTTTATAAGAAATTAAAAATCATGACAATAAAATTAAATTTAAAAAGTAGAAGGTAACTTAATTAACTTTTACAGAATTATTTGTAATAAAATTTGCAAAAATAGCATAAATATGATTCTACATATTAACATTCAATTCAAGATACAATCTTAAGTAAAACTTATATCCTATCTTTCATTTGCAATCTTGGTGCAGACTTTAAAATTTCTTAACCGCAATCATACATTTAAATTCTTATAAGACATTATTTACAATGATATACAAGTACGCACGAACCATTACAATCAGTAGATCTTAACCTCCGATCGTAATTTACCGAAATAATCAGGAATGATTTACCTAAATATGTTAAAATCTGGAAGACTCCCGAAATTCCGGGAGAGTAGACAGTGCCAGCGGAGAGGTAAGGTTGGTTGGAAGAAGAAAGGCCCACATTACTATGTAAACGTTGAACATCTATTATAAACTTGAAATCACCTTTTCCTTTCTGGAATTCACCTGTTGACCCCAATAAAAATTAATAATTTCGACTACACTAGGGCGAATTTTTAGATTGCTACTACTAGAGTACTTACAATTGCGACGTGAGAGAGACAAATCCGAGATCCGATCATCCTCAAGATAGCCTGTTAGTTCTTTCGGCGCCGAATCTGAAAAAAATTGTACTATAACTGTACTATTGTTTTACCTCTAAACGAATTATTATCGCGGTTATCACTACGTTAAGGCAACTAAATTCAGAATTTCTTCTTATTACAGAAAAAATAATCAAACAATTTCATAGATTAGAATGATTTAGGTAACATTAAATGTTCGGTCCAAATTCGAAAACCTCAATGTACTGATAACTCTTGTTCCATTTAGATAAAGGTTTTCATTTCATGGATGAGTTGCGAAGTAAATCAATATGTTAATTATTATCAGAATTTAAAACTTAATTTAGTATCAAATTTTATAGTATATGAAAAGAAGATTTTAAATATATAATTTAAACCACAAAACAGGTATATATTAAAAATCTTTCTTTCATATGATATAATATGGGTTACCATTTTATTAAGGTATCTACAATCCAACGTAAGTGAAACATATCTATTTTATATTTTATTTTTCCTTAAGCATACACTTGCTAATAAATTGAAAAAAGTGCTTTTCCCGACAATTAGCAACTGACCGGGCTTACTTGCTTTCTATAACAATTCTATCAAATTTCTTTTCCCATGCACAAAGTTCGCGGCTAACCAAATCATGCATTTTTCATCTTCATTTTGAGGAGCTTTAAATTGAAAAATGAATCTGTGCGGAATAAATTCGTTGTCCGGCACCGAAATCCCCCCGGAATGACAAAATATCTCGGAAAATACAGCGTACTTAGTACGTAGAACTTGTAGAATACTGAAATTTCACTATAATGTTTCACTTCAGTTTGCAGTAGTAGTATTGCAAAAAGTGCTTCGACAGCTGAGGTCATTTCCCACGTAAGCTCCTATCGAGAATTGAACCCGGGACCCTTTCATAGGAATCGAACGCGTTGCCCACTTGGCTATCCGGGAGCACACTTCAGTATGCATAGGGCAATGCCACTCAATTGTTATTTTTCCGGGTATAATCTTAAAAAATGAAGAACTTGAAATTATTCTTCCTTTTCTTGAGAAAGCGAACGTTTATTGCCCGTTTAAAACCCTGTATCCTATCTCTTTCCCATTATTTCCCTGCCAGTTTCGTGATCTATTCCCATCCTTTAAGTGGTCGCATACCGACTGCGTAAATGCTTAGACTTCATTGGTTAGATTATCATTTCTCGAATCTCCAAAAGGGGCCCCGTAAAAAACCCTCCTGTTGTCCCTCATATACGCCATTCCATCAATTGAACGCACCCTCACAAGGAAAAGTAAACCATCATTTCGTATCTTTGAGTTTAATTCGATAATGGCTTCAATTAGCCGCCCATTTTCCCGCTCTGGGTATGAAATGAGGGAGTGTGCAGGGTATCCGTAGTCTCGAGTAGGTAGTTAACCAACAACAGTAGAGCCGGAGGCTTTCACATAAGCGGATGCGTTAAATTCCTAAGAAAATCGATCACAGCGCCACGAAGGGAAGTTAAGAGCATAACCATGGGCATATGTGAGGTTAAGTAAGAAGACAAAGAAGGAAAGAAATAGGGATAAATGGACCCAATCACGCTAGCTTCCGTCGCTGTGTATATATTTATTTATCATCTTACCGTCCGTATACCTATCTAATATATACTTGTAAAGCATTATAGTCTCTAAATTTACTTCTAAATCGCGATAATAAGAATAAAGAGATACTAATAATAAACTGATGCAAAGAGGAAGGAACTTCATTTTTTTTTAGCAATGATTCCTCCGCGAATACATTAGATATACACTCCGCGGCACCACCCTATTCCATCTCAGGTATAATCTTCTTAAAGAAAAGTCAACTCATTGCAAACGTCGTCAATAACTCACAGATAACAGACCATAAAGTGACTAATCAATAGATGAGAATCAAGCACCACCACCTTTGGGTGGTTTCTAATTGCCTTTTGCCAATAAAATGAAATGCAAAATGACATACGATGAGGAACATCAAAGAAAATACAATTACAGATATTCACTGTGAGTATCCTATTTTCTAGAAGTTTCCAAAATTGTGATCTGAATGCGTGTCAATAGGCTGAAAATAACCAGGGCATTTTGTCTTATCACGATACCATAAATCGTTAATTACAAATAACATTTGCGATGAGTATATTCATAGAGTATATCTTCAAATTTTATAATATTAGGAATAGGATAATTCTTTAAACGTGATTTACATCTACATTAACACCATGTAAGCAGCCTCTGTATAACAGAGGGGTCTAAAGTCCAAGCGTCCTAGTTACATTTTTGCTTATTATAGTCGCGTACCGTTTGCGGAAAGAATTAGTCCCTAAAACGATATGTCCCCGCATCCATTTCTCTTATTTTACGCTTATTGTCAGATGGACCGAAGTAGCAGTGGGGCCGTATAATTACGTCTTCCGCAAATGTGCTTTCTCTGAATTTATCAAGCAATCACGGCATAATCTCCTTTCTTTCAATGATTTCCAACCCGTGTCTGAGAGCATTTGCGTAACGTTTGCTTTTTCATTGTAGCACTTTTTAACAAATCGTATCGCCTTGCGCTGCACTTTCTCGAGTTCGCGGGTACACCTTTCATTCGCTGGATCCCACAGACTCGCCGCATATTCCAGATGGGGCCTGACTAAGGTGAAATAGCATCGCTCTACATCAATAGCTTGATAACAACTTTTCATTGCACCTTCTACAGCATAAAACCGAGCTTTTTATTTGATTTACCTCGGATTTTTCGAATTTGTGTGATCCAGTTTAAGTTATTCGTAAGAGTGACTCTGAGATATCGAACTGACTCAGCTACATTTATATTTATTCCACTAATTTTGTACGGGTAGATCTGACGCAATTGTTTCCTTTCGAAAAAATTAACTACCGAGGGTTTACTTACGTTAAGGTCTAGTTGCCACTTTTCGCTCCACCTTTAAATATGAGTTAAATCGTTTGAAATGCTATCTACATCGATTGATATTTCTCTAACTATTATCGAATCATCCGCAAATATCCTCACATTGATACCAATCTCGTCGCTCACGAAAAAATTCACGTAAAGAGCGAAAGTAAGGAAAGATGAAATAATATGCAGAAAAAGGAAATAGGCACATAAAGAAGGTCCGATAAGACCGGGAATTCCGCGAACGGGATTTTATAAAGAACGTTTTCGGAAGCGGAAATCGTTAGTTACGTGCATGTTTTTCTTTGGTATGTGAACGAAATAATCGCACAACAAATTTTTGCAGATTTTTTTTTCGCCGAAACTTTTGGAATGGTGTAAGATATTTGATAAAAATTTAATTTTTGGAGGCCGCCAAGGCATTGGTTGAGGATTTACTTAACAATTCTTAGGATTATTTTAAGTCACGACTCCTGCGATTGAAGTTTCTTCTTCACGTAGTTCCAGGTTTATTTGAGAAGCTGAAACTTGTAGTCTCTATGCTTAGGATGCTATTTACTTCCATATAAAAAAGTTTAGCCAATAGTAGCCTTCTTTTCAAGGGTCTTATGTAGGGAAACGAACATCCTACATACATATGTTTTATTCCATTCATCAAAGCTTTAAGCACTAATGGATGTACTACTTACAGCTACAAAAAGGAATTTGATCTTTCTCATATCCAGTCGCGTACAATTATCTCCACTTATTTCCACCTTAAAACTAGCATCATGTAAAATATTATTAATATCATTCTCTTTATATCGTTGTATATTGTGAAGATATTGTGAATCACTGAATTCTAACTAATATTTATTCGTCAATACATCGGTACAGAATCTTGCTTGGTCCAAGGGAAAGAGTTACGAAAGCATAAATTTGAAAGAAAAGATGAACTGATGAAATACACAACTTGCACTGCATAAGTCGAATGCGCAAGGATACATGAGGGATGATGCAAATTGAACATAAGAATGTAGGACTAGCATGCGTCTAAAAGTCCGAAATGATTCGTTTAAAAATAATATACACATGTGTATAGAGCCGATAGCAATATTATGACAATTATCATGATGACAGATAATATCTTTCTCAATTTCGGAGAAAATATTTAGTAATTACTGTTAATTACAGAGCTATCAATAATTATCAAAAAACACTTTTATTAACTAATATAAACACACGACTTCTAGATAAGTTCCCTTGTGAGAGTCTCGATATTACAGTCCTCCTTTCTAATATATATTTTCCACGTGTTAGTAAAAATACGATACGATATATTATTTATCAACTTAGGTACTGGACAGTACTAGACGTAGGACATAGGGTATGATAGTAAGAAAAAGCCGTCAGATATGAGCAAAAGATGCGAATCAATTGCAAGGAAACATTTACTTTCTCGAGAGAATTTCATTATGGCCGGACAGAAATGCATCGAACGTAATCGTGAATGTAGAAATAAATTTCCTGGCATCTCACACAGTTTATAAACACCGTTATCGCGCACTTGCACCCTAAACATCACTTCGAAGCCGAGCAATCGGGAGAGCTTTACTTTAGGACCATAATTCCGGACACCTTTCCCCCGAATGATGCCCTGGAAATGGAACGGGAGATAATCGTGAAAACGGGGAGAAGGGAGAGAATTTGCCCTAAGGGCAGAAAGGTCGGCGTTAGAACGGCGCCAAATCCCCCTCATCAATCTCCCTTCCCCCTGCCATTCACCGCCGCAGAAAATCAGCCTTCTCACATGTCTGTGCGCTCATTTGCAATTCATTTCAATTCAAGGGAAATGATCGGTAAACAGAAGGTTACGCTGAGGCTTTCCGTTGAGCGGTGGTAATTTACGGCCAATTCCGTCTAATAAAGGGCTTCAATATTGCGGGGAAACGTGTTAGACACAGGAATCCGTGCGCGTTCTTGTCAAATTGGACCGATGGCAGGGAAAGAATGCGAGGGAAGGAAAAAATCGCGAGGTACACCGTGCCTTAGAAAGGAAAAAGTTACATAATCATTGGAAAATATCCCTGCATTGCACCCGCAAGCTGCAAGTTCCGCTCAATATAATACCGCTTATTTGACGCAATATGCAATTATTCAAAAGATATGAATCTCGCAGCGATCTTTAAAACCGCGTTCTCCGCTATTTTTATTTTAATTTGAAATAAATGGGAGTAATTTATACCGCGAGCGTAAATGAAAAGCTCTTTCCATTTGTTCGCACGGGGGTAATCGCGGCTCAAAGTAAATACTGCGTTGGTGCTAAATTATCCAATAAGCCTGTGTCGTATATATTGACGTTCCTCTCGTTAAAGTCTGGCTACTTATCTCAGATCCATTACAGTTGAATGCAAAGGAGATTATAACGAATTGATTGAGCAGATCTCGTGATTATTTGCTCAGATCTATTGTAAAATTCATTCTAATGTCACTTGATCGTTTCCCTGCAATTTAATAGTTTATGACGTCATGGAGAAAACGATCATTAATATCTCTGTGTTCAGACGTGGCAAGACCTATTGCCGTGAGTTTACTATTGTTTTGAGGATATATTCGGCACAAAACAAAACAATAAATCACTGGTAAGTAAACATTTATTTTATTTTAAGCAATAAATTCAGCATTCTTGTTTAAATTTACCGCTTTTCGTCTACATAAGTACGGCGATAATGTCTCAATATTGTATTTGTAACCTTTTACTCCTGGCGATAAATACCATCGCATAGGTTGCTCTACTTAAATAAAGTAATAGAAAATTACAAGACTAGCGCGACTTAAACTATGTGATCGTTTCAGAAAAATCCCTATGCGTGAAGCGATTATCGGTCTAAAATTATTGTTCATTTTGACAATGACTGTATCTCGTGACCTTCCCTCTAATGCTTCTATTTCTTTAAAATCTAATTTCCTTTATGTTTCATAAATGACATTTCCTCGTGTTCTCTCTATTTTACTCTCTGATTTATCTCAACAATTTAGATCCTTATCTCTCGACGAAATTCACATGCATGTTGGATAATCTAGCGATAAATACGTTACTTCTTCCTTTGCTTGCTTGAAATCGCCAAGTCGCTTACGACGCAGTTAGGGATAAAACGAACCACTCCACCGATTACATGCGTAATATTTCATTAAAACTACAACGACTTCGAAATTCTTAACTTTTCTACAACTGATGATAAAGAATGAAGTCATCGTGCCATAATATGCTGATGTAATAATAATCTATTGAAAACAATTACACTATTTCCCCTTTTTGCGAGCCTAAATGTAGTTTTTTATGAGAAACGAAAACAAAAATAGCAATGCGTTCACAATAATATTCTAATAACTGAATAAATAAAATGGTAATTATTGAAATTCATTTCCTTAGTAGTAGTAGCAGTATGGTTAAGAGTGCTTCGACAGCTTAGGTCATTTCGTACGTGGGCCCCCACCGGGAATCGAACCCGGGACCGCTTTCACCGAAGTCGAACGCGTTGCCCACTTGGCTATCGGGAGCCCATTCATTTCCTTTTTTGAGAAGTGATAATATTACTATAATCGCATAGAGAATGAAACTTTTTCTTACTCTGTCAATGCAAGTCATCAAATCATTGATAGGGATGTCTGTTTAATTTCTACATTTTACATTCCTCTTGGTACAAGCATTCTGCATCTGTACTCAAAGTAAGATCATTATTAAACACCCTAACACCTCAAATCATTATCATAACTTTAGTAAATAGCAATTACCGCACAATCAAGAGATACTTTGATAATCGGAATAAGAATTATTGCGCTTAATATTTATGCATAAAGTGTGCTCAATCTTCAGAGAATCGTTCATTCATCAATCGCTCAGAGAAATCGGAAGGAATTTCGGAGAATAGTGGTAACAGCGGCGCAATGAATCGAGACAAAGATGTCCTGTTTATAAAATTAAAGTTACAGTGAATGAATTTAGAATCACCCTGGGTTAAGGAAGCACTTGATATAAGGGTTTATGAATGCTATTGTCGTCATAATAAAGCGAAATCAATTCCAAAGAATTTGGTTATTTTTTATAAGAATAGTCTTTAAAAAACTACAATTTCGTTGAGTCGTATCTTACACAACCACATAATACTTAAATAAAGAGCTAAGTCTACTTGCACTTCTTCAAAGAACTAGTCAAATGGGAAATGGGTACATTTTCTAGTTCAAAATCGAACATCTTTAGAAAAGGTTTCAAATTTGAATTATAATTAATAAGAAGACCGAATATGCACATTGCAGGGTGCAAAAATTGATGTAAGGGCTGAAAGTACGGAAACGATGTTAAATAGAGAAGAATTTTGAAGAACAAAATGATTACGTGAAATCTTGCCTTCTTTTCCTTGTTCTGCCTGACATTATCATTAGAATAGTAATAGAACGTGCTCCATATGAAACATCGCTTCCTAAATCAACTTTTGATTATAGGATCAAATATCTACAATTATCTGAGTCTGGACAGTGACATTAATTAATGTGTTTTTGAGGCCCTTAATTACGCGCGGCTTGTCACAACCCCGGTTGACCTAGGAAACCCGAATTTCTCATGTCCAATCATTCCGATCTCGAGAAGTATAAGAGCCCGAGGCTTTGGGAGGTGGAGCTTACGTTATTAATAAAAGCTTACATTTACTGACAGCAAAGCCTCGCTAGATACTAAGGCCTTCGTGCTAGGAACGGAGTTGCTCTACGATGCTTCTCTACAGAATAACTAAATAGATGTCACCCACTATGGTATTCGACAGTTACGACTGTTTCCCTGAGAGATAGCTTTCGATACTAAGTGAAGCTGTTTACCAGGGAACGTGGAGCGTGAATTCGTGATTAAAAATCAATTCGAATCTTGGGCTGCACGCAGATCGCGGCTGCGGATGGGAACTTTTTCAGAGAAAAAAACGGAATCCCTTTTCTCTCCTCCCCGCGAGTGATGTGGTGAAAATGTGAGAAGCAGACGCATAACGACGCCGTTCTCTGCTGGAATGCGGGTGGGGTGTGGACGGGGAAGGAGAGGGAGAAAGAGATGCAGAAAGCGATGGAAAGAGAAAAGAACGAGGATCTGCTGAAGAGAGGAGGAAGATAAAAAAATAGATGTGTTTCAACGCGCGCAGAAAAATGTAAGGAATATGCAGCATCAATACTTATGAAATACAATGGCATCTCGGATAACGGAGATGAATTATTCTGGAATAACCTCAACCGGCTGTATAGGAGTAGTACATGTCTGATCACAAAATAAAGAAGCTTTGACAAAAGCTACCACGCATTACCGTATAACATATGCAAGAATGGGCTCATAAATTTTGCTTTGATCAGTTGTAAATGTTGGCTATCTCAAACCCTACTGGGCAGCGAGGAGCGAAAAATGTTTTCTAGCCGAAAAATTCTTTCAAATAGAAATCAATCTAGTTATAAAGAGGAGGTTTAATAAAAATACTAACACTGATAAGGGCTTTATCCAAGCTTCTGAGACTTCTTAGAGAATCACTGTGTCATGAAGTTACTCTTAAAGAAACATTAAAATTAAAGTTCCGGTGTGAAACATTTCATTAACTTCTATGAACTGAGTTTAGCAAAATTAATTCATTGAATAATTTAAAGTACGTAAATTTTAATCTCTCAATAAGCTTCCTCGCTACATATGTTAATTCTTGTGCACACATAAAAAGAGGCCTTATTTGGAAAAGTCCCCAGCTTCCGCAAATTACAAATTACGGCAACTCTTATCGGGACACTGATAATGCCCTATATTATTAGCCATAGAAAAATCTGAAAATATTTATTAAGGTGAATAAGAATCAAACAAGTTTCAATAAAAAAATAATCTGCTCAAAGGATCAATGAAGTACACGAATAAACTTTGTTTCACCGAGAACTTTTTTAATTTAAAACATACGTAATCACTTTTATTTATTAATCTTATACCTGGCCTTTGGGATAAAACGAGAAGCAACAATGAAGTGTGGACGTGGATATTATGAAAAAATATTGCCACGGACGTATGATAGTAGCCAAATAATGATAAAATATATATTGTTCACTGATATAGCAGAGATTAGCTCGTAATTGACGCGAAATATGTCAACGAAAATGGCAGTACATGATTTTTTCAAAAATCTAGAATGAACCTTCTGTTTTACTTCTGATAATTCTGAGAATTCCAGACAAATTTTTATTTAGATTCGGTACTGACATAGGCTACTAAATAAAAGGACACTGAGGAGGAAAGCGAGAGACACGAGGAAATTTTGAAGGGCCAGAAAGATGAAGGAGAAAAAGAGACATGCATGGAAGAGAGAAAGAAAGAAATGTGTGAGGAAGCGGGGAGAAATGGAAAGGTTTTGGAGGCGTGTAGACAGCGGGTGGCCGTCGTAGCTGTTTCGCTGCTCAGAGATGAGGAGGGTGGGGTCGGTCCTTGGCAGGTCCTGGAACTGGACGGGGTGAGGTTTTTTGAGGAATAGAGAGAGGGAAGAAACGTGGAATGGGTGAAGAGGTGCGGGCGGGAGGGTGCTATAGCCGAGGAAGAGCACGGTTAAAACACAGGTTTAGTACAGTGGTAAACCCAAAGAGACATGGGCGTTCGTGCCTCTTAATTGGAGACGGTCCGTCTAACGGCGGTCGAATGGGACCCAAGATGGCCGCCAGCTGAACGGAATGAGGGGAGAAGGAATAGGCAGTGAGGGGGATGAGAATGGCTGAATTCCGAGAGCATTCCAAAACAAACGACTTAATCTCGAATGAAATGAGAGAAGAGAAAGCAGATGTTTATTCGAATTTAAGAAACTAGGAGACATTCTCCAAAGCTAATAAACCATGGATTGAATTTTATTTTTATGCAAAAGAATTTGAACGGAGAGAGAAAAGAAACGAGACTCATCGTAAATTCATGAAAGTGTGATGTGACTGAGCACAGATAAACAAGCGATACAGCTACAGAACATTAA
Source organism: Ladona fulva (assembly GCA_000376725.2). Classification (NCBI taxonomy): domain Eukaryota; kingdom Metazoa; phylum Arthropoda; class Insecta; order Odonata; family Libellulidae; genus Ladona; species Ladona fulva. The sequence goes on along the minus strand of KZ308466.1, from coordinate 606,544 downwards.
ATATTAAAGCAGGCTCTTTTCTATTTCCTCACAATCACGAAAGGAAAAAATAGGATCCTATCGACATGATTATGCAGTTTATTCTTAGGATAAATACTTGGCTGAAATATAAAATTGACGATGAAGAGATCCAGTAGTCGTAACGCGATACGTAATATTATAAATTTATGCCAAATATAACTGATTTTTCTGAGATGAAAATTACATACAGAGAACATAATTTAGAATTGGACTCTCTTGATTTATGAAATATGAAATAAAATATAATAATTGTATAAAATAAAATTATAATTATTGTTACACTGGATAACAATTAAGTTTGGATAGTACAACCGTCCATTTCTTTCCTCTTTTATTTAATTTTGGTGTTATTTACCTTGCTCGTAGATATTAGGCAAATTTATGTTCACTCAATTTCCCTAAATCCCTCGCATAGGCAAATCTCTGGGCTGGAGTTTATTTATCAATAATTCACAAATAATTAAAGGTTTTCATCTCGATTTTCATCGAGTATTAATGAGGAATCCGAACCCGAAATGCATACGTAGTACATAATGTTTCTGATAAAAATATTCCAAGTAAAGTTTACGTATAATATGGAATACACGGTACTAATCTTACTTTACAGAAAATCTATACAGCCTCACTTTATCAGGAAGCTACTCCATGCACAAACATACCTAAATATGAAAAACAGAAAAAATTTCCATCCCAAACGTAACTACCGAAGTAATTAATGATTTCTATAGAGGCCATTACATTAAAAGAGTTTTGAATCAACTGGGGAAAAATATCTCAATCACAGGATTGCTATAACTTCTAACTATAAAACTACTCATAAACATCATCAAATATTCTGTATATTCAATTCTGTATTAAATCGTTTAATGATAATGATGTCAAAGTATTAACTTTAATCAACATGAAAGAGAATCTCTCATGATTTTTCCGCTATGTTCTTTCCGACATCCTTATGCAGGTTATTCAGCTACATCCCTATAATAATTTTTAATTGATGTCATCTTAATGCAAAATAATTGCAAAATGCATAAAACGGTTGCTAGTATTAATTTCACAAATAAAAATGAAAGATGGGTGAATAATGAAGCTTTAATAGTAATGAAGGAATATTCGCAGGAAAGAAATCTTCAATAATTTTATAAGGACTGCATTCTCATTCTAGAGGAACAAATACTTCAAATGTAATCGAAGAAATGGAAAATAAGAATAAAATGTACGATGGGGAATGATTGAGTCACGAAATAAGTGGCAGTATCACGTTAAATATTTCTTTGATTTTCGTGGCAGTTATTGGTGAAATTATCCAAAGAGCCAAAGGAGAATAATACCAACAGGATAATGAGAAAAACTCTTAATATTATTGAACGTAATTCCAACAAAATTTATGGCGTTAATTATGGATTTTCACTGACGTAATATATGCTTTTTCAGAGAAATTACAATAATGAAGAATTTCACATGAAGTAAAAAGAATGATTATAAAAAGGATTCCGTAAAAGAAACGTGTAACGAAACGTAAGATGTTTGCTTTTCTCGTGAATTATAATGCTCGATTCTGAAATAATAAGTCATACCTCAATTATCAATTAAGAATGATTGCGATAAGCAGATAAATAAATATCTTTGTTGATCGATGTTTTATTTTTCAGGAAAATCTTCGCATCCAGTAATTTCGCAACTCTTAACGCATTTCACTCGCAGAGACAGATCTTATACCGTAATTAATGTTTGAGAGACCTCTAGCTAAAGTTTTTGATTTATGATGTATGCGCCATTCCAAACAAGGAAAATTACTGTAATCTTGCGTTTCAGATAATGTCATTTGTGTATGAAGAGGAAGAAACAAACCCTTGTCTTGTAATTCTTTTAACTTTTACCAGCAGAACTGAATGGAAAAAATTTCATTGATTCCCGATGAGATAAATGTTTTAGAAAATAGCTAAGATGTGAAATTATAGAGGATTTAAAGGATGTTGTATTTTCAAAATGAGCAATTACTGTGGAAATTACAAAGTGTGCTTCTTTCAAACCATGGCTTTCCACGAAGTTACGCCTTCTCACATCCATTTCAATGAACGATTATCGGAATGAAAATTACAAAAAATCAGAAACGTAAAAAGGAAATTAGAGGGATAGATCGATTGATGTGTGGAACAAACAGTAAAACCTGGATAAAAACTTGTGTTATTCTTCATTTAATTTTCGCAAGAATGGATTCACAAAAGAGATAAGAATTAGCCTGTGATACTTAAACATTTTCTTCCTATCATATATATTGTCATATAGTAAATTAAATAAATACAGATTTTTAAAGGAATTCATACCGCTAAAGAGTCCAAGATCGATTGATTCTGCTGAAATGCCCAAATGTTTTTCAACGTAAAGAAAAATAACCATACGTTTCAATTATCTGCTAATACCTTTAAGTGAATGATCGGACATTGTCATATTATTGGAGGTGAGATAAATCAAGATTTTTAACTAGACTCCTACCATCACATTGGCGCCAAAAGAGCCAAGTACTCCAAGTGCTTCAATATTCCATTCATTTTTAACAAGACGTTAATATTCACCACCTTCTCAATCATCTAGATAATCGGTCTCAGCTTTCTCTGACATGCGCGTCTCTTGATACCTCCTTACAGACTCCCTACCCATAAAATTGTTTTGTGTGTAATTTTCAAAGGCCTATTTTTTCAATAAGTAGAGTCACGCCCATAAAAAAACTGGAGCAAACGCAGTTTGTAACTTTGATTACCGTGCAGTAGTAGGAAACTTTAAAATTATTCCCATTTCATTGCATAAAACTATACACCCGTTACAATCTGATGATACACCCTATCCTTTTTACACAATCACGAATAAAGAGTGATTTTGATTACTTCAAAATAAAACGATCCAGGTTTTTATTAGAACCATTCACCAGCTGCATAAAGTTGTGAACGAACTGAAAACTTAATCCAGCATTTTGAAGGGGACCGTTCCCTTTGAGCGAGAATCGTAAACCTCCGAGTTAACATTTTCCTGGAAACAGAACTGAGCTCTCTTGAGCCTGATCTGGCAGAGCATGCCCAACGAATCAAGCCTTGGTCAAGCTTTCCTCTCGGCCTTCTACCTCGGATATCTCCTTACCTTTTCTCTAATGCTTCATCTATCTCATCCTTTTCTTCTTTCTATTTAACCCGTTCTCGGCGTAAACGCACGTATCCTTTTCCCACTCCTCTTATGTAGAACTCGTGTGGGTGTTTATTGCTTTACTCTCATCACTGTCGGGCGCAACACCCACCCGAAAAAGGAGTTGCCTCTCTCGCCAGTCGTTGACAAATAGCCCGTCCGACTCCATCATTTGTTCTTGGCAAGGCCTACTCTATATTTTTCCCTAGACATTTTTCTCACGTTACTCCCGCGCCTAATTGAGCTACAGTTTTGCGTCCTTTAGCAGCGTACGTAATCCAAGAGACTGATAAATACAAAGTAATTTAGCTGGAAAGAGAAATTTATTTAACGACGCTCTCTCTCATATCCAGTGAGTCTAATGTCTCTCCGTGAGCAGAAATAGAAGGGATATTAATTTAAACTCCATTTCAGACAAATTACATTACCGCAAACGTATTCAGACATCCTATCGAAAACTATCAACTTTGCTGAGAGAACCGGTCTTATTCTGAGTGCAGAATGTTTTTGACGCAACTACACTTACATGGTTTAATAAAACATTAAAAATTATTCTTCAATTTTTGAGCCTCATCTTTCTATTTTTTTACGGCATCTAATAAAAGCTACTTGACAATTTGTATGCGGGTTGAAGTGTTGATTTGGAGCAAAAGTTGCAACACCTATGATTGAAGTGCAAAAATTTGTAGATCATGTGACAAATTAAAGAGGTATAAGAAGATTTACTTTGAAGAGCGCATCATAGGAAATGGAGGGAGTTTTTTACTCCTCTAAGAAAAATATAAGCATGAATAAATAATTCTTTTCTAAGAGAAATTTTCTTTATTCCTGCGGCTCATTTATTCTAAATACGTTCACGCTCCGAAGTCTGAATAAGACGGATATATAACAGAAAGAGCCTCCCTAATAACGAAGAATGATTTCTGTTTAAAATCATAGGTAAATGCATCCTATTTGGCATACTCTTAATGCTTTAGTTACCGGAAATGGTAGTAGTGGCAGAGAAAACTCGTCTGTGAAAAACCCGACTAGCGGAGAAGAGAAAAACTTGATGAGCGTTAACAGTGAATAAATGAAAGTACCGCAGAACGTATTTACCTACCTATAGCATTATGATTTAATAGAATACTTACATGTCATTAACTAAGGGGTTTTACTCTATAATTAGTAACATAGCTGAATACCAATATGAATTTGGATTTTGTTAGGAATCTTTTACTAATTTTCGTTTAAAAAGCGATGATATTACAAAAGTAAACATTTATAACACTGCGATGTGTTTCTTTAATGCATTACTAACGGAGGTTTATATTGATTACTTGTTTTAAATTGGTAATTGTTAATAATAACAGTGAAATGTCTGTGCCAAGATAGAATTAAAGCAGGAACTAAGGCAAAAGGGTTCTTTAAAGTAGTTTACGCATACTTTTTCATCGCATCCGATACTACGTTCACGATATTTATCTTATCCTGTGTATCTCTTTGGTAAAAGATGCCCTGTTTACTAAGCAACCAATAATAATCCAAAGGCGCCTTAGAAGAATATTGCAGCAAATCCAACGATGGATATTTATGTATCGTTTCAAACATTTCATTTTCATGCAAGTTGCCGTGCATGTGATTCTGTATTTCTATTAAAAGGTGTTTATTAATCGATAAATTTAAAGGATTTTCTTTTCCTGAGAGAGAAAAACTATTCCCCTTCTAAGATTCTCAAAATTAATAAATTTTTGTAAACTTAACAACTCTCATAAAAATCTGTCTCGAATAAGAAGAGGATAATGGAAGCAGAGGTACCCAAGCTCATCGAAACGTCTTCCTTTAGCCTACAATCACCAATTGCAATATACAATATACAGATTAACTCTAAAGAGCGACTTGCTGATTTTTATTCGGGTTATCACGCAGTAGTGGAAATTCTTAGAGGAAGACCCGATGTTTCCAAGCGACCAAATTCTATCCTCAAGATTACTTGCTGTAAATTGGTGATATCTGAAAAGATCGACAATAATCAATTTTCCGACTCGTGATTCCCCCCATCTACGTAGAATACAGATGTTTAGCACGTGCATAAAAATATTCAGAATTGAAAGCAATAAAATAATGGGAAGGTGTAAGGGAATTTATTCTTCGGAGAATTGTGGATTCGGTAAATTGCTTTTTGATAAATCTTCCTAAACCTTACCAGAGTACTCCAACGCTAACCAGTGCACCATATGGCCCACTTTGGGAATTACTGGTCTATACTTTCAATATCAATGCTGAGATACGCTTCATGCAAATCTGGTTAAGTAATGATTATTAAATAAAAATGTGAACATGCTATTCGAAATTGCCGAATCCGGGCATTACGCAAAATCTTTACTCCGTTAATTGCAAAGTTGCTTGGATTCCATGGAGTGAGTAAAAGTTTCGGACAATGGGAGAAATGAAATGCCCATTCCAAAGAGTTGGTTTTATTTTCGCTATACCTAAGGAAACCTACCTAGCCCAAACGCGGAGTGAGCATTTAATTTTATTCACTCCACGTCTGCATAAAAGCAAATTCGCACTTTGCGGAGTGCGTAAAAATTTCCGTAAATGCCCGGATTCGGCCATTGCGCATTAAATGTACATATATACAATTATATGACATAATAATATTTTTACAATTTTTTACTAATATGGATATTGATTTCCGTTTGATAGAACAATCTAGACTGCATTGGAGCAAAGAAATGAGTTTCTACAAACTGGCGTCGCAAACAAAATGTGAGATAGGTTTTATTTAGTTAACTCCTAAGGTGGGTTTAATGGTTCATGTCTTTCCATGGGGAAACACGAACGTCGGCTATCATTCCCTCCGATTTATCCCTCTCCCTACGATTCCCCCTTCCAAACAAACCGAATATTTTCCTTCATTTTTTTTACGTATCGTCTCGCTTGTCCACCCGAAACTAGTGTTCTGTCCTCCCCACGCAGTCCTGTCTCCTCTCATACGAATCAATCCCACACTCTCCGAATCCATTAGTTTTTCTTTCTTATCCTTACCATCAAATTTTCGTATGAATTCATCGAGAAATCGTCGTTTTCGAAAGAATCGTACTAATTCACGCGGGAATAAGTTGTCCTTCACGAAATATCATGGTCTTGTCATTGACTCTTACATAATCCGCTTCAAATTTTTTTGATGAAACAAAGAGTTGCGAACGATAACTCTTACGTAATTTTTCCTTCACTCGAAACACCCTTTTCTTAAACATCAAGATTCGATCTATTCTGTATTAGACGATATATACCTCCGATGAAAAAAGTTTAACAGGTCAAGTGGTCATTACTATATTAAAAAACGATTTTTAATCGCTTCTGTGCATCTTCGTAAAGTATGTAATAAGAAAATCTCAAAATCAAGGGTTTCGATATTACTCGGAAGAAAATATTACATGGAATTAATTATCTTGAGTAAGATGTACGTCATAATCTAGCTGAGGTATAATGTCCTAATATTGACAACAAGCTCTGAGGGAATTCGAGAGGTAAAAGAAACATGAATAAAAGAAGTGAGCCAGTCTTTAATTTTATATGAAAGACATGGTCCATGACTTGAAATCTGATGAGATGGGAACTACTTACTTTGATTTACCTTAATATCATTATTATTGGCATAAACTTATAATAAATCCTTCATTAGTAATAACTAATTAATCCCGATTGTAAATAAATTATCTTTATACGTACCGGAATAGCAGAATGCAAGAAACTAAGGGCTAAGTACCTCACTCCTCATTTTGCCTTGTCACCTCATCCTCTCTCCAAACCTATTTCTTGCTATAGCGGAGGTGATGAAGTTTAAACCGGCCTTTGGGCAGACCGTAAGTATATACTGGTCGTCCAAATATTTCATCCTATAAAAAGATCATGCTAAAATTTTAATTAGATATATAGATATTTTTGTTATGTCTACTATGAAATTTCGGTTAAATCTCGTAATTCATATTTTTAGATCTTGCATATGCTTCCAGGATCTGTGTCCTTGGGCTTTATTCTGAATGAGGAACCCAATTCTGAAGTTGACGAAACCAAGAGTTTTCTTACCCACGCTAATGATCTTCTTCTTTCGTCTCTTTCCCTCTATGAGTAATTCCTTCCGTCTCAAGATTATACATCGTCCACAGTTTTATTCTTTATTTACGTCTTTCTTATTCCTTAATGCACTTCATTTGAACAATAAACAACAATAATTAAATGCAAGCTAAATATAAAAATAATACAAAAGAGCTCTAAAACAGACAATATCCGAAAAGGGGAAAAAGATTTTAATTTCCGCAAATTTGCTACAAAACCAGCTATAATGGTGTAGCAATATCGATAAGAAAAATCAAAAATTTTACTCATTCCTTGCATAGTAACGATATCTCTCCTGAATGCATGTCAGAATAAAAATACTGTTTGCCATGTAAGAGCAGCTACACTTTTACATTAAAGAAATTTTCCTTAAAGGCTTCACCAAATGGAAATTTTATAAAAAGATTGAAAATTACATTCGTAATGCCAATAAGGTAATTTGACCAAAATATTCCGGATATATTTGATTAGTTTCCGTACTGTATGCACAACAATATAAATTCCCGCAGTATTTTCTGTGCTGTACCTAAAGATAGATATAAACTCGACACCGGTGAAATATTTTTTTTTTAATTGTGGAAAATACGAATAACTGTTTTAATTTATAACATGGCTTTCCACGAATCCAGGTAGAATCATATTGATTCAAAGATTATTATTATTTAATACCTAATAGACAATGTATTACTTTCTATCAAATCTAGTCGTACAACACTCAAGTTAAATATACTAAGTAAAACGTGACGGTGCATTGCTATGCTTGCTCTTCTTTCAAACCATACGCTCAGAAATATTTTTAGCAGCTAAATATTTAAGAGAAAAATATCTACGTAATTTACCACCTTTATGGCAGAACGAGGAAAGACTAATCAGAGATAACACCTGCTTCATAAGAACCATGATAATTTTGATACATGGGAAAGGGGCAACGATTACTTCTCTTTCAATTCTTTTGCAATCATATTCCTCGCACCTTACATTTAATAGCATCGTTATATAATCGAAGTCGTTATATAATCATCGGGTGGAGAATTTAATGGCGAATAATAATTGAGAATAAACACAGCTTAATAAGAAGAGCCTTTATTGGAGCCCATGTGTTACGCACTGATCGCTTTTAAGACAACATTTGAAAGTCTACTCTCGATCAATTTGTAGCAGCAGTTCATATGATCCTCACAATCATGAACAATTTGAGCGAAACATCTGTTCGCCGGATATAAATTCACTCTACAATAATTCACCCACTCCAAAACGTTCTCTGACTTAAACACGCATCTGTTTTGCTTTATGGGTCCATATTAACCCGAGTAATCTAGCCCATCAAATCATCAGTTAACTCTCTCCAATTTGTCCTCTCCAGACCAATTCATCGATATTACATTATAGGCAATTCACAACCGATGAAAGGAGAGAATTCTCCGTGAGAGGCTACGGAAAATGCTCTACAATTTCCCAGATAAATCACGGCGGATGCCGTTCCACATGGCGCGATTACCTCGCTATCTACTCTATCAACTTCCGTGCCCACTCTCGCCTTCGCCCCACGTTAAAACCTTGATCGCCGCAGACCATTTGCGTTCTACCCACCCCGGAAAAACCACACTAAAGCGCAATTCACTCTTCGGGAACGCCTCGACCATTTCTCCTCCAAATTCTCCCTTTTCTCGATGCATAATGCTATAACTACCCCATTTTGCTTTCCTTAGAAACCCCACCGATGCACATATCCCACGGAAACCGATTCCGGAAAGGTTCTGCCTGCCCCACAGCGAAGCTCACCATCTGCTTCCTGCCCTTTCCCTTCCTCTTTGCCCTTCCATCGCCGCCCGTAGCATACGCAAGTGCCTCCATCCCATCCCGGCGTGGCCAACAAATCCATGCTTCAAATTGACGGCAGAGATTCGGCCGATAAAAAGACATGCGACTGACCCTCTTCATATCCGCTTTGATTGAAAGCCCCTCTCCATGCAGACGAAAACTATTCTATTGATGCCCTCTCAATTTTTATTCTTTTCTGTCTCACGCCTTCCTAATTTTTCATCACTGTCCTATTATGAGATGTCCATTATCTCTCCATTCGCTCTTGTGCACATTTCCACTTATCTCCGATCCATTGTTCATCCTAGATCATCTACCGCAGTGCAGCACAGGGATCTCTCTCCGAAATCGATGCGAACGATTAGAGGAAATTCTGTGACCCTGTTCGGAACTCGGACCTCAATGACACGACTCGTTCGGGATTGACCAGGGGTAACAGAAAGATTAGAATCGAAGTTGCCATTGTCAGTAACAACAACAGTCATCTTTTCAGCATTGCAAAATCTTGAGCGTGAATGTAAGAACGTTAATTGAATAGTTACGGAAGGGTAAAATGCAGAATTTAAGTTCTACCAGTGAAGGATGCAATAATTTCGAAAAGTCCATAAAATACCTAAAATATCAACCTCATGTTCTAAAAGCAAAAAGCACACAAAGGACTCAAAGCTTAAAATAAACGCAGTAATGCTATTATATTTAATTACATGAACATTACTGCGTGTGATATATGGTCAGTGTATCAACTATCACACCGTCGCATAGGCTTTTATGACCAATTGGGTGCGCTCCCAATTAATTCAGGTAGCCTATTCAGGTTGCCTAAATTTCACGACCCTGGACAGCATCAGGCCACCACCGGGAATCTAATCCGGGACTTTTCACCAGAGTCGAGGCATGGGGGCACCTGTTTGCCTGGTGGCAGCAAACTGGAAATTTTATAAATAGCCGATAGCCATAGCCAATGACACTTTCCTATTTTTCTCTTAATTCGACCAAAGGTAATTATGTACAGGCAGGTAAAGCATAATGAATTCGATAAAAAGAGAGAATTTCCGAAAAAATGATAATTTCTCGAAGTAAACGCACGTAGCAGTAGCCCGTAGACCCTCAAGTGATATAACCTCCGGCTCGCCAAGGTTTGGGTACTATTGGCCTAATAAAACCATTAAATGATATATTTCGATTTATAAAGTAAAGATGTTGCTGAGGGCTTACGCAATATTTTATAATTAGACTAATCCCTTAAGAAAATATAATGGTTTAAGGAGAATTTAAATTTGTTATCATTCCATGTTTCATTAAA
>KZ308466.1:567395-595923 GCA_000376725.2 Ladona fulva | reverse complement strand
AATTTTAGAACAGAGCTTTAAATTTGGAATATGATTATAATTACTTCTCAATAGCAAGTGTTTCAATTTGTTTGAAAAACCTTTAATACCTTTTAAGAAGCTGTAAATACAACCAAATTGCAAATCCACGATAAACTTACTCATCAAACTCTTTATTCGAAGAATACTCAAAGGGCAGTAGTGCAGATAAGGCCTTCGATAAATCATCTCTTAATGTTAATTACCACATTCATATTATTTGAGAGAATTTGATTTCTTTATGCTGCAAAGTTTTAAACAAAGAATAAAGTAAGAAATTAACTAAATTTTGATCACTCTAGTACTCCTACAATAATTTTTTTACGATTTTCTTGAGCATCTCTTTAAAAAAAATTAAATCGGAACTTTTTAAGCGTACGACTTTAAAATCAACATAAGAGAATCAAACGAAATTCAAACTTTTTTTCACAATCAACTGCTTTGACGGCGTCTCACTGAAAACGTTTTTCGGGCTAAGCACCTGACGTATTATGATAGTTTGTAGTGAGCCTCCTGACTTTTCATTGGACAAAATATTTCACTACGGAAAGCATCATCCTCCTCTTCGCGCCCTCTGGAACGGAACATCCAAAGAAATGGTCAAATATCATAAAGGAAAAGGAGAATGGAAATGGCACGAAGATGAAGGAGCAAATGGACCAGGAAAGGGGAGTGAAAGGGCAGATTGTTGAAGAGTAGAGGTCAAGAGGGGTAGGTCTTTATAAGGAACAGAAAGGAGCAAGCAAGTCAAAAAGGCTGGCCGTTTTTGTGGTAAAGACCGAATGGTTGGGGTTGCGAAGGAGGGGGGAGGAGAAGAAGTCACTGGGACAGTTGGAGAGGTAAAAGGTAAGTCACACCGAAGAATGATTTCGGAGAGGGAAAATGGAGAAGGAATGGGGGAAGAATGTTACCCAAACGTCTGGAATCCAAGAAGTGTAGAATGGTCCATGTACGAGCATGGAAGTTACAGTTGCGGGAAGAATACCCTCGACGACTGACAACGAGTTTTGAAACGAAGCAATTCCGAGGATGGGAGAAATTTATGAAGTTTCAAAGCTACAATCTTGTATCAGATTTTTCCCACGTGCGTGAAGTGAAGCTTGATAATAGATATTCCTCGGAGTATCTATCATTCCCCTTTCCATGCGACTGCCTTACTTCGTACGTTATCAAATGACTTGAACGAGGAAGACAAACAATAGCTTCATTAGCTTCTCTCCATTTACAATATATTTCGACATTGAACGCTACTTATGACTACGATTTTTGGATTATAGAGGAATTTTAAGTGTAAGTTAGTTTTTCCTTACTTTCTCCATCCTATAAAATCCTATAATCGAGACTAATTTCTAAGAATAATGGAAATTGAAATTACGAATCCCTTAATCGTATATTAAAAATTCATGAACTCTAACTAAAGAATTTATAACTCGTTTGATTAGTTATGGTAGACTAAATATTAAGACATGTTAATTCTGGTTGTAATATAACCGATTACAAGACAAAACTTCAAAAGAACCACATTAAACAGACAATATCTAGGCGGATAAATTTTCCTTCGGATGAGACAATTAAATTTAATTCTCCTCACTGGCTATTTCGACATGTCATAATCATAATACAATAGTCATGCCTATTCAATTAATGTCAGACCTCAAATGCTATGTTTGATTATCATGAACTTATTTATTTCAAAACGATACAGACTCAGGGCTAACCTTGCGGTAATCATTAATATTAAACATATTAAAACGCTCCATTAGAGTGAACTTTTTACTATACCACAGAAAAACAATCTACTCACGACCATGGTTTCGTAGCATGGCATTTTTGTCACCTGATGATGTAGCCATGCAACGAAACCATGGTCGTGTGTAGATTGTTTTTCTGTGGTATAGTAAAAAGTTCATTTTAATGGAGCGTTTTAATATGTTTATTTATTTCAGTTGTAACAAGGCGCAGAAAATGTTCATGCTGGGATAACACCAAAGAAATCATTTAATATTTAGCAGAAATTTAGAATATAAAATGTACATAATAAAAGCTAAACGATGTTAACAAAAAAGGATATGGGTTTCCAAACAATTTATTACTTTATTTCACCTGCAAATCGATCAACGAGGAGATAAGTGAATAGAGTAGTAGTATTGTTAAAAGTGCTTCGACAACTTAGGTCATTTCGCACGTAGGCTCCCACCGGGAATCAAACCCGGGACCGCCTTCGTCGAAGGCGAACGCGTTGCCCACTTGGCTATCTGGAAGCCCGATAAGTGAATATATCCAAAGCAATAGGTAAAGGATTCATAACAGTTACAGAGATACCCGCGTTAATACCAAAGATGCTAAAGATAATTATGAAATATATTTTAAAATACGGTATCCACCAAATAAGTAAACTATATATGTCAGCGACGATATTATTAATTTTTTGTATCTTCGGTGGTTCTTAAACATCACACATGAAAGTAAAGTTTATTTCATTATAATTACGTTACCATCAAAATTTACCCCATCTGGGAGAGAAATTAGACTAGTCTTGCTCACAAACTAATGAAACAAGTCTGGCTTGCAAGCACAAAAAAGGCAAGAGACGAAAAAGCGAAGGTAATTACAAAAATAGCTTTCGTCGCAACACTGATTAATTTTAAACATTTCCAAGGGGAGTAAATTCACCTTGGAACACTGCAACTCAGAAACAATCAGAGACCCAACTGCTGCATGCATTAAAATCTCCACGTCTCAACTCTATTTTTTCCCACTTCCCTTTGCATTGATGTCACCGGAATAATTCCATCAATTACATGCCATAAATTACGGACACGGTGCATCCTCCTTTGCCTTGGGTTATAATCTCCGTTTATTTAGATTCTTGCCTCGTACCCCTCACTTCTTCCACTCTCTCCGTGGAAGCAGACTGCACACGGACGCGAGGTGGCCATCACATTTATCAAGCGCCTTGTCCTCTCCTCCCACATATCCCATTCCACAAACAGGCTACAGGAGAATTATTCCATCTCCACACAAAAACTCCTTTCCCCTTTTCCCTCGTCACTTTGTAATGTAAGCCTAAACACGTCCTTTTTGAATGACTCCAAAACCCATCTCTCACCCTCCACCCTTCTTCCTTCCACCTCATCCCTATCCCACACCTTAACTGCTTCATCTTCCTCACGTTTTTTCTTTCTTTTGGTCCTCTTTAGCGTGACCTCCACCACGAGGGGACTTATTTTTTCCCCTCGGAGACACAAGGTTCCATCAAATAAGGAACACTTTAACAAAATCTCGTTTAAGCGCTTTCCGCTCTTGGGTCTTACTTTTTTGCACTGCTGGTTTTCGGAAGCCGCTTATAAATTGGTTGGGGCATGCGTAAGTTCGGAGCCGATGGTTACCCACTGGATTCATTATCCTGTTGACACAACTTCGCTCCTTTTTCGACCAATGATTTTTTTGAGGTTCGAGCGCGGAACCTTAAGAGGTGACACTACCATTTCGAAAATGTGACCGAATTTAAGAATAATGGTACAAATGGAATATTTGGAGATATTGTATTTCGCAAAGTAAAACTATATACTGCATTGCATCATTAGATAATATCCTTATATCTAATTTATCCTTAATTAGAGTTCGAACAGAAATATTTGGTAGGAGTTTCCCATTCTCTTGGCCACTTATGAAAAACTGCTCTTCCATTTGCTAATTAATTTCGATGCTGATAAAAACGTAGGATTTTGTCAATTCGGCACTGTTTAGTTGTTATATATGGCTGTAATAGGGAAGCCAGGAAAGCAAAGCGTTGAGGCCCGCGGTATTAGTTAGACTATCTCATTCGAAAGGAAGGGCGAAGAAGATTGCTCTAGAGTGAATGCAGTCAAGCGGAGTTGAACAAATGTTACAGTTAAAAGGTCTTAAATCCTGAAAAAGCACTATTAAAAGACATAAGAGGAATAAGAACAACTTATAAACTATTAGACGAATGAGATCAACTTATATTCTATTAAAAGGTAATTAAGGACCACAAAAGGTATTATTTATCTGACTCTGAAGCTTTAACTTGGAGGCTACTGAAAGAGGTCAATCATAATTCTGAATGTATGCAAGTATATGTTCTTCTACCAATTGATTTTGAAGAGATGCGCTAGAAACTTATTTTTAACGTCGGATATAATGGAGTGAACACTCAATTTTTCCTTCGAAATTCACAAGTTCTTTCGGTGATTAGGATAGCATTAATACTTATAAAAGTTTTGGCGTCACAAATCTGGTGATTCTGCAACGAAGCATGTAGATTGAGTGTTTATTCAAAATATTTGACAGCGGAAAACTGTTCTCTCTCCAAACATCATAGTAGTTGCCCATAGAATATAACTGCTTGGATTCTAATACTCGTGTTATGAAATGCTTTTCAAGGATAAGGAAATAAAAATTATTAAGCACGGAAGAGCCGTGCGGCAGAATCTCGAGGAATAAAATACTTTTCACTCCTGTCATTCCTTAGAAATACTTTATAATTTAAAATAAACGAAAATACAATTCACTTTCAAAAAGCCGTTGTCTGTCAATCTCCATCAAACATAGCAAGTGTAACCAGACTCTACTATATCAAAGAAATTTAAGTTTAGTGTTTCCAACGAGAAAACACCATAAAATAAACATACATCGCTTCAACCATTTGTTGGATTTGGTGTACGCTATATCATGTATCAGTTGGTCAACGTAAGGAAGCATTAGGATGGTCAGCATTAAGGAAGTAATTGATTAGCATTTCAGTTTTCTTCTAATTAGTTGTCAATCTTCAAATCTATCTAAAATTAAAAATATGTATAATTCTTTAAATTAGCAAATTAAGATTTCCAAGGATACTTATATGGAATGTTTCACAAAACTACCTCCTTTATATTACACCCACCTNGCTTAATACGCGAACATTTTCATTTTCATTTCAAACATAAAATGAGAATTATAATAATGATGAACCGGTCATATTGTTTACACGGCATCAGAAAGTTTTCCTCGTCGAATATTTTTATAACATAAATAACAATAAGCAAATTAAGATTTCCAAGGATACTTATATGGAATGTTTCACAAAACTACCTCCTTTATATTACACCCACCTGAAGAGTTTAGTGAGAATCTGTTTTCTGACAAAATTTAACGGTATTCTTCTTGATTTATATTGTTTTTGCTTGTATTCATCAGCAATAATCGGTCAATTTTAGCGGTGTATCTGGAAATTACCACCCCCTGGCAACATTTACAACTCCTGGCATCGATTCATTCTGTATGGGAATTACGCTCGTTGTATCCTTCATACCTTCTTATTGCCGGAAAGGACCGAAAAATACTTACAATAATTGTGATTAAACGTTTCCATCGCGCGGTAGGACAGTGGGGTATCCTTCAAGAATTCTAAACCGATCCATTATTCTTCTCCGTCTCTGTCTCTCTGACATTTTTCCCTCTCACTTCCCTTTTTCTCCTCATCCCTCTCTCTTCCCCTCCCTTTCCTTCCCTTTCTTTTTACTTGTTTTGAATGTTTCCTCCGAATTCTATGAGGATGTTATTTGTTCCTCTTGCGTCTTAATCCCAAAGTCCCCATATCTCCCCATTATCTAAGTGAGTATCTTTAGCACGTTTCTTACTTACCGCACGACTCAAGAATATCTCTTGGCCAAAAACTCTTTCTACTACTCAAATATCAGGCGCAGATAGCAATCCTTATCTCGCCCAAGGAAGACCCACGCCACAAACGAAAGATCATCTCCCTTCCCTTCCTCAATTTCCATCTCCTCACGGATGTCCAAGGATGCCACCTCTCCGAATCTAACATGAAAACTCGGATTTTTTAGGCCTCTTTCTGTGTACATGGCAAGGTATTCCGAGTTGTAACGCATATGTTCCCGAAATCGGCCTTTATTCATCTTCATTTACATTTACAATTTCTCAAGAGATGCTATACTTTTCGAAATTCCTACTCCGTGTGTTTTAGAGGAAGTCTCCATTCGCGACACACAATTCATATTTTACTACACACCGGCAACATTTCACAGTGGTGATTCTGCGTGGCGGCAGAAAGAACTCGGTATGAAGACAATGTTAATCATCGGGAGTAATTTTTCTCCGCTTGAATAAGAAATACTTGCGCTAACAGGTTACTGATTTCAGTATGCAAAGAGTCGAAAATATGCATTGAGTTTTTCAGGGAGAAAGAGATTGCTCTTCGGTCAGCGAACTACATTCCTGAAGTAAAGAAGAAAAATTGTAAATTTGGCGAAGAAAAAATTTTCAATTTTTCTCTTTATCGCTTTCCATAAAGTTACGCCTGATCATATCGATCACATTCCTAAATTAAGGCCGCAATTCATTTATACTTGCATCAATGGAAGATTTTATCAACGAAGTTCGATTTAAAAAATTCCCACTGTTCAGAAAAAATAGGACTTAAAATGGATTACAATCACCTTTTAAAAATTTAGGGTTATTTCCGTGTAGTGAATGTTGAAGAATGAATGGACATTATATAAAGAATAGTTAGATCATAGTAAGGTTATCTTGAATCTAACATAATCCACCTTTATATAATCATTAAATATATAATCTAAGAAGTGGCAGAAATAGGTGCGGAATAGAGTAAAGCATAAAATGCGCCTTTGTTTCCGTTTTTTTGTTTTCAATGAATTTTAGATATGTTATATAGGAGGCAGTTCTCAATATTTTAAAAATACTATTTGAATTCATACATGTACGCACAAAAATAAATTCCATACCGGTGCTTAACTCTCTTAAGGAAAACTATTTAAAATTCCCGAGAAAGACAGAATATCTGTTTGATTTAGAAAATTCCTTTACAAGTTACATTTAATTTCACTCATTGAAATCTCTGAGAAAAAGATTCTTAGTTCAAGAAATCTTCCGTTGATTGAGAACTCTGAGGTTGCAACCCTGTCTCTGTCCCACCCATCCCTCACTGTCCTTCCCCTCATCCCTATACCACCTTAAACTGTCCTCCTCCGTTGTCCCTTTCCCTCCAGCGGCATTCCATACAACCTCACCTGTCCTATCGCTTACATCGGCACCACCATTTCCTCCATTTTTTTCCCACCCTCGCTAAACTTGCCTAACCCTCGACTCCATCGCATCCTTTTCTTCGATATAATCCTTATGAAAATCAGACGCGGTACCAAACAATTTCGTTCTATACAAGTGTCCCTTCCCGTCCCATAACTTCCCATCCTCTCTCCGTTCCTGACTTTTCCTTTGCCCTCCGCGGCCACTTCTAGTCCTCTCGAGATGAGAGATAAGAAACAATGACAAAACCAAAAGATAGCGCAGATAAGTACCCTTAAAAATCGAGTGTTTATTCACACCGCTTCTCGCGACTATACTCATAAATGCGGCACGGAAAAGTGCGGGCGACGGTTACAGTCTCAATTGCATCAAATTGCGGAAGTATTCAGATGAGATGGTGTTATCATTCAATAAATTGTTTGTCTAATTAGGATTAGATGGGACACTTCCATACAGGATATATAAAAAATTACGAAAGGATATGAATCAAAACGCATTTCTCTTGAAGACATTTTGGCTGAATTCGAAAATGTTAAGGAAAGGCAAGCGCACCTGCTAGATTAGTTTTATTTATAGCAAGCATAATTTTAAATTAAGAATGAAAGCTAACATAATAAAGAGGGTTGTGCAAAATATAAGTTCTAATTTTACTCATTCAGTTATAATTTAACTCAAATCTTAACTTCGAAAAATTAAGATTTTAAGATCGATTTCGAAGGATTCCTGACATTTTCTTCGGTAATAACTAATTGATTTGAAACAGTAGGTCACACTAACACAGATACAATAGGATATACAATAATAGTACAGATAACTAGATACTAACACAGATACAATAGGATATACAATAGTAATACAATAACAAAGCTTAATACGCGAACATTTTCATTTTCATTTCAAACATAAAATGATAATTATAATAATGATGAACCGGTCATATTGTTTACACGGCATCAGAAAGTTTTCCTCGTCGAATATTTTTATAACATAAATAACAATAAATAAATAAAATTAACTTTAGTTTTTTCCTAATATATCATAGAATTTTCGATGCTTAACGTTATAAAAACTCATTAATCGCTTCGGTTGTAATAAATATACGCAATGATATCCTTGTCACTGACATGCTAATTAGAACAGAAACTCAACGAGTTCTCTCTGACTTGAGAATGTTGAAGTATCGATTGTTTTTGCTTGTATTAAAGCCTTTCCAACTAAATCGTATCTCAGCCCTCGTAAAATAGAAGTTCGTGGTAGCTTAGAGGACAGAGCAGCCGCCCGGAAAGTGGGAGACCCGGGTTCGATTCCCGGCTGCGGCAGACTTTTTCTCTTTCAATTTCTTCTTCTAGAACTACGATGTTAGTGACGCTTTAATTACTTTATCGGATACAATTTCCTGGTTTTAACGGAAAAACACGAAGTACATCATTCTTTTCGATTTTGAGCCGCAATTGTTGAGTGCAAGTGTACTGTTGCAACTGCATTGTTGTGTGTACTCCACAAACGCGCTCTCTAGCAACTCTTTCTTGAAAATACTCAACTTATAGCTATCAGAAGAGTAAGAGAAAAGAAATGACGCTCCACCACATAGGTCGAAACGGTATACTCGTAATTAAATCGATTGTGGTGCTTGGCTACGGTATACTCGTATTCCCGCCGCCTTCTCCAAATAGACTTTTTTCCACGCGCGTGAGAACTTGTTAGCGTTTCTCCTCCTACACTCTCGTACACGCACTTATCGTAATTCCGTAATAAAAGGTACGACTGTATCCCGATCCCTTCTCCTTCATCCCTATCTCCGGAGGACATCGCCTCCTTTAAAATCAAATTATTCCCGCAATATGTCGTCTTTATAATGTCGCACATGGAAAGGCAAATACCCCGATGTTCCTGAAAGAAACGGAGCTTGTTAAGCACACTACATGAGACGTCACATTAAATGGTCGACTATGTCCGTTCGAGAGGAGGTGGAGGAACACAACAATCACAAACGGCAGCCTTAAGGGCGCCGCTGTGTTTATTTATTGTGAGGTAATGAATGGATGCCCGGACCTTCCGACTGTCAACTTTTTTTGGGCCGATGTAAGAGGATGGGGTATATAAGGAGGGAACGAGGTTCGGGAGCGGGTGTCGGGATAAGAACGCGGTGGACAGATGTAAGTAATGGAGGAGGAGATCGGAACAGTGAAGGTCACCATCGGAGAAAAAAATTATAGCCACAAGAAGTGCGTGCGACTGAAGTAACCTCCAGTTAATGTATCGCCCATCGCCTCTTCCCGCCCCTCCCTATCCCCCCTCCGCCCCCGATCCCGGGCATATTACGCCCCCGGAAGAGATATGGGAAAACTTACGAAGAGGACGTGTTTTCTAACGTGGCGTAGGAATGGGAAATGGAAAGATAAGAAATAAATGAGCGTCGATAAAGGGCGTGTAATGAGCGGGAGGATGGAAGGAATTACCGAGGCAGAGCAAATTGATTAGGAATACGCGTTACAGTGCGAAGAATTAACTTGATGCACATTTCTTCGGTGGAACACTGCCAAAAAGTAAGGCGCGGAGGGTCTTGGTAAACACCGATGGAAGTATTCCTGGGGGAAGTCAATTAATACGCTATCATGTTATCTGCCGATATATTGTTTTGCAGTACTGATGTATACCGTACGATGTAATAGAATTGAGCAATAATTACTTACTTCCTTGGACAATCAATCACTATCAATTACTCTCAGTCTCTGATAAACATACTATAAATTCTTCCTGGTAAGGATTATTGTTGGTTATTGGTGTCCAAACCACGACCTACAAGCCTAATCTGAATCTATTTCGGGTTGTCCACCGTTATTTCATGATATTATTTTTTCAATATGTTTACGCATTAAGCAGCATAAAGCGGAAAAAAGGCATTTTTCGTTAAAATCTGCCTTAAAAGAATGGAACTGCACTAACTTAAAATACGGTATCATTATATAATTTAACATACTAATTTTTATGAATTATCAATCATCAAAAATACAGATAAGAAGACCACGGACTGTCTACGGATGATGGAGACTGAAACATTGGCAAGGCAAACATTTCCAAGGTAACTCTTCCTAAACTGTACCATTCAATCACCCGTTCTTACCTTTCTCTTCTGTTTTTGATCTTCTCAGTGCTCTATCCATTCCTGCTACGTATAGCTTAACTAAAGTGACGTAACACGTTACTATTTAGAGATAACATTTTTTGATCTTTACACGAAGCAGGTTATGTTTCGATAAAAATCCATATATTGTATAAACGAAATATATATCCGTTTGCTGCACATAAAACTAGAATATTTACATTGAGGATTCAGATAATTTTAAAATTCTATTTTGAGGTTATGAGAGAAATAGGTAAGACTAAAATGATCTATTAAAGGTTCATCAGGTTTTCTCATTGCATGCATAATTGAAATCTAACAATATTAAAATCAAAACCTGTGATGAATTTGGTTTCATGATACATTGTAACCCGAGCCTCGGCGATCGTATTTCTTGCCAAGGTTAAATGAGTTCACAATTAGAATCTGGAAAATTATTACCTTAATTTAATCTCTAAAATCAAAATCACCAGCATATGGAGATTTTATATTGTATATCTGATAGAAACTGCGAACTGAGGGCTGGAGTTTCACCGGAGTTATTTTCAGGCTATTTCAGAAATTATTTAAACTTTTTTGTGAAGACCGCTAAGGAAACCTACAGATGTAAAGTACCTATGATCTCAAGTTCGTGACCGAAATCGTAACCAAGAGAAATTACATTTGTATATCATAGAAATACTGGGTAACAAACATTTGCCTCTTGTCAAAGCTAAGTTGTGACTCGTTCGAAGATCTAGAGAAGGTCAATCTTGTAGAACCTTGCATGATCGATCTAAATAAACGATCCAAAGAAGCATTTTATGAGTTAATACTCTATACTGACGCTACTAGAAATATATGTTAGGGTTTTTGCTTGAAAATCATCACATTAAACAGTATTATACATCTTTATTTACATAGAATGATGATTGGTGAAATTAGTCGTAGCTTTTCCATTAAATCCGCAAGTTACAACTAGAATCAGAATACATCGAAGGAAAGGCTAGATCAGGAAAAAAAAGCGGAGACCCAGGAGTCCATAACGGTGTGGTGGACAAGATATCGAAGGCGTGAGGAGATACCGCTCAATGGGCCTATTCTGCAGCTTCACCACTTAGAGCTCTCACACTGAACAAACTCTTTATTAACTTATTTTCCCGTCCTCGTCATGCGATGGTTTACCGCTGGTCGCGATCGCACGAACATTCGAGGAGACTCGTTTCTCATATGGGAAATGAAAAGTCGAAGTGAAGGAATTTGTTGAGGGGAAGAAGGCGGTGGGCATCGCTGAAGGAAATATAGTTTTAGAAAATGCTAATGCATTCATTTATATGTGAGGAATGACGTGGGGTGGGGAATGAGATTGTGGAAGGGAGGAATTTATTCGGGAGCTAGCGAAGGACGGAAGGGGAGCGAGAGAAGGCAGGAAGAGAAATGGAGGAGGAAAAACGAAAGAGTACGGATGGAAACGGATTCATAAAATGCATGAGAAAACAAAAGTAGAATATAAAAACAGATAATAGTATCCGATTAAACAGGAAATCCTCCTCTTGATTCCATTTAGCTTACTCGACAGCAAAATCTGACAGCAGATCCGAGTATTGTTTAAAATTCCCTCGAAAACTTAGTAAAACGACTTATTACTGATTGGTTTAATGTTCTGAGATACCATACTCTTAAAATATGATAATTTCAGATGGGTCCATGCATAAAATTTTTATTTACGTAAAAATCTGCAATTAATCTCCTACATTAAAAACGCAGGAACATTAGACATGGTGGGGTTCAAATCTTTTGTTTTCAGTGATGTTTTCCGTCGAAAACGACATGTCAATTCAATAATACCACTTAAGACCTTTCAAATAATTAACTATTAGCTTGAAATATCATGTCAATTAAAATATATAATTTGTTAGCCATTTTAGTCAGATGTAAATTATGATTGACAACGCTGGAAAACCAAGAACATAACAACCAAGTAAATTCTTTGATCGCAGGTAAGGACTTGCTTACAGATACTACGTTAATGTCCTCTGTGGGTAATTAAATCAAAAGTCAATGTTTTACTCAATTTTAACACGAAAAATAATTACTTAGAATTCAAACGAAAGAAAATTGCCGCAATGAAACCTATAAATTTCACGGTGAATTTTTCAGGACATGAACAACACTTACTCCATTATGAATTGATGGGAAAAGACCCGTTACATTCATTAGTAGTCGAACTTTGAACTTTGGAAAAACGCTTCTCTCCACTTAAAATCTCTATCCGATGTCTTGCATCAGAGGAAAGTTCTTTGGCACCATCTGGAATATAATAGCTGAAAAATCGCCTCTAAAAGCATCAGGTACACAAAATGTAGCATAATTACCGAAGCGTGACAAGGAGGACTAACAGAAGTATTATAAACCTATCAATCACTCCTTCTGGTACTACATCCAACATACTCAAAGAACTCACATTTTTTATTTCATTAAACTTGCATTATCTATTATTACGGAAAATTCCCAGTAAGAGAACGGTCACATGGAAGAATGGGCAGACAAATCGCGGATAATAGCAACGGCATTTCAAACACGCCTTCGTACGAATCGATAGAAAAACGTTGATGATAAAGAAAGATTACCAACATATTTCATGTGATAATAACAAGCAGACAATACGCCTCAAATGGGCAGAGGATGGATTGATGGGGAGAATGGGAAAGAAAGCAAGGAGAAGCAAGAATGAGGGAATTAGAGGGAGGTGTGGAAATGTTGAAGAAGGTGGGAGGGAAGATATTAGGAGAAGGAAGCCGATTGTCCTTTTTCCCGTCACCCTCCCTGTAAATAGCTTAAGGAGGTGTATTCAACCGTAAATGGTTGGGAGGGTACTCGAGGCAGTAAATCAAAATTGCCACAGGTTAACAGTGTAAGCATCGGGACAAGATAATGACAAAACAAATAACGTTATTTTTATGACAAGTTGGTCCGGGGTGTGTGTTTATGAAAATGTTTATAAAGATGAAGGCTTTACATAAGGAAGAGTATTAATTATACGAGAAAGCAATTATAACCGTGGAAATCGATTTTCTTAAGCGCCGTACATCTCGGCTGTTGGTGAGGAAAAGGGTTAATCACGTTTAATTCCTTCCCAAGGCAACCAACGGGATGACTCCTTTTATTACAGTTTTCCTCTCGTCCGCCATTAACGCAGTCATTAATTTGAGCCTTACGTCGACTCATTTAAAATGCTTTAATTTTTTTCCATCGGAAAGATTCCTCCGGAATTATACCCACCGTTTTTGCATTAATAATATGGGTAGTTGTATTCAACGGGATACAAAACATATCATACGAGCTATGAAATAAAGGCATAACTACCTTCGCAAGGAGTAGAAATTTAGATGCTACGCATTGAAATATTATACGCACCGGAAACTGACTCAAAATTGATGGAGAAAATTTGAGAAAATGGGAGGACAAATGTGAAAATAATAACTCATAAAAAGTCCAAACAAGTTCTCCCCTATTGGTGGGAAGCAACACACTAATACCACTAGAAAATCTAATAGGTTAGCTTCGATCAGACTGGTCTCCATTTTTATCGTTTTCTTATGTTTTTTGCGTTAATCAGGAAGTTCACTTCTCAAAAAGAACCACTCTAATTAGGCTAATGCCTTCCTATAGGGAAAAAGGATCATAAATTCAAAATCAGAACGAAGAATCACAGAAAAGATGTGGGTAAATATTCATTTTTAAACAGACGGCAGTCGTTTGGGATAACCCAAAGAAATTCTCAGTTACTTCCTACAAAACAAAGCTAGTTTCAAGAGGAATATTCTTAAATATAATTGTAGTTGTTAATGTGAAGATGTGCTCTACGTGGAGGGCATCTAAATGTTTGACGGCAGTGTAATGTAATTTGAAAATTCTTATGTTGTAAATGATGTGTTATAAATGATGTAATGTTATTTTTGTGATGCGACAAGTTACCACCTGGTGTCTGCCTACTTGTAACTTATGTATATAATAAAAATAAATGATTTGTAATTGAAATGTGCTAATAGCTACTAATAATAGCTTTACTAATAAAAGTTTAGTTAATTACCAAAAACCAAGCATTACTTCTTGTCTTAGCAGAACATGAAATGTGGGATGCAACACTAAGGTTGGAGACCACTAATATGAACGTTACATATCCATTTATAATCCAAGTTTGATGGTCATTATACATTGGAATGTCCAGTATCCCTTGTTTCCTAAGAATAATTAATTCGCCGATGCTAAGCTGTACAGGATATAGACTAACTATATGGACTTCATTACAGAAATTACATGTTAAATATAAAATATCCCCCTTTATAAAATCTTTTACCTTTTGTCTATGCGAAATTTTCATTTAAATAGTTTGATTATATACGGTCTGAAATAGAGCAAATTGATTGATTCATCCACGCCTTCAATCATATATATTTACAGTTGTGGTCGAGTAAAAATCAATCGTGCAACAGAAGGGCAATTTGCTACTCTATGGTAAAACTTTCCGAATGGCATGCCGGCTAGCAAAACTAATCGTTGAATTAAAATCAAAGAAATAGTTTGATAGTTCAATCCTTGATAGAATCTAATAAATCGGCCTCAACCTTATGGTAGGATTCAATTATGAAGAACAACACTGATGGCAAAAAGTGTCGAAACCACTGTGGTGGAATAAAATATTTTGGTAAAGGTACGAGTGTTCTTTTTTCGTCATTCTTTATAAGTCCATCCTTGTTATTTTATACGTTTACACGCTCAATGCGTTGACATATTTCATTCTCTCGTAAAAATGCATATTAATATAAAAATATGCACTCTCTACTGTTTCTCTTCAAAAACCAATCTTTAGATTATGTACATAGATGATGTATTCCGCAAGGAAGCAAAAGTACAGTATAATATGGAAGCTTTAGAGGTTTAGTTATAGAGAATCTATTGTGGAAATAGAATTGTAACGGAGTCAGCTATGTAAAACATTTCATATATTAATTCCTTTTAAAAGTTATCCTAAATTTTCAGCTCCCGGATCGCCATGTGGGTAAGCACATTTGCCTGCGGTGAAACCGGACCGGGTTTGGTTCCCAATGGGGGGTCAGAATCCTGAAACAATTGGCAAACTACAGGAAGAAATTAGGTAATGGGTCTGTAAGGTCCATAAAAGCCACAGATTATATATAACCTAACGGTTATTCAAAATGTAGACTTCATAAGGATATATTTATCTACGCGCACTTCTAAGCAACCGGAGCAAGTTATAATTCCTTCATTTATGGGTAATGTTAAAAAAGTGATTCAATATTGAGCCATGGGTTTACTAACGCAGTGTCGAACCCAATCAGTTTAAGAGGTAGGTAAAAGTTACGCAAGTAAGTCTTCTTCAACATAATAAACGCGCTCTAGCTATAGCACACAAACTCCCGTAATCATTAACGAATCAATCCCCTGTAAAGCGTAGTGGAAATGGATGATAATTTGATCGCCGGAAGTCGTTTATCATAGACGAAACGCAGCCGAAAGAGCGGTACGTCTTCGTATTTTTGACGACCTATAAAAACTAACTCATTGTAATCGAAATATCAACAACGAGCGGAGGAATAGCGGAAAATGGTTGGCCCGAGAAATATATAGAGAGATGGAGGGGAAAGATTAAAAAGAAGCGGCCATGAATCACACGTGTAAGTAGAGAGAGCGTAAGAAGTTGAGATGAATGATATTGGTAAAGGACAGAGGGTCAGAGTAGAAGGGATAATAATTAAGGATGAGGCGGAGAGAGAGAAATGTGAATTAAAGGACTGAGAGGAGAGAGGAAAAAGGTAATCAGTCGTAAATTAAACGACTTCGGAAGGAAAAGAGTGAGTCCGGGAGAGGAAATGTAGCCGGAGGGAGTGGGAGGAGAATTGGGCGTCTGATTTTGAAAAACGGTTGAGGGAAGAATGGAAGATGGGCACCAAACGGGGAAAAAGAAGGAATGGAACTGGAAAAGTAGAAAATGACATCAAAATATGACAAATAGAGAGAAGAGATTTTGTACTCACGGCTATACATATGTATATGTATATATGAACGGAATCGAAAATAAAAACATAGCTGTTTGTATACCGTTAGAACGTGAAACCAGAAAATTTATGGCTTTAATTTCTTTCCTTTGGTGTTGAACAAATTCCCGCCTGCTTATATTAAATATATTATCAATGAACATGTAAAATTTGTTTTGATGCTGCAAATATTATCATACCTAAAAACGTTATAAATACACATGTTTACAGATGGCATTGGGTGAGAATTACTACTCAAATCATCTGTCGCAGGTAGGAATCAAAGTTATAAATTTTACAGGTATAATAATTAAAGAAGAACTGAAATTTCCTCAAATGCTGCTATTACTATTACTTAACGAAATCAGTTTAAAATAAAATCTACGGAGGTGGCCGTGACATCGTAGAAATTCATGATATTACACAGATATTTACTTTTTCCACAGCAATAATTGCGTGTATTGCTGTGGAAAAGGTGAATATGTGTGCAATACGAAATCAGTTTAATTTATACATATTGAGTTATTGAGGAGTTAGACTTGCACATACGGCTCTAATTCCGAGCGTAAATTCTTCTTCCGTGAGAATTTATTATTTTTATTATACAAGTGGAACAAGGTTCCGGTGGCAAGGATATAACAGACATTCCCGCTTACATATACTACTGCAAAACATTTAATCTATCAGTACAGTACCCCATATCCTTGTCAGTCACACAATGGACCCAATATATCAACAATATGAAACAAAATAACACAATAGAACATCATATAACACAATACACCATATATAGAATTACCCATGCTAACTCACATAATTTTGAAGGAAAAATCAAATGCTGGATTTAATGTATAAAACGATAATCAATGTATTCTCTTGATATGTCCCCGCAGTTGATCAATGAAGCTAACGACATTTGATATGAACTGATTTCAAACTTGAACCTTGCCTGTGGCCCACGAAGTCTTTTTAAGAGCTAATGCTAACGATCAGGAAGTTGGAGTGTCCGAGGATTGGGATCATTAATACGGCGCATAAACCGAACCGAACGTTCAATAAACCGAACAAATTTGATTGAAATAACTTCTGTAATCGTCATTCATATATTATATACAAACGATATGTGTATTAAACAATTTCAATTATTCAGGATCATATCAACTTTTCAGATTCATTTAGAACTGAAGCATTATTCCTTCAAGACATGCTACGGCTCTTCTTGAAACGTTCTTAGAAATTACTGGTTCACTTACAGCTGAAATACTCTGAGAATGATAAATTTATGACAAAATTGTGTTTCCGTAATGAGAGGATCCTTAACTTTCTGATGAGCAGTTAGTGATATTAAATTACGATACCATCGCTTGATTTTTCAGTACCACAAAATAGGCGACCGATAGCCAGTGATTTACGGAAATCAGATTGGAAGAAAGCAAACTGAGTGCAAAAGTTTAAATAAGCGATCTGATATACAATAAAGTAATGCAGCTAAAAATTATGAGCCAAACTCCTACATCCAAACACTTCGTCATATTTCCAAATGGAATCATACTATTAAAAATATCACCGAGGTAATAGTATCCTCGAGGCAGTAAAGAATATTAAAATTCCTATCTGATAAACAATAAATGACCAGGGAAAGAGAAAAATGAGAATGGTGGACAGGGGAGGAGACGGTAATCACCGTGGAGAAAATATTCCTCCATATTCCCCCGCCGCAATACAGAAATATAAACACATATCTACAAATACTTGGCACCTGCCCTGCCCCATGGTGACATGGGCATGCAACAGCATGCAAACTATCATTAAAGGAGGTTATTTATGCCTCCAGACATCAGCAACCGTGGCCTCGATAATAACTAGTCAATGGAAGCTGTGTTTAAAGGATGAATAAAAAGCGGGCGTGTGATGGGGAGGCCCATAAAGAGTTCGAGGCGGAGAGGGAGGACAAAGGATATTAATAATTAATTAAAGCGCAGAGGTTAGAGATGTGTGTGAAGAGTGAGCAGAGAGGGAGTCTCGCATGCATTGAAGTTCTCCTCCCATTCCCTTTCTTCGGCAAAAAAATGTAAGGGAACAAATTGTGAAGAGAGATTAAAGGAGGCGGGACACGATAGTAAAAACGGAATACAGTATATTGGAAGGTCATTGGAGGAATGTTACGAGAGAGTTTTGCGATTGCAAAGACGTGTCCTTTGAGGGAGAAACTGAAAGGGAAGAGTATCACCTTGTGCGAATTGAACTGAGAGCAAAGGGCGGCTCTTGTTTGATTTTAAAAATGTTACAAGTAAAACTGTTTGATATTTTGTGCTGAAAGAGTAGCCTGGAGTTGGAGGAATTGATGTTTGAGCTGAAGGGGTACTTTATGCTTAGAAGATACGATAATCGACCGTTCTGACTGCTGCAGTATTGCTTTAGAGATCTCAAAACATTTCACTTCATTATTTTAGGAAAATATTTCATACATTCTTACGCCACAGATGTTACAAAATGGTGTAGCATACTATGCCATGTAAATTCAAAATAAATTATTTTTCATCCCTCATAACATTGCAAACAAAAATCAGACATCGATGGGCACTTAAAAATGTTACCTGTCTACTAAATTTAGGACTATAATGGGAGTAAATATCTCCATAGCTTTCGGTAAAATTTTGTTAAATCGAAAAAAATACACCATAATCTTTACAGACCCCGTGTTTTTCCGTGTATACAAATAAA
This sequence comes from Ladona fulva, assembly GCA_000376725.2. NCBI lineage: Eukaryota > Metazoa > Arthropoda > Insecta > Odonata > Libellulidae > Ladona > Ladona fulva. Next base: position 576,951 of record KZ308466.1, on the reverse strand, counting down.
CAAGTAAACACTCTATTAATTTTTAGAATCTTGTGGAAGGAAAACGAACGAAACGAGACATTGTTTGAAGAGATTCGAAATTTAAAGCGCACTATCATATCATATATATATATATATATCTTATTGTCTCAAATTCAAAGCAATTATAGGACAACCTCCAACAGTTTAGTATTAGTTAGCATTTACTGCAGGCACAAAAAATAATTTCGCCCTGATTCAATGTTATATTTTATTTTTAAATGTCGATAACAACGTGAGCACTTTGAAATGGTTCAGCTTTAAGAAATAATCCACACACACAAACCATTCACTGTTTTCTCTTAAGAGTAAGCAAGCTAATGATTCATTTGTTTACAGTATTCCTACATAACCGCTTGAATCTTCTCCTCCTTTTACTTCAGAAATATGTATACATTTTTTCATACTTTTTCTCCGATTTTTCGAAAGTTATATTTTCTCTTCACTCTCATAAGCGAATTCGACCAGTTTTTAACCTTCATTCCTTTCCCTTTTCTAACCTTCACAATTTAATCAAGTACATATCAACTTTGACAATCTGAATTCATCCATCCATTTCATGTATCCATTCCAGCATAATCCATCTCCTATTTGATTTTAGCCTTTAGTTCACATTCATTACACATTACCTGTAGGTAATTCAATTTTGTTCTTACTCCCCAGACTTATGAATTGCTTTTGCTCAATATTCCTTGGGAACCAAGACTAATTTTTTAGGATACCTTGATGAGTTCTAAGAACAACTGAATGTAATAAAGCCAAAAATGGCATAGTAACTATAAATTATTACGGACGCATGTACATGTACTTGATATTAGAGAAAGAATCTAAAGAGGAGAAGTCTGACGTTGGCAAGTTGAGCTGAACAATCACCATCCAAGTGGGACGTTTGGGTTGAATCCCTGAGTCAGAGCTATTCTCTTTCGTTTCCATCTATAAAATCAAGCAGGTGAACATAAACTAAGCACAAAACGAAACATCTTAAGGGTGCACTTTGTAGATACTTGTCATGAATGCCATTTAATCAGAATGCCATGTCAGAACGTCCTGTAAAACCGCAAGCTTTAAATAAACAAAATTAAGAACGAACGCTCTTTGAAAACAGAAATTAAACACTGCTATTACTGCCGACAAGTGTATCGTCGTCTTCAGAATAGAGAATAAGTTTCTTCCGCAATAAATAATTTTGGCGTCATGATTGTGATCGAAATTCCTTTTTAATACTCTGAGAAGTAAACAGCCGTATCTATACCACATTGGACCTCTTCCAATGTTTCCCAAGAAATGCTAAGCTGTTTTTACGCACATAATGTAATTAGTTCATGGTGGGGCGATTCATCATGTGCATCACACACTAAGCATTTCGAATCACTTAATATCCTCCCACAACGAATATAAAATAATTAACAGGCCGTTTCCATTTGCCACACTACACCCTTATCGCGATAGGAATTAACCGCGCCAATTAATTTATACAGTACATGAGTAGAATCAACCTCGAATATTCATCGTCTTGTACAATGATATATTTCTCCTTTCCTTCAGTTTAGAGAACGCCCATCGCTCGACAAAACATTTATAAATCAACACGCACCGCAACTGCATAAGCGTGTGATATCGGCCGCCTTTAAGACCGTTCCTGAAAATCTGTCCCGCTAAGCAATCCGTCAAACGCGAGAAATTAGCTCATAAATATCACGAGGGAACTCTTGGCACCAGACCTTTGTTTTCGCGGAAAGAATCGGCAATAATGATTCTAAAAATCCTTAAAATATTACCCCGTCTTTTGTTTAATCGCCATAAATCCTGCACCGTATCATTAATTCACATTCGCTGGTAACTTTCCCCTCCTTACCGAGATTAATGTATTTTTAGGGGATATTCCGCCGAGGAGGGCGGGTGGTCGCGGGGGTTTACTGGAGAGAGATGAGCGATAAAACAGAAAATAACATTTATAACTCATTTAAGCGGAGGTGCAACGGGTACATTCATCTCGAAACCTTTACTTTAGTTGTCATTTCTCCTTGCGCGCATACCTCACGACAATGGGATGCAAATGGCGATATCGAGGAGGAGGGAACGGCGTGGAGGAGTTGTTAATGATGGCCCGGGGCATAAATCTATCGGATAGGGTGGATTCTCCCCGGGATCGGTCGGTGGGGCTCGTTGTTTCTAATGGGTGTCGAACTATGGCGAAAAATCAATAGTGTGCGGATTAAAGGAGCGATGAATTCGATGAGACAGTGTTCAAGGTCCAAGAATCAATTAGATAGTGATGGCATGAACTTATCTCGAAGATTAACACGTTCAAGAGAGCGAATGTTATGGTGTAACATGTATTCTTAAGGAGATTTTAACTTCATTCCGCGATCTATCGTAGATGATTCATCAAGGGAACATAATCCCTGCAGAGGTTCTGGCGATGATTTTGGTCTTTTCATATTTTATTCCCTAATCCTTATAATTATGAGGTTTGTGTTGATCCTTGGCGAGTGAATTGTAGCGAACAGTTAAAAAGCGTAAGGCGCAAGTCTACTAGACAAGGCACAAGGTGTAGTGCTTTTATCTACTAGGCTACTTAATCAAGGCTATTATACTAAAACGGTTGCATGACCTTAATGACGTAGTGATAAATAAATAAGCAACAAAGTAAGATTCAAAGATAATATTTCTTCAACGACTTGAGACTTTTGGAACTAATCATAAATATTTTTATATATTATTTATTAAAATCTGAATTGAGCGTCTACGTGACATTTTTATCGCGGTCTCCGCCAAGAAGTTTCCAATACATTTAAGAGACTTTCGATAAAAGCTTGATATGCGAAATCCATTAATCCATTTGTTTTATTCAAACAACCCCTTGACTCTTTTTGGATATTTTCATTATGGTATTGCAATTCGTTTGTTCTTGATATGTGTGTGACAAATCATATCTATTTCACAAGTAATTTATCATTCCTTCACAACAACTCTGGCTGAAAGATACTGGAAATTTGGGGAACAGTAAAAAATAAACTTTATTCGCGACTATTAATTTCACAAATATATTTTTAATCCCTCCTTTTAGTTCTCGAAAATTAAATAGAAATTATTGAGAAGACAATCTCAGAAGAATATGGTGAATTAATTACCTTGATCCCCATCTCCTCCCTCAGAATATTGTAAAACTATAACGATAAATAAATATATTTTCGATTTTTAAGGCTGTATTTTCATTCCGTTAAGGATAAAATGGATCCGAGATTTTTACCGGTATCCTTCTTTCACTGAGTTCTTCTGTACTAAGAGGGAATGTAGGAAGCTGACGGAATATTACAGAAATGTATATAAATTTGAGGACAACTTAATTGAAGAACTGAGAATTACATCTTGACTATTCTTCGATCATCAAAGCCTTTAACAAGTTTTGGAATAGGAATTTTGGTAGATATGAAAATTCATTCGAGCAGCAGGAGATACAGCTAAGTCATTTCACACTAATGCAGACACAATATTATTCGGGTCTAGAATGATAAAAAAACCCTTACCATTAGATTAGGGCAGTAAAATTACGACGTATCCGCAAAAAGTGCCGTATTATATATTTTTTTCATTTTCATTTACACACATACTTAAATTCGTAACATAATCTACTCTATCACATCGGTAAATGATAGAAATCGCAGTCATTAATAATAATTTATTGTTGTAGTTTATGGCGCAATATAAGACTTTGTGCGGCTTATCTCAAATAAAATAGAAATTAATGACGCATGAACTATAAAAGGGTAGCAACCCCTGCATAAGATTAAGGAAAAGCACGATGTTCTTCGGATTCCGAACTGGATAAGCTCTTAACACCTATCCACCCCAGTTAATTTTCGAATCCTTACATTATTATTACCTCCATTAAAATTCTGACGGCAGACAAGAGAAATTATTAAATAATTCTAGCATAAAATTGATGGTAGAGATGGAACTTTGAGAACGGTCAACGTTCGCCTAAAAGCACTCACTCTAAAGGAGGGTCTCACCGATCTTCGAGCGGAAAAACACGCAATCTCAGAACGGGGTATAATGATTGGACAATAATTATCGGATACCTCTTCCGAACGATCGGGCCTCAATATTGCAAAAGTCCCGTCGTAAAAATAATGTCGTTCCCGCTTTTTTGCTCCAAAGCCTATCACGTTTTCCGCCTCTGGCTCCGTTCGGTAGTTAAATGATGACAGCACTTGGAGAGTCGAGCGCGCAAAAGCGTGAAGAATTCTTCTCGCCTCTTTCCGTGCCCTTCTTCACGTGTGAGTGGTTGGGGAGGAGCGAAATACTTTAAGTAAATATATTTTTTCCCGACTCCTCCTCCACCGATCTCCCGCAATTCTTCATACCCTTCGCTGTGCAATAGTTTTATTCCCTCTCTTTTGCCCTCAAGCCCTTCTCTCTCTCCTCCAAACGCCTCTTTCTCCACCACGCCCTCCTCCACGATAAAATCCAAGCGAAGGCATCCGGTCACAAATCACGTTTTAATTCCCTCTCTCTCTATTCCTCTACCTCGCTGCTTGCTCCTCATTTGTTTTGCCGGAGAATTTTCGAACCCGCCCGCTACCATCTCCTCCCTCAGCCTCCCCCTTATCTCCCCCGCCTCCCTTTACATTTAGGTTTTTAGAGCCATGAATCATCGTAATCGGTTTGAAGGTTTCACCATCTTTAATAAACACGGGCTAAGGATTTACAGGACAGGGTGATATATGTGTCGGATTTCCTGCGAGTCAATGGTAATTAGGGAAGAGAGAAACCCCGTCTTGGCATCTCACCCCTTTCCCCATCCTTTCGATATCCTCTCCACCTCACGGAACCCCTTCCAACGCGCTCGCAAATTAACATGCTATTCGAACGAACGTTTAACTCTCGTTCGAGAGCATCCGCGAGATTGGAGCCGCACCGCTTGACGTTATGTGTTCACACTCCCCGCTGGAAATGAAATCTAGTAGTAAACGTTGAGGCGTTTCTAATGAAAAGGTCGCTCGCTTGTAATGAATGTTTTGCCCTTGATTAGCTTTCGATAATTCAACAAAGCGATTATCGATTTACAATCCTTCGACGCGTGATTTTTCCAAAATGTAAACATCGTCGCCATTACAGCAGACGGAAGAAATTAAGCCCCATTAATATTTCGATATGCTAAATAAAAAATAATAAAGTATGTTTGGCACATGGTGTTTCAACGCCTTTGTGTTCAGAAGATATCTGTAGAATGTTTGTCCGATAATCTTGCTTAATTGTTAAGAAGAGAATCATTGTGTTTATTTAGAAGGTAGATCCGAAGAAAAATGCGTAAATGCCAATAGCGTGGCTAGCAAAATATTAATAGTAGCATGAATTTAAAAGAGAATAGTGAAAAAACGATTAAACAAATTACTTGAGGAAATTCGGAGTATTCACCGAAATAAAATTTTAAGACTGATTCTGTGTGGGATGAAAATTTTGGATCTATACCATCACTTAATACTTTTGAATGTTTTATTTTTTTCAGGAAAATAAAATACACAATGTTTTTGCATAAATATCAAATAAAAATAATAAATAATATCAAAATATCTTCCAAAAAGAGTGAACACTTGTTCTAATGTTTAACACTTCTATATTTTTTTCGAATTAAGTTATGAAATATTCCTGCTCTATCCCTACAAATATCTAAATCTCCAACGTCTCATTCTATTGTTTTCACGCAGGGCAGATCAATGAGTTTTCATTCTCGGAAAAAGAGATCTCAGAATTTATTCGTGTATTCTACCTAAGCGAAAATTTCGAGTAACGTTCTTCAATTCAATACTACTGCAATCAGTATTATAAGCACTGAATTGAGAAAAACAACCTCTATAGCAATATTCATTTCAGTAAAAAATTAACTTAAATTTGAATATGTTTTTACTAAACCAATGGCTTACTATATCCTTCAAATCTTCTAAGTATTTGATAAACAAAATAAATTATAGGCTTGTAGCGATGAAACGGTTTATGAAATCAAACATGGGGCTGAGTTATGAGGTGGTTACATTAAGAAATGATTGCCTGATGTAAATTAAAGATCCGGTTTTCTCTTTGGGCTGTAAGAAACTCTAACAGCGAGTCGTATTAAATGTGAGCTATCAAAATTAGATCGGTAAATTACGCTTGGCGGGGTTTGCTTTACGCTGCAATCACAAAACTGGTTCTGTCAATGGTGCGGAAGTGAAAAACCTTTGACATCTTAAAAGCGTGCAATAAAGAACTCAAAATGTAATTAAAAACCTGCTTAACGCGATCTTTCGTAATTTATGGTTTCTTTTAATAGAAGATAAGTAAATTATTAGATTTTAACTTCCCCAAATAGGCAGTATTACGATTAATTTCTTATTTAATTAAAAATTTTGTCTCAAAGTTTATAGAATGGAACGATATTGTTTCCGTTAATTTGCTGACTTAGACTGTAAAATCTTTTTTTTTATAAAACAAAATATTGAAAGATACGAAGGAATTTTGGGATTTATTTAAAACTCAGTCATAACTTTCTACAATGTCCGGCCAACTCGTGTTGATTAAATCAAACTTTTATTTATTTCGCATATATATCAACTCAATTTTGTGGGTTATCTCCAAAGGTTTTCTATCAAATTAAATATAAGCTAATCTATAAACCAAGAGAGGGAAAACTAGCAAACACCTCTTCAACGAGACATTTTATATTGCAATAGCACTCATTGCATAAGATTTTTTTCCAATCAGTCGTCGAAAAGTAGACATTATAATTTCGGAAAAAAATTCATATTAAATGGAAATTATTTCACTAATACAAACGTTATACGACCCTTGATAGTTTAACTCTCTATAGTCTGGCATTTTGTTAAAGCGCATCACAGAATACCATCACACCCATAAACGGCATTTAAAACGGGTTTATAATATTCTCTGTTATGGTGATATGAAGCAGAGACAGCCTTCCAAAGGTTCGTTGCATTTTTCACCCCTCTTTCTGTCAATATATGTAAAACAAAGGTGAAAATAATCCGTTACTTTTCGGATAATTTAAATAATTGAAAAACAAGGATATTCCGCATGTTTAAGCCGTTCTGCCTTTGACATGCCAATAAATTATCTTAGATTTATGGACTAAATAATAAAATTAAACTGTAACAAAATCGCGAGATATCTTTTTAAGGAGAAAAGGATAGCTGGATGAGATTCCTGAATTCTCTGCAAGTTTGTGTATTGACAGGAGAATCATTTCACTGAATGAAACTAATTTAATTATGTCTCTCACTTGTAATCTAATGGAAACCACTTGTAAGATTATTTTTAAACATTAATACCTTCTAATGGATATTGTTGAGTAAATAATAGCTAAAATGTTAAGTTTTAGTTTCAACGGCAATAAAATCACTGACCCTAAAATCTCACAAGGTGAGATATTAACAATTTTAGGAATAATCCTTGAGAGTAATATAATTCTCATCTTTAAGGCAATTTAATAGGAAAAGCTTGCTAAATTGCGGTAGAAATGCGTTTATGACGTCTGAAATAATTAGCCGATACTTCTGCCTCACTTTACTTCTATTTAAAACTTGATGTACGCATTCTTCAAGCATTAGCAAGATTATTAGTTCATAAGTTTATGTTAACTTTTCACGCTCCACCCGTAGAATATCTCAAAAAAGGAAAAACCATGGTTAGATGAAGGAAAAGAGAGTGAATCTGAGAAAATAATACAAGAAATAAGGAAACCTTTATTTAAGCAGAATGCGACGGATTCTCAGGAGCTCTACATATTTAGTGCCTCGGTAAAATATTACGGAATTAACGATAAAAGAGAAGTTCACTATGCCTTTAATGTTCTCCTTTTTCCACTCACATCTCAGGCTGTCCTTTTCTTCCTAGTAAATTCCATTCAGCGAACCTAAGTTACAACCAGAATGGATTTCTTCGGATGGATGCAAATGGAGTATCAAGCAGCAACCGAATGCCGGCCAAATTGGTGATGGAATCAAGCAAGAATGAGATAGGAGAAAGGCTAAGGAAGTAGCAAGGGTTTGTGGAAAGGAGGCCTTTCTTGCTTTGCCATTTTTGCTCCGTGAAAGGAAACTCTTGGTCGAAAGGTTTACTTCGCTGGCAGAATGATTGGGTTCATACTAATCGCACAATTTATCTTGTCGGACGCAATAATTTCAGCGAGAAATATGTTGCAGTATGAGTTATGCCGACCCTAAATGAGAGGAAAGGTCAATTTTGTGCGAAACCGCGTGAATGACTCCAATAATCGCGGGATAAATCTCTTAAATATAACGAGCTGTACAACTTTCCACCTTATTGGAGTATATTTTCCCCATCGGATATGAGAGTGCCCGTAAAATTAAAGGAATATCTCCTCAATAGGGTTGAAATATTCAGTTTGGATTTTGAATAAATGGTTGAATGATTTCAGCCTGAGCATTTAAAATTCCTTCCTTGACGCCGAGCAAGTTTCGTAACATTTCATAAGTAAGAATTAAATAGTGAATTATACGTGTTGCTACGATTAGTAGGAGGAGAAATTTCCAGCTGGTAGCCAATATTTCATATCTTACATTAATATGCAATCTTCACTTTTATCCAGGGCATCTAACTGTGTTTTCCTTACCGGTTTATCTCTCCGAATCAATGAACGCCGAATATCGGTTACATCCCGTTTCATTCCGGCAACCTCTGCCAAGCCGGTTCTCTTCGCTCGGAGGATTAAATGTATTCTAACTTATGAAAGTAGTTATGTACCTATATAAAACTTTTCAATTACATGATATTTAATTAATTTTTAGAAAAACTAGTGAAATTGATGATGTACCGAAATATGAGATCAGTCATTAAAAATTAATTTTAATTACTAAGTTTATAGTCTTACCTGCGAATTAGATACATACAGCAAATCTTGATAAACATGCACACCTATATACGGAAAAGAATAAATAAGGGTTTTCGGAAACAGTTCAATTTAAAAAATTCAATTCTTCGGTTAGGATTCGATTTTCAAAAGGGAAAAACGATCACTTTTTTATCACAATTTTGATTTCCGGTTCGATTCTTTTCTTTTATTTATAAATAACAATTTTTGACAACTGATATCAAAATCTCACGTGATAATTAATACGATATATTAGCTATACTCTTCTCCAGATTCCACTTATACATTGTTTAAATAATTATCAATTTCCTAAAGGCTAAAATGAAACTTATATTTCGTGGAAATGGAATACACCCTGTAGCACAATAAATCATCATACTTTCTCGAGATTTCAATCTATATTTGCACCTTCGCGTATTACATACCGGCATTTGAAGTAAATGAAAATGCCTTCATTTTCTTGACCCAAAATTTTCAGTGACAACAAAGATTAAATTATTTTGGATCTAGAGCGTCTATTGTTTATGAACAAACAAGTAATTTACTTTTTTCATCCAAGTGCAAAGAACGAAACGAATCTTCATCTTTACTTTATTACTATATTGTTAATTAAATCATATTGTGAAACATTTCGATAAGTGAAAC
>KZ308466.1:448735-567204 GCA_000376725.2 Ladona fulva | reverse complement strand
ATTATATATATAATTACTCTGTGTCAAAATATATTACGTATTAACTAACGAAGAAGTACAGAGGTATTGATAATGTCTACCCGTTATAAATGACTGTAAAAAAATGGATAGATTTGACTGCTTCGGCAATGACTTCGAGGAAGGACTCCATTTTAATTTATATTGATGCTCATATTCATCCTCATTTCACTTGCAAGAAGGGTAGAATAAATATATCCTTCTGAGGAAATTGGACTACTGGTGAACTGATGGAGAAGTGATTCAATGATTTTTTTTAACGCAATGGTTATTGTAAAATAATCTCTTCATTCTATTTTGTCTACTATAGAAAAATATAAAATATTATAGAAAAATATATTGTCACCCTCGGCGAATTGATTTCTAAGCTTGAACTACTCTCCCTTATCCACCAAACAGTGTTTTAGCGCCGCTCTAAACCTTCTCGATAACCACTATATTACGCGTTCTAAGAAAAAGTCAATGGCATTTACTGAAAGACTATTACTTATATTTACCACGACTTTTAGAAAAGACTGCCGTGTAGATAATGACCAAGTTACTTGCCTCTTCACATTATGTATTGAACAAGCATATTGAAGCCTATTGCTAAGAATAGTCATAGAAAATAATTTACATAAAAAAATCCATCTAAAAGCGCAAAGCAACCAGCAATAGGTCAGCAGCAAACGGGTAGATGTCTATATCCATAATGGGATAATGCAAGGCTCCACCATCCTTATGAATATGTAATGCTTCTGGGAAGAGGTTGAGCTGTAAAGGGAATCAAATGCACCATCCCAGCCGTCGAACCTTAAACGTTTGTTTCCTCTCTCAATTCCCTGTCTTCGGAGAACAATAGCATCCGTTGCAAATCAATAATGAGCCACCCTTCCTGCCGATTCGCATCCTCCGAATCACGAACTCAAGTCCCTCGCGTCCGAGCCTTTCTTTATCACGAGCTCCGATTTCCCGTTATTCACGGATGGGGCAGAGCGATATCCACGCTCCACTTGCCATAAGAGCCAACTTGTGCCGCTCCAATCGCAGAAAGACTGCGGAGATTCGAGGGCCCATTAACCCCTGGTTCAAGAGAGCCGATGCATACGAAAAAAACCGCAGCCTCTTGAAAGGAGAGCATGATGGAGAGAGGTGCTCGATAAAAAAAGCAATGGCTTTTCGAAAAACTTCCGCTCTCTGTATAAACGTATGTATCGCCCTCACGTTCGGGACCAGTTTAATGATCCGTTACGATTCGATTTTTGTCGAACCGAATATTACTCGCGGAATACAACCATGACGCTTTCCTACAAAGGGCGCCCGAATATCTGAGACGTGGATGAGGTGTTACTCAGATCGAATGGATAATTCTGATTTGAAAAGTTTTATCAGCTTAGTATTGTATAACCCTCATACTCATTCCACTTTATAATTGATTTAACAAGTATCGCCCTATAAATGGAACGCGGGCCAGAATGCATTCTTAAGGCCCACATATTTTCTCATAGTTTGGAATTAAAATTTTCTACAAATTTATATATTAAGGTAAAACATACATAAAAATGTCGAAAATCTTGCACAATCTTCTATTAAAATTAGTCGTTCCGGTTAATTAATTTATTTGTGTATAAGTTACTCATCAATTAGAAAGAAAGGAAGAATAACTTTGTAATTTCGACAACGATAGATTACAATACTTTATTGTTTAGTATAGCTGGAGAGCGAAGGAGATTGCAAGCAGTGTAGATGTTCTGTTATTGAATAATGATGAAGATCAAGTGGACCGAAAGAGTCACCAATGAAAAAGTCCTACGAAGAGAAAGGAAGCCTAATGAAAACTTTGTGAACATAGAGAAGAGACAAAACTATTGCATATATGTTGTGACACAAGAGCAAAGAGAAAATAATAATAGAGAGAAAAATGGATGGGAATAATTACAGAAGAAGACAGAAAATGGAATGCGTAAGGCAAATTATTTACGATATCAAAGTAAAAATATATGAATGAATGAATCGGTTTGCTGAGAAGAGAGTAGAGTGGAACAAATCAATCTTCAGATTGATAACTGCTGATGATGATAGTGCATAGTAATCAGTTATTCGTTACCGCACTGTTGCTTCCTAACTTAAAAAATCTGCAAAAGACATCAAATGCAAAAATACGAAAGACTTATGATGTAATAAAATAGAATTACACGAAAGACGGGGTGTCTAATTTTAGGCGTCCCTTCTCGCCTACATCATTATATTGTTCGTCCAATGAAAATCATTTGACAACACTTGGTTATAGCCTAGGTCATCCAAAGGTAATAACAAGTACAAACTGGTGAGCTTGCACAGCGACCACTCTCATGTATTACATATAAAGCACAACACGTCTGAATTAGAAAATATAAACTTTATTTAATATAAACCAATCTTTAATATAAACCAAGAAACATATTTGGTATAAGGGTGGTCAGCCTTCATACCAAATATGCTTTTTGGGCTCCCGGATAGCCAAGTGGGCAACTCGTTCGACTTCGGTGAAAGCGATCCCGGGTTTCATTCCCGGTGTGGGCCTACGTGCGAAATGACCTTAGTTGTCGAAGCACTTTTAACAATACTACTACTACCACAATATCCTTTTGAAACGATAGGGACACTAATTTAACTTCAATAATAATTATTTATATCTTCATTCTACACAAATTTAGTATGGAGATAATGCATGTCAGGAGTCATGCATATGTTAAAAATAGGTAAGGAAAGTCTTTTCGGCTCCATGTTAATTTGAAACAAAATAGCCAATGGCTTATATTAGAAGAGTATTGGCGACTTTTAGGTTTCCAGATACGACTGAGATTACAATTGAGTAATGATATAAATAATTAGGAACTTTTTGAGCATGCTAATTAATATTAAATTTCATATAGGAAAAGCGTATGATAAAGTAACTGAAACGCGAAAGGTATTGTCACAGCATGAGGTGGATTAGCGGTTGATTAGTGCAATGAGTTTACAATGGAAGTAAAGCTTGAGTGAGAGTGAATGGTGAGTTAAGCGTCTGAAGATTGAAAAAAGGTGAAATCTAGATGATTAGGCGTTAATATCCAATTTAAACTCTTGTATCAATGTTTTTGTACCAGATGATGCCACTCCGGTGGCGAAACCGGTCGTGCAAATAAATATTGTGTGGAAAATTACCAAGTTTATCCTTTTCTACCTATTGAAAAAAGGGTTAAGAATTGGACCTGTTTCCCTTACTGTTCAAAGTGGAAATTGTTACCACGGTACATGTTACATTTTATTGATAAAAATATTTATGAGTTTGATTAATAGCTCAAGAATGATGTGAACTCTATCGATCATACCAAGATGCAATCCAGGACACAAGTGGCTGGCTTTATCAAATTAATATTAGAAAAGTATTGACTACTTGCTCGACGTAAGTTCCTGGAAGATCATTGACAAGAATAAAAATGCAATAACTAATGGTCTCAAATTTTATTAACACTAGTGAATCGAGAACAAGGTCCGTTCGATTGTCTTGATAGCTCTCACTCACACAGACCTTTGCTGGCACAATCTTCTTTCTCAGAGATAAAAATGAGGAAATATTAATGGTACTGTGAGAAACGCATTCAATTCCGCGGAATAACTTAGATCACGGATCGGAATTTATTTCCGAAATTAAGTTTAAAAATGCTCAATACTGTTTCAAAATGGCAATTTATTCAAGGACGATATTTTTCGCACGCCTACAATGGATGGTAAACAAATGTACTCCCTCGACTTATGAAAGCCTCTTGATAAATTGGTAGCTGTAATTTCTGAAATGCAGAAATCTTTCGTAAAAGAGTGAAATAAGTTGTTCACCCGACTGGAGCAGCAAAAGTAGTCTTCTAAATGAATTTCTGAGATACTTTTGGGATGATTTAAGGGAATTATCGGCTTCCCTTCCTATTATTTATTAATCTAACTTTAACAAACAAGTCTACCGAAAAGTATGGTTACTTTCACGTTAAGCGGGAGAAACCAAAACGTCTTTGTGGAGTAGGGTTTCTACTTTACGTAAACCTCAGATAACAAATGTTCCTACCTTTTAACTGTTACTATATTTTTAGTATTTGAAACCACAGAAATTAATGACGATAAGTGAAATCTTTTTCTGGGAAATATATAAAACGAAATAATGTAGAGATTAGTTATTGTATCAATACCTTGTTCGCGGATTAGCAGAATTTCGTCATAAAAACGGTGAGTGACCGATCCCTTGGGAAAGTAAGATTTTGATAACATAGAGTTTAATGAAAAATGGCAAGATTACAGCTTTTAAAATGAATTCATTCCCATGTCTTTTAAATTAATCATATTCTCTTTAATACATTAATCGTTATTTCTTAAAGTAAAAATAATTCTCCATGTATATTATAATACGATTAATGAAAATATAAGAATTATACAGAAGAGAAACCATAGATAAAAGATAAAAACCTGAAAAAACAAGAAATCGATAATCAACCCACTGAATAAAAGGAAACACGGACACAACATAGATAAAGCCTTAGAAGGGAAGCAGATGTAAGATCTTCCGATTGATAAATTCTAAAAGAAAAAAAAATATATGTAAGTAATAAAGGGAAGATGCTGCAAGGAGTTTATTAGAAAGGATATAATAAAAAAGGAACCGAAGGACTCCCTTCCAGAACTGACCGAAGATAGTATAATCGGGTGAAAAAACATTCACGGATTTGCGATATGACATGGGTATAAAAAATTGAGGATGAGGAAAATGAGCAAAGGACCAAAAGAAAAGAAATAATGAAAAGAGTGGTTGAAGGGGAATTGGAAGTAGGAGGAGAAATGGTAAGATGGGTGTTGCGCAGTATGTGTAATTGCTACCTTTCAAGCGGTTCTGCTTGTCCTCTACACGCACGCAGGGTTTGACAGGAGGCGAAGGGAAACGAAAGGGGTTAGAGAGAGGGAAAGAGGAAGTAAGAATGAAGAAGGGGTTGAGTAAAGGAGGGAATGACATTTAAATGGGATGGGAACAGAAGGGGAAAATATTATACGAAGTGTGTGATGGGTTTTATCACAAGGAAAATATTAAGAAGCAGTTTCTTGTATGCAGCCTACAAGGAAAGGGGAGATATGTATGATAAATGATTCGCATTAAAATAAGAACCAGTACATAAATACGAGAAACGGAAGAAACGTTTATAAAAGAGAATAATAGTTATACAGTTTCGTTCTGGAGTTCGTTCTGGTTTTCGTTTCGTACTTATAAAGATTCGTAATCTTTCGCAGCTTAAAATTTAGCAGATCTACCACATTAGCCTCTGATTAGAAATGGCCAAGTGATACAGAAATATCGGCGATAAAAATAGCAATCAACAGTTTATTTAAATCCTCCTAAATTGTTACTTCAAGATATCAATACTAGAGTATAGCTCACAGGATAATCTTGAACGAGCACAACGTCCACGAATAGACCGATATTTCAATGCAAGTTTAGATTTCAGTGAGATGTAAAATTATACATTTCAATGCTTTGCCCCGAAGCTACGTAAAACATGTCACTTTTACGTTCACAACAGTGAAGAATTATAATTGAAACTTTCTCCGTAATAATTCGATGTCGTACTCCAGCGACGAATGAAATACGAAGTTCTATTCACTTCATTATTGTCTACGGTATAAGATTTAAGACTTCATAGAAACATGTAATTTAGAGATTTTCACAGAAATGGTTTTTATTTAAGAACCAAATTAAACGTCCGCAATGCATCGCAATCCGCATCCGCAGAAGCTAATGCAACAAAAGCGACGGCAGGCATTTCCTCGACCTTCGTAAGGCTCATTTGCCCGAAGAAAAAAGAAGGGGAAGAATTTTCTAATTTAGGCACTGCAGTGTTTCGGGGGTACAAATGACACGAAATTTACGACGGGAAAATTAATTGTGTGAGAACAGGTGGCTGTGGAAGGGATTGGTAATCGTGCGCAGTCACCATTTCGAGTGTGTGATGGGTGAGTTTTAATGCCGCTCAGCTTCGGTGGCAACTGACGGGTGTATAGGCGGCAGGGAATGTTAAAGGGGCTGTGATGCAGTCATGAGGGGAAGGAGTGACAGTGGGAAAGGAGAAAATTAAGTCTCCGGATGAAGGGTTTCGCTTGGGATGGCGTGAGGGGGAAAGGAATTGAAGAAGAATCGAGGATAATTTTGTATGAATGAATAAACGAGGTTCCAAGGAAAATAAATATAAGAGGAATAATGGGAATATTCGAAGAATCGGAGAGGGACATTGAGGTGAAGCTGTTAAGTAGAAATATCAATCTTTCCTTTTCGAAAAGGGCTTGATTTTTCTTGTATGATTATATTTTGCCTTGGCTATAGTTAAACGCAAAGCTACGAAATTCTATTTTTAATTGGTTTAAGAATTGGGGGCAAAAATTTGGATACCGATTCATACATTCCGCACCAACCTCGAGGTCTTTTTTACTGTCAGTATGGGTAGAAACGTTATTTTAATAAAATCAAAAATGTCCTATTGCACCGTCGATCTATGAAGTGAGATTGAGCCTAAAAGTTCTGGTCACTCCTGTAATAAACACAGCACATCTAACATTCTTTGCGAAAGAATAATTATCAGTAGTGATACTGTCATTGATATTAAACTGGTGTACCTCGCAAGCAGGACTCAGACCTGGTAGCAGTTTATGGCAATATAAAAGATAAAATAATCCAGTGTCAGAAGATNTTATAAATAACAATTTTTGACAACTGATATCAAAATCTCACGTGATAATTAATACGATATATTAGCTATACTCTTCTCCAGATTCCACTTATACATTGTTTAAATAATTATCAATTTCCTAAAGGCTAAAATGAAACTTATATTTCGTGGAAATGGAATACACCCTGTAGCACAATAAATCATCATACTTTCTCGAGATTTCAATCTATATTTGCACCTTCGCGTATTACATACCGGCATTTGAAGTAAATTAAAATGCCTTCATTTTCTTGACCCAAAATTTTCAGTGACAACAAAGATTAAATTATTTTGGATCTAGAGCGTCTATTGTTTATGAACAAACAAGTAATTTACTTTTTTCATCCAAGTGCAAAGAACGAAACGAATCTTCATCTTTACTTTATTACTATATTGTTAATTAAATCATATTGTGAAACATTTCGATAAGTGAAACCATAATTATTCTCATTTATAATGTAAAATAACGAGAATAAATTCTATTTATAGCTCTCCAATGTTACCTTCTTTACTGCAGGTATTTATTAAGCCAAATTACACATTCATGGCCGGAAAAGACAACAACAAATTATGAGACCACTCCAATTCTAAAGGATATTGTATAATTTGTTGCATCGACCAATACGAAGTATTGAGGATGAGACAGTAAGACGAAGAAGATTATGTAGCTTTAATAATTGGTCCACTATCTGTAACCACAATCAGGATTCCCCCATAATTTCAGCAACGCTCTTTTCGAGGGATGAACCATAAACATGTCCAATTTGTGATTGAGTTTCCATTATGTTTTATCAATTTGCGTTTAGCTTACGTATTTTATGAGTTTCGAGCTTATAACTGAAATGATAAAACACGAATTATGGAATGTACGGTACCACTTGAATCAAATAATGGACTTCATAAAGTTAATTCTTTCCGCCCCTTGCTTTCATGATTCAAGCAGAGGTGTATGATTATAAACTGATAAGTATCGAAGGGAATAATTTTTCGCGTTTAGCAGTAAAGATGAAAGGACGTGAATTGTTATGAAGTGCGTTAAATTCGTAAATCAAGTTTACTTATTTACATAGCTGTCCTATCTTGAACGTGATTGAAACCGGGAGGCATGCTAGTAAATTAAATAGCATTCCGTAGCTGGGACTACGTTGTTGCAACGTAGTCCCAGCTCTTCATTGCAAAACATCTAAAAATTATGTTGAGAATGTTAGAAATTTTTACGCCCTGGCAACCTTTGTAAAGCAACTTTAATAATTAACGTTAATAATTATATATATAATTACTCTGTGTCAAAATATATTACGTATTAACTAACGAAGAAGTACAGAGGTATTGATAATGTCTACCCGTTATAAATGACTGTAAAAAAATGGATAGATTTGACTGCTTCGGCAATGACTTCGAGGAAGGACTCCATTTTAATTTATATTGATGCTCATATTCATCCTCATTTCACTTGCAAGAAGGGTAGAATAAATATATCCTTCTGAGGAAATTGGACTACTGGTGAACTGATGGAGAAGTGATTCAATGATTTTTTTTAACGCAATGGTTATTGTAAAATAATCTCTTCATTCTATTTTGTCTACTATAGAAAAATATAAAATATTATAGAAAAATATATTGTCACCCTCGGCGAATTGATTTCTAAGCTTGAACTACTCTCCCTTATCCACCAAACAGTGTTTTAGCGCCGCTCTAAACCTTCTCGATAACCACTATATTACGCGTTCTAAGAAAAAGTCAATGGCATTTACTGAAAGACTATTACTTATATTTACCACGACTTTTAGAAAAGACTGCCGTGTAGATAATGACCAAGTTACTTGCCTCTTCACATTATGTATTGAACAAGCATATTGAAGCCTATTGCTAAGAATAGTCATAGAAAATAATTTACATAAAAAAATCCATCTAAAAGCGCAAAGCAACCAGCAATAGGTCAGCAGCAAACGGGTAGATGTCTATATCCATAATGGGATAATGCAAGGCTCCACCATCCTTATGAATATGTAATGCTTCTGGGAAGAGGTTGAGCTGTAAAGGGAATCAAATGCACCATCCCAGCCGTCGAACCTTAAACGTTTGTTTCCTCTCTCAATTCCCTGTCTTCGGAGAACAATAGCATCCGTTGCAAATCAATAATGAGCCACCCTTCCTGCCGATTCGCATCCTCCGAATCACGAACTCAAGTCCCTCGCGTCCGAGCCTTTCTTTATCACGAGCTCCGATTTCCCGTTATTCACGGATGGGGCAGAGCGATATCCACGCTCCACTTGCCATAAGAGCCAACTTGTGCCGCTCCAATCGCAGAAAGACTGCGGAGATTCGAGGGCCCATTAACCCCTGGTTCAAGAGAGCCGATGCATACGAAAAAAACCGCAGCCTCTTGAAAGGAGAGCATGATGGAGAGAGGTGCTCGATAAAAAAAGCAATGGCTTTTCGAAAAACTTCCGCTCTCTGTATAAACGTATGTATCGCCCTCACGTTCGGGACCAGTTTAATGATCCGTTACGATTCGATTTTTGTCGAACCGAATATTACTCGCGGAATACAACCATGACGCTTTCCTACAGAGGGCGCCCGAATATCTGAGACGTGGATGAGGTGTTACTCAGATCGAATGGATAATTCTGATTTGAAAAGTTTTATCAGCTTAGTATTGTATAACCCTCATACTCATTCCACTTTATAATTGATTTAACAAGTATCGCCCTATAAATGGAACGCGGGCCAGAATGCATTCTTAAGGCCCACATATTTTCTCATAGTTTGGAATTAAAATTTTCTACAAATTTATATATTAAGGTAAAACATACATAAAAATGTCGAAAATCTTGCACAATCTTCTATTAAAATTAGTCGTTCCGGTTAATTAATTTATTTGTGTATAAGTTACTCATCAATTAGAAAGAAAGGAAGAATAACTTTGTAATTTCGACAACGATAGATTACAATATTTTATTGTTTAGTATGGCTGGAGAGCGAAGGAGATTGCAAGCAGTGTAGATGTTCTGTTATTGAATAATGATGAAGATCAAGTGGACCGAAAGAGTCACCAATGAAAAAGTCCTACGAAGAGAAAGGAAGCCTAATGAAAACTTTGTGAACATAGAGAAGAGACAAAACTATTGCATATATGTTGTGACACAAGAGCAAAGAGAAAATAATAATAGAGAGAAAAATGGATGGGAAGAATTACAGAAGAAGACAGAAAATGGAATGCGTAAGGCAAATTATTTAGGATATCAAAGTAAAAATATATGAATGAATGAATCGGTTTGCTGAGAAGAGAGTAGAGTGGAACAAATCAATCTTCAGATTGATAACTGCTGATGATGATAGTGCATATGTAATCAGTTATTCGTTACCGCACTGTTGCTTCCTAACTTAAAAAATCTGCAAAAGACATCAAATGCAAAAATACGAAAGACTTATGATGTAATAAAATAGAATTACACGAAAGACGGGGTGTCTAATTTTAGGCGTCCCTTCTCGCCTACATCATTATATTGTTCGTCCAATGAAAATCATTTGACAACACTTGGTTATAGCCTAGGTCATCCAAAGGTAATAACAAGTACAAACTGGTGAGCTTGCACAGCGACCACTCTCATGTATTACATATAAAGCACAACACGTCTGAATTAGAAAATATAAACTTTATTTAATATAAACCAATCTTTAATATAAACCAAGAAACATATTTGGTATAAGGGTGGTCAGCCTTCATACCAAATATGCTTTTTGGGCTCCCGGATAGCCAAGTGGGCAACTCGTTCGACTTCGGTGAAAGCGATCCCGGGTTTGATTCCCGGTGTGGGCCTACGTGCGAAATGACCTTAGTTGTCGAAGCACTTTTAACAATACTACTACTACCACAATGTCCTTTTGAAACGATAGGGACACTAATTTAACTTCAATAATAATTATTTATATCTTCATTCTACACAAATTTGGTATGGAGATAATACATGTCAGGAGTCATGCATATGTTAAAAATAGGTAAGGAAAGTCTTTTCGGCTCCATGTTAATTTGAAACAAAATAGCCAATGGCTTATAAAGAGTATCGGCGACTTTTAGGTTTCCAGATACGACTGAGATTACAATTGAGTAATGATATAAATAATTAGGAACTTTTTGAGCATGCTAATTAATATTAAATTTCATATAGGAAAAGCGTATGATAAAGTAACTGAAACGCGAAAGGTATTGTCACAGCATGAGGTGGATTAGCGGTTGATTAGTGCAATGAGTTTACAATGGAAGTAAAGCTTGAGTGAGAGTGAATGGTGAGTTAAGCGTCTGAAGATTGAAAAAAGGTGAAATCTAGATGATTAGGCGTTAATATCCAATTTAAACTCTTGTATCAATGTTTTTGTACCAGATGATGCCACTCCGGTGGCGAAACCGGTCGTGCAAATAAATATTGTGTGGAAAATTACCAAGTTTATCCTTTTCTACCTATTGAAAAAAGGGTTAAGAATTGGACCTGTTTCCCTTACTGTTCAAAGTGGAAATTGTTACCACGGTACATGTTACATTTTATTGATAAAAATATTTATGAGTTTGATTAATAGCTCAAGAATGATGTGAACTCTAT
Source organism: Ladona fulva (assembly GCA_000376725.2). Taxonomy (NCBI): domain Eukaryota; kingdom Metazoa; phylum Arthropoda; class Insecta; order Odonata; family Libellulidae; genus Ladona; species Ladona fulva. The sequence goes on along the minus strand of KZ308466.1, from coordinate 555,848 downwards.
CGATCATACCAAGATGCAATCCAGGACACAAGTGGCTGGCTTTATCAAATTAATATTAGAAAAGTATTGACTACTTGCTCGACGTAAGTTCCTGGAAGATCATTGACAAGAATAAAAATGTAATAACTAATGGTCTCAAATTTTATTAACACTAGTGAATCGAGAACAAGGTCCGTTCGATTGTCTTGATAGCTCTCACTCACACAGACCTTTGCTGGCACAATCTTCTTTCTCAGAGATAAAAATGAGGAAATATTAATGGTACTGTGAGAAACGCATTCAATTCCGCGGAATAACTTAGATCACGGATCGGAATTTATTTCCGAAATTAAGTTTAAAAATGCTCAATACTGTTTCAAAATGGCAATTTATTCAAGGACGATATTTTTCGCACGCCTACAATGGATGGTAAACAAATGTACTCCCTCGACTTATGAAAGCCTCTTGATAAATTGGTAGCTGTAATTTCTGAAATGCAGAAATCTTTCGTAAAAGAGTGAAATAAGTTGTTCACCCGACTGGAGCAGCAAAAGTAGTCTTCTAAATGAATTTCTGAGATACTTTTGGGATGATTTAAGGGAATTATCGGCTTCCCTTCCTATTATTTATTAATCTAACTTTAACAAACAAGTCTACCGAAAAGTATGGTTACTTTCACGTTAAGCGAGAGAAACCAAAACGTCTTTGTGGAGTAGGGTTTCTACTTTACGTAAACCTCAGATAACAAATGTTCCTACCTTTTAACTGTTACTATATTTTTAGTATTTGAAACCACAGAAATTAATGACGATAAGTGAAATCTTTTTCTGGGAAATATATAAAACGAAATAATGTAGAGATTAATTATTGTATCAATACCTTGTTCGCGGATTAGCAGAATTTCGTCATAAGAACGGTGAGTGACCGATCCCTTGGGAAAGTAAGATTTTGATAACATAGAGTTTAATGAAAAATGGCAAGATTACAGCTTTTAAAATGAATTCATTCCCATGTCTTTTAAATTAATCATATTCTCTTTAATACATTAATCGTTATTTCTTAAAGTAAAAATAATTCTCCATGTATATTATAATACGATTAATGAAAATATAAGAATTATACAGAAGAGAAACCATAGATAAAAGATAAAAACCTGAAAAAACAAGAAATCGATAATCAACCCACTGAATAAAAGGAAACACGGACACAACATAGATAAAGCCTTAGAAGGGAAGCAGATGTAAGATCTTCCGATTGATAAATTCTAAAAGAAAAAAAAATATATGTAAGTAATAAAGGGAAGATGCTGCAAGGAGTTTATTAGAAAGGATATAATAAAAAAGGAACCGAAGGACTCCCTTCCAGAACTGACCGAAGATAGTATAATCGGGTGAAAAAACATTCACGGATTTGCGATATGACATGGGTATAAAAAATTGAGGATGAGGAAAATGAGCAAAGGACCAAAAGAAAAGAAATAATGAAAAGAGTGGTTGAAGGGGAATTGGAAGTAGGAGGAGAAATGGTAAGATGGGTGTTGCGCAGTATGTGTAATTGCTACCTTTCAAGCGGTTCTGCTTGTCCTCTACACGCACGCAGGGTTTGACAGGAGGCGAAGGGAAACGAAAGGGGTTAGAGAGAGGGAAAGAGGAAGTAAGAATGAAGAAGGGGTTGAGTAAAGGAGGGAATGACATTTAAATGGGATGGGAACAGAAGGGGAAAATATTATACGAAGTGTGTGATGGGTTTTATCACAAGGAAAATATTAAGAAGCAGTTTCTTGTATGCAGCCTACAAGGAAAGGGGAGATATGTATGATAAATGATTCGCATTAAAATAAGAACCAGTACATAAATACGAGAAACGGAAGAAACGTTTATAAAAGAGAATAATAGTTATACAGTTTCGTTCTGGAGTTCGTTCTGGTTTTCGTTTCGTACTTATAAAGATTCGTAATCTTTCGCAGCTTAAAATTTAGCAGATCTACCACATTAGCCTCTGATTAGAAATGGCCAAGTGATACAGAAATATCGGCGATAAAAATAGCAATCAACAGTTTATTTAAATCCTCCTAAATTGTTACTTCAAGATATCAATACTAGAGTATAGCTCACAGGATAATCTTGAACGAGCACAACGTCCACGAATAGACCGATATTTCAATGCAAGTTTAGATTTCAGTGAGATGTAAAATTATACATTTCAATGCTTTGCCCCGAAGCTACGTAAAACATGTCACTTTTACGTTCACAACAGTGAAGAATTATAATTGAAACTTTCTCCGTAATAATTCGATGTCGTACTCCAGCGACGAATGAAATACGAAGTTCTATTCACTTCATTATTGTCTACGGTATAAGATTTAAGACTTCATAGAAACATGTAATTTAGAGATTTTCACAGAAATGGTTTTTATTTAAGAACCAAATTAAACGTCCGCAATGCATCGCAATCCGCATCCGCAGAAGCTAATGCAACAAAAGCGACGGCAGGCATTTCCTCGACCTTCGTAAGGCTCATTTGCCCGAAGAAAAAAGAAGGGGAAGAATTTTCTAATTTAGGCACTGCAGTGTTTCGGGGGTACAAATGACACGAAATTTACGACGGGAAAATTAATTGTGTGAGAACAGGTGGCTGTGGAAGGGATTGGTAATCGTGCGCAGTCACCATTTCGAGTGTGTGATGGGTGAGTTTTAATGCCGCTCAGCTTCGGTGGCAACTGACGGGTGTATAGGCGGCAGGGAATGTTAAAGGGGCTGTGATGCAGTCATGAGGGGAAGGAGTGACAGTGGGAAAGGAGAAAATTAAGTCTCCGGATGAAGGGTTTCGCTTGGGATGGCGTGAGGGGGAAAGGAATTGAAGAAGAATCGAGGATAATTTTGTATGAATGAATAAACGAGGTTCCAAGGAAAATAAATATAAGAGGAATAATGGGAATATTCGAAGAATCGGAGAGGGACATTGAGGTGAAGCTGTTAAGTAGAAATATCAATCTTTCCTTTTCGAAAAGGGCTTGATTTTTCTTGTATGATTATATTTTGCCTTGGCTATAGTTAAACGCAAAGCTACGAAATTCTATTTTTAATTGGTTTAAGAATTGGGGGCAAAAATTTGGATACCGATTCATACATTCCGCACCAACCTCGAGGTCTTTTTTACTGTCAGTATGGGTAGAAACGTTATTTTAATAAAATCAAAAATGTCCTATTGCACCGTCGATCTATGAAGTGAGATTGAGCCTAAAAGTTCTGGTCACTCCTGTAATAAACACAGCACATCTAACATTCTTTGCGAAAGAATAATTATCAGTAGTGATACTGTCATTGATATTAAACTGGTGTACCTCGCAAGCAGGACTCAGACCTGGTAGCAGTTTATGGCAATATAAAAGATAAAATAATCCAGTGTCAGAAGATGATACATAACAGCAACAAAAGTACTTGATATATTTCAGAAAACATATTGATTCCAGCTCGCTGTCGTTCCATATATTATCTATATCGTCCAACGTATCGTAAGTCCTCCGAAGAAGGGTATCAATATTACATGCAAGCGCATTTCTGGCATTACATGGTTTTTTATCTTGTTGCTTTTATCTTTTACTTTTATGTATGTTCCTTTTCTATTCTAAAAACTCTCATCCCTGATTTCCTGGCACTTCTAGATTAATCGATGATGTTTCAAAATATTCTTTAACATATAGTAACATAATGGCATAGCTCCCTCAAAAACCAGATCTGCAAAGATCCCTACTCGATCTGCATGCTGTTAGTTTATTCCGACGGAGAGTAAATGACACCTTTTCTTCAGCTTCTTCGAACGTTAAGCAATATTCACATTAGCAGTGCCAAAATATAATTCTAAGCATTTCTTAGAATATTATTAGGCCACTAATTTACTCTAGTGCGCTCTGTATCGACCATGCGTATCCGAGATAGGTGCGACTGAAATTCATCAAATAGGGGCGATAAATTACTGATTTACTAGGTGTGTGTAAGAAAGCGAGAAAGCATTGAATGAAGTTGGCACGTGCATTAGGCTAACATCACGGAACTACGAAGTGAATTAGAATAATAAAACATTAACTAGAAGGACCAGACAAATGAATCGACGCGGATATTCCGAGGACCGAAAATTTGCTTTCGAATACTTAATTTTTTTGGATATTCTAATTGAATTAGCGCTGACGAAGCGATACCGAGGACACAACGACGCGAATCCATCTGTCGAATATGAAAAGGGTAAGCTTTGCCGAACACAAACATTTAACGCTAACATTTCTAAGGTAAAGAATTTCTCTCCGTTAATGTAACCACGCCAAAGATGAATCATGCCCACAGTTTATTAAGAGGGAGAGGATAAATTGATAATTCCTGTCCTCAGAGAATCTATTTCATGCTGCCGTTAAACACTGCTTCACTTCCCAACAATCTATCTGATTAATTTAAGTCATTATCTATTTTATGATGCTAGAGGATGCACCAATGACGTCAATGATGTAGGAATAACTATGAAATACCAAATACAGCGTAATCAAAAAACACTGCCACAATTCACTAGAGATCGACTGCTACCAAGTACAGCTTAGAAACGCTCATACTCTATCAAATTCATAAACCCATTTTACGGAATAAGAAAGCGTAAACGAAAATGAATGTAGAAGCTCATAGTACACTAAATGATATTAATTTAATTAACTTTAAAATTAACCAAAACGTTAACATGGACGTAAATATGCAAGAATAAGTGACAACCTGTCTAAAAGACGGAAACGTCAATGTTTGCGAGTTTGTTAAGGAATCATATTCATAAATTATTGAAAAGATAACTTTTTCATTGCCCGCGAGGTCCGCATACCAGTTGCTAATTGAGGGAGGCTCATTTATTCCAATATCTTGAAATATTTAAATATCGCACTTGAACAGGAAAGTAAATACGTTAACGTAATTTCTCGAGAACATCAGTCAAAATATACGATTTTGCTGAAACACCGCCTGCGAACGGAACTCTGCTTTTTTCAAAGCGGGAATTTTCTATGAGTCGGAAAAGTCATAAATGCGTCAGTTGTTAAAGGTAACTCATTTTATGCCGACGAAAAAGAAGACCTTTCTTTAGGTAACAGAGAGGACTGACGAGGTCCGCAAACCTCCGGCCGACGCGATATTGGGCGTTAATTCAGAGAACCGACGCAGTTTTTCTTCCCCCTTTCTCAATCAATTTGCTTCACTTAGACTCAGCTGCGGATCAATTAGAGCCCATCATCAATGGCAAACGGAAAAGATTTACGGGGCGGAGGCGACACACGTCTCGGAACTGTGCCCTCACGTGGATAGATATGATGGGAATATCGGTTTTATAAAGCAGATTGACAAGTTCCGCGAATGGTGCGGGTGAAGGTGATCTAAATTGATGCGGCTAGTGAAGAAGTAGAAGATTGGAAGAACATATCAAGGTATACCAACGCTTTACCTCGATTCTCATACCTTTCCGCAGTCCTCCATTTTACGCCACCTTTTTAGGATCGTTTTCATTAGTAAAATCAGACTCATGAAGTAGCTATGCTCTCAGCTTGCGCTCTATTGTTCCCCTGTCCAGAGACTGTTAGCATTTTGCCACTCGACCGTTTTTGAAAAAGTAAGAATTAGGAGATTCACACGTCGGCACTACAGGGAGCAGCTGATCTATTTGCACAATTCATACTGTTTTACATAAGTATTGAACGCGTTCTCACCGTTTAAATGTTGATAGGGATCGCCTTCTGATTTCTCCACTATAGAAACTCAGGAATAATATTATATGACAGCAATAAAATTAATGACGAATTAAAAAAAAACACCATTTGTTCATATACACGGATGTTTGCATGGATTTCGGAATGAAAAAAAAATAGTAAAGAATTCCTTGTTCTATTATATTCATAACCAAGGATGATAGGGGAAGTTAGTATAATATTTCGAATTATGTCTTGTGGACATAATACAGTTTTAGTTAACCTAGTTCCTACGAAGACGAAATTATTCAACAAAGAGTATTGCACGAATTGCGTTGCGGTTTTCAAAATAAAACAAACACCATAATTGCTATTGATTAAATTATTCATAGTTTTATTCCAGATATTTTCACCTTACTTTTAAAAGTAAAATTATAAATTTTCTATTGATAAATTGCTTTAAAATTAAAAACGCTTGCCCTGCTGCCTGTTTTCGTAAGCGTAAAGGATAAAATGGCGTTTCATTGAACGATATATTATGAGGCATTCCGAGATTATTTAATAACAGGAAACCTGTATTTATTTTTCGTTAAACAGCATGTTACTAGGTGATTTCTCAACCAAGGTGCATATTCTTAGTCATCACAAGTTTCACGATGAGTCATACAACACCTGGTTGAAATATGCCCTAATGTTACCAATTATATTTTACTGGAATTCAAGATACAACTTCTTACTGTAATTTTGAAAAATTTGGATACGACACATCTGTTCTTTCTGAAAAATTCTCACTAATACTGTTTTCCTTGCAGAAGTCTTAATTTTCACACCTGCTTTAGCAATTTCTACCTTCTCGGTGTATACATATCCTTTCTTTTTAACGTCTCATTACCTTATGGTTTACAATGACAGTCTTTTTCCTTAAAAATTTCAGGTATGCATCTAGCACCTACATACATCTGTCACTTTCTTTTCCAACTAAGGATGTGCTAAATTTATGAATAATTTGCTAATTCCTCCTAATAAGGCCAGCTTTTTATTAACTAAATCATTCTGAAAATAATCTCTAAATCTATACCTATTTCTAGGATTTTTATTCACGACTTCTTGGCTAAATTCGTTCGAAAGCACACTGAGAAAGTGAAGGTATAAATACTTGAGTTTCCTTCCTTGTATTGGTTTATGGCTACTGGATTCCAAAAATATCATTTCGAACTTTTATGATCATTTATAAAGTAAAATTACATATAGTAAGCAGTTTTCTTGCTCCTTCATGTTTGATATTTTTCATTGTCTTTTTATTTCCTTTATTATATGGGCCATTTAACAAAAAAAACTGGCTCAACTTTTGAGTAAAATTGAGAAAACACTTAATTTACGCATATGTTATCGCTAAACTATTATATGTATAAAATTTACAGCTTACATAATCATTTGTCTATGAGATTCAGACGAAATTAGTGAGCTACATTAATTTTTCAATCGACTAAAATGCTAATCATTTTCAGCGGAACTTTCTTTTTGAGGCAAATAAACAATTAATATTATTGATTAAGATGTATAACAGCGACACAGGACATACCGGCTGAGAAGCTTTCATTAAGATCTGTGTATGTATCTCCAAGATCACTGTATTAAAGCTACTGTCTTATTATTGAAATATACATTTACGTTTACTACTAACCAATTTTTTTTCTAACTCTGGACCTCTGATACGTGCCCCTAACAGTAATGTTTCCTTACAGTGATGCATTCGTCTTGGTTATGAGAAAAAAACCGCAAAATGACATCGCCGTCAACACAAAAAATACCTCACCAGCCGCGCCATTACCTCAGCAATGCTAACTCTCCTGCCTTTCTTTATGGCGACCAAATGGTTGACCTCCGGATAAAAAAGCAGTCCGCCTTTTCTCCATTTCAACTTTTCTCCATTCCGAGAATCTGCAAGAAGTCGTCACTCACGTTGAGCCCACGTATCCCCTTACGCTATTTCAAAGGCAGGAAACGTATCGCGGTGACGCCTCTATCCGCCAGAAGTAATAACCTCTGTGGACCGAAATGAGTGGATCCGGAGAGAATAAAAGGAACTTGTCCGTCTCATGCGGAATGTCCAAAGCGGGGAGCGGCCCACGATTGAGCTGTTAGAACCACGAGCCGCTGTTATTTGCGCCCTTGGAGCGTCCGACTCTTCGGACGGCTGACTTCGAGGGAGAGACGGTAACAATGGCAGAACTGTTTCCAGAAAGGAATATGTGGGGACTTCAGAATGTTTGCGACCCGTATTTATCGAGAAATCAATCAAAATAACGCGAGGATGTTAATTGGTGTTTAAATCAAAGTGGTATTCATTCTTAAAAACGCGCCTCCGCCAAATACGGAATGGAATCTTTCGCCTTCACCGCTTTCAGCGAAAGGAAATTTTCGCCTTCGTGTAGAGTGGTTTGCGAGTCGCGTTCATGGAAAAATAAATGTCGGTGATTCTCATAAGGGAAAAGAAGCAATGAATATGTTAGAAGTAGAAGTAAAATTTAAATAATAGTAGTAGTTTCAAATGAAGTCGTCGTTTAAACCTAGTCTTTTCACTTGAAAACAAATATGTAGTGAATGATAAATTTTCACATTAAAAATGCATATGGAATCATTAAATTGGAAAGGTATTATAAAACTCCAATAGATTTTGTATTTTATCACTGCTAACTTACTAATTAGTTATCCTTCTGGAGGTCATCCGCTAATAATATGCTTTTATTTAACAATCCCTGGTAATATTTTTAAGTTGGAGGAATCAATCTTCGGATCTTAGTTACGTTACAGGTCAGTCCACGAAGAAAAACCATACTTATTCCATCCGTTTTATTAAGGAATAATCGAGATTTTCAAAAATTCGTCACTAAACTGCGAAATCAGTAGGATATAATCAAATATTGCCCAAAAAGGATTCATTTTCTGGCAGGGACGGATTTAGAAGCATGCCAAAAGAGGGGCGATTTTAGACGATTTTCTCATGGTCTCATCTCCAGTTAAAATTCGATTCTGTCGTAACATATGCAATCAACTTGTAGTTATCGTTTAAAAATCTACTGCCAGATTTTTAATTCGAGCGCCTCATACTATCCTAGGCAAACTGTTAGTGCTGCAGAGTCATTAAAGAGGTGCCGCCCCTTCTTCCCCCCTTGGATACGCCAATGTCTTATGATTCCTAAAGTAAAACGTAGCCCTCACAATAAATAAATTCCACAACTATCCCTTCCATCGTGCATATCTTAAATTGAAACCAAAATGATCCTTGAGACTTGAATCTTTCAGATCGTGAAAACTCTGCTGGAGAAATATCTACGGCAATCATTCCAAGATTAAACTGGTTGGCTCAAATGGACCAACATGGTATTCACTATCGTCGATTAAACACAGCATCGTCCGTTAGATCGACGTAACGATCAGGTCTACCAAGTCAACCAAAATTTTACCAACTACGAATTCTAAATATAGCGTGGAAGAATGGTAAGCATCTTAATTAAATTCAAACCCGTTCAAACTATGGAGCCGGCTACTACAAGAGGCGATGATCGCGACACCCTGTATCGGGGAAACGATCAAGAGGGGAGAAAAAACAATCGCAACCGCTTACTCAAAGTTAAACGGTCGCAGGTGAGCGGCGGCGGTCCTTGAGGAGAGAACGGGAGCTCTTGTGTGCAGACGGAAACTTTATCGACTATAAGAAGAAGCGAAATAGTCGACGGCATTCCAAGCGAGGCAATAAAGAGCCGCAGAGGAGAGAGTTTGCTAAATGGAATAGCGAGAGCACATCGTCCCGAAAAAACGATATAAATTAAGAACAAACGCGAGTATGAGGAAGAGAGAAAGGAAATTTGGTTCCATTTATTACCAATGGAGGTAGATGAGCAGGAAATCCAAATTATAGGCCGGTCAGGAGGTGATTACATTGCTTTGTCCATTACTTTGCTTTCTCGGCCTCCGCTGCCTCGCTTATATCCTCGTTTTGGTCATAGTAATCGAGTAGCGGCAGATTATGCATTTCTTGTTTTGCGTCGTCGAACCTTTAGTCGCGTCCTCAACGAAGGAGGAATGGAATTTATTATACATGAGATGGTGAGATGAGAGCGGGAAACTTGTGGTTCATGCAACTGATTACGTAGACAAAAGGGCGGAAAGGGAATTGTAAGAATAGAGATCTACTTGCTAAACGCGCAGCATTATCTCGAATGTTTCATGAATACGGAATTCCGATTGACTTACAGTTTGTGCTTCATAATGGAGCAAAGTAAATTAACAATGAATATCTAAGATAAATAGATTATTGCATAACTTTTAGTTTTCGAGTATATCAATTGGTATAAGACAAGAATGTAACTTAAATTTCAACGCAGTGAAGTTTCAAAGACGTAATTTCAACATAAATGGATCAACGACTAGCAGTTTAAAGCTTTAATAAACACAATAAAATAGCAATTACGATTAAAAATATAGCTACGGGATACTTATGCATTATTGCTTTTAACTTTATACTTTACGTGTGGAAAGAAAGAAGAGAATGACTATGAAAATACTTCAATCTTTTGCATGTAAATTTTCCATTCATGAGATATCCTAAAAATCGGCGAAAATTACTGGTTATTGCAATATGCTATGTAAAGCTCATAAGGCTGGAAATAATTTTGGGATGTTCAAGGATGGATGGATGGTTCAAGGGCCTCGGAAAAAATCTACAAAATCTATCTACGTACATACATAAATACCCTGCAAGCTACCTTTCGGGGTGTGGCAGGGGGTGCAAATGTAAACCAATTCCATAGCTATATGCAGCATTTTCCATTTGTATATTTGCTGTTGTCCCCCTCTTTCTTTTCATGTTTTTATTCAAGCTTAAACTTACTTACATTTAAACTAGATGCTAAAATTTAGCAAACACATTATCATGAATACTAATGCGTAAATAATACTTCATTGTAATAACTAATCAAATAAAAACACGAAAATAGAACTAAATAAAAAAATTATTAAAGTATTTAAAATTTTAGCTTGAATTTGATTTAGTTTATATTTTTTTGCTTTACTTTTGTAAATTAATAAAAATATTGGAAAAATACCTAAGCCACTTACATCTAATTTGCTCGCATATGATATTATAATACGGTACATAGACAATTAGTTATTTGCATTACTCTCCTTCGTACCTTTAAATGAAAAACTTATATCTATAGTTACATTTATCTATTCTACCCATGAGATTTAGAAATAATATTACATAGCTCAAATGATGTATATAATCGAGACCCATTTATATTTACGGTTCCTTAACATTTTTCTGGTTTCCTTTCTACCTCAGAATCTTCCTAAATTCAGGTATAGCAACATTCAGAGGAAATACTAAAGGAAATCAAAAGAAGAAAACGCACGTAACGCACAGCAAAACCCATGCGGATAGGAGTAGAAGCAGAATGAGAAGAGTAAGCCTTGGAAAAGGTAAGGAGGAAAGATGAGGCATGAGAGGAAGGATGAGTGGAGGAGAGGAAGATAACACAATAAAAGGAAAGGGGAGGAAGTTGTCGTAGCGACGGAACACACACGAGTTCAAATGTCTCAATGTCTCAAGAGGAGAGGCTTCGTCGTCCTGCGGCTGGAATGTGGACTCATGGGATGGAAAAGAGAGATGTACTTATATATTTAAAAGAGGAGGAGGCAGTGAGTGTGGGTAGTATGAAGGAGAATCGAGGAGAGTGTGTGAGCTGCGGAAGAAATTGAATTAGGGATAGGACACGAGAGAGAAGATAAAAGGAAAGGGGAGTCAAAGAATGGTGAAAGAGTGGTAGAATTTTGTGGATGAGTTAAATTTATTCCAAGAGAATCAAAATTAACTACTGATCAATAATTGCTTAACTATGCGAACTAAATATTATTGTAGTGGTGTTCGGAGAACTTGGTGCAATAATGATGCCTATTGTGCATAGGAAAACATGTTATAGGTGGTGATACGGGTCGCAGAAGCGGCGAAGGGGGAGAAAGTCGGAGAAAAACTAACGGGGATTTTTTCATAGAAAGAAATCAAAATTTGTAGAATGAGGTCCTAGATTACAAGATGATAAGGAGGTAGATTAACTTAATTCATATCATGTGTGGTAGTTTTAGTATTTTTCCCTATTATCCTTACTTTCAATTAGTTGGGATTTAAATTTAATTAGAATAAATTTGGTACTTTAATACGTTTCTTTACAACGTTCTAGGTATGTAAATCCAGATTTAACTTAGTGAAGGATTGTCCAAATTTGAATTTGTTTGTAGTATACATCGCTATTTTGAGAATCTAACTGTTTTTAACACAGTAAACGGTTCATTCTTTATGTATTTTTCGACAAAAATATAGGTAAATATAATTTTATTTCTCCGTATTTATCAAACATTTATACAACATTTTGATCCTTGGATATCCCAGAAAAATACGATGGTTGGCAAAATTAAAATGGCGATTACTTACATTAAAATTTTCTATAAAAGAGTGTATCTTTCGAAAAATATAAAATTCGGTAATCCAGAAATGGAACCTATCGGTATCATTCATACTTGTGTGAACTTATTAGAAGATGTGAAACTGTTGTTAAAGTTCCTTTACAAGTATCGCAACGATTGCACGAATCAGCTTCTTTTTTCTTTGAGGAGGATGTAAGAATAGCATCGAAAATGTAGAGTAGATGAAGAAAAAGGGGAAGAGAATATGATCAAAGATGGTTGGAACAACTGTGGGCATGCAAGCAAAATAAATGGCAGAATCCAAAATCATTATCTTCCGTATTATCCAATGTCAAATCAGATTTGTATTAAATATCATGTTATAACGCGTTGAAAATAAATAGGATATCATTCTAAAGCAGTCACTGAAATCGTCCTGATATTATGCCAAGGTCTGAAATGGTTACCGACAAAAATCGCGGGTCCATGTATCGTAGGCTTTCATGTCTGTCCTTATCGTTATATAGAATTAGCAGTGAAATGGGAAGACTGGAGCAGGACACGGGAAATTCGAGACAAAGAAAATAATCATTAAATCTTCAAAGACATTCGATAGTAAGGAATGAGGTAAAATTTTAAAATTCCAGATGAACAAAGAAGACTATAAGTATAATATAATAAATGAAGAAGAAAGGAATAGAGGTGAAACAGGAGATGGAAAAAAGGATAAAATGGGTATGAATGTGAGCTGATGGAAGAAGACTTACACTAGAATGGAAGAATCTTAGAAGCGAAATTGGATAGACGAAATAAACTGCTACGAATGGAAGACGATGGTATACAGGTGTGAGAGCGGTACAGGAAAAAGAAAGGGCAAAAGAGATGCGCGGGTCGTATGCAATGCACGTGGAGTAGAGAGGAACTAAATGAGATGGGAATGGGAAATGTCACGCTGTCTCTTGGACTAGGAGAGGACAAATGGATGGGCAAATAAAGGCACCGAGAGTATGGACATACTTCGCGTGTTTGTTTAATTGAAATGTTTCTTTATAATGGTTGCTACGAGAAACAAATTTATGGCTAATTCTATTAATTGAGGGGCTTTATTAGATGGGTATGCTGCGAAGGTCTGAATTTATAAACGTTGTTTGAGAATGTCCACCACGTGGATTTGAATCAATCAACGTCGTCATACTCGAGATGTTTTGTACAGGTGTACTACAAATTAAGAAGAAGCGGTTCGCGGGTAGCCTATGCTTTATTTTTCTTAAACTAGGCTCATGAGAATAGTTTAAAGTAGACTTATCTGAATGATAACTTTATTGCTAATGGATATTGTACGTGTACGGAGTAGGTGTAAAATGCGCATTAAGAAAGTAAACTTTGGTCTAAATTCTTCAAAAACATATTTTCTGTCCTTGACATTTTATATTATTATTCTCATGACTATTGAAACTCATATCCACTTGCTAATTCCTTCTGTAAACGTGCGATAGAATTTCACTGAATTCATCTAATAATTTACCAGTAATGGATTTATAGTCAATTTATCATTTAATTGAACGGTGAATGACATAAACTAACTTTTCCAATATTTTTTCAACGTATTTTATAACTGGGAGTATACNACAGTAAGCGTCAAGCAAGCACGAAACAGGAAATGTATACAGTTTCCAATTTCAAAGCCATACAATCTAAAAAATAAATTTATTCGTTGTTTAAAATCGCGACTGTTTAGGTTACATCAAGGAAAAGCAAGCCTCACAACAGCGGCGTCACCATCAATTGCGGACTTGCAGTTTCGAATCTTGCCAATTAGTGACACACTCTTTTACGGCGGCTGTTTGGATACTTACTGTTTCGAGCCTTGTTTTCCAGATGCATACCAAAACGAAATGGAATGGAAACAGATCCCAATTATACTACTTTTCTTTCTCTTCCTTGCAAATGTGTGCTCTCCAGAGCAAGAATTAGTTTCTTTAATGTTTCCAAGAGTCATCGGATTTGAATCGGAGGAAGACGAGTAAGAGTACCTGAAGAGAGTGAATTGTTGGCGGAAGGAGCAGAAAGAAAGAAGTGGAGATAAAGGAATGGGAGGATGGAGCGTTCCATCAGACGTATTCCGTTTCGGTGGCATTCCGCATCGCCGTCAAGATTTGGTCAAGAGGCGAGTGTGGATCCCCCGCTGTCCTTACTGCTCCCTCCCGCTGCGAGGTCCACCTTCCTCTTCTCCACCTTTTAAACTCTATATCCTTTCCTCATTCTGCATTCTACCTCAATTCCTTACGTCTCTCTTTCTCCTCCTCTCTCCACTCAATTTAAACTGCCTGAAATCTAGTGTCGGGCCCCGAAGAGTAGCCGCGCTTAAGCGAGAAATCATCGCTTAAGTATCATCTTAATTCTTGAAAATACCTTTAGATAATCACAATCCAAGAATTTCGGTTAAGGCTACTGTTGCGTAGGACTATATTTGTCATAAAACCGATTTTTTCATAATTTATTCCTCACAGTCGCAATATACTAGACGAGCATCTCAAATACATCTCTAAAACACACCAATGAGGTAATTTTACATCGTTTTCTAAAGTTTTTAATTCTCAATGTTCGTTGTTGGAGGATTGTATTATTTCTTCCTATATTCAAGGATGAAATCTCGATTGAGGTTTAATTCTTGAATTGAATTGACTATTGCATCTTGAGGCTACTGCGTCACGTGCTTGCCGCAAACATTGGTTCACCCACCGTCTACGAAGATATTTTTTTGTCGATATAAAAAGCACTAATCAGAAAAAAAATCATAAACTATATTTCCGCTTATTTAATTTTAAGATCATGCTCGAGATAGAAAATACACATCTGAAAATAGTATCCTCATTAAGAACTAGGAATAAATGAAAGAACGAAAGGTAATATTTTGAACTTATCTCTTCAATGTTGGAAAAAGTCACTAAAAGTTTCATTTGAGCATACTCTTACTTAAAAATTGGTCTCATATAATGAGACAAAATTTCTTTTAATAGTCTAGTGTAATTCATTACCTGAATCTTTTTTTCTATTTTGTGTGTCCCTCCAAATATGATACTGAATGCTCTCTTCAAATGGGATCTACTAAAGCCTAGCATTTTCATGAATCTGCAAGACTAAATAGATAAATATTTTCATTTAAGAGTTCCGAACATTATTCACCCGCAAATGTGTAGAAATTCCCATAAACTTCGATATAGATTGTGAGCAAGAAAGGAATTTATTTTTGCGCAACATTTCTGTCATAAATCATCACTCTCCAATAACTTGAAACTGCAGGTTTTCATTCCCTTGACGAACAAACAGAAGCGTCAGCATAGAGGAAATATTTGTTCGGTTTCAACCACTTTCATCATTATCAAAAACCAGCATTCCTGAAGTTCACTAACAAAGATGAATAGCAACGCGCATTCTAACTTCACAACCCGAACCCGTGACCTTTACATTAAAGATACATAGCCCATCTCCTCAACTGCCACCTTACTTTTCTATTTAATTTATAGGATATTTTTATTATAGTCAGCTGTTGGGATTTTCGGAGCGAAGGCCCTTTCCTGGCTACCGAAGAGGCCACGGGTCAATGAGAGACCTCAACGTCCGTCACCGCTCCAAGCATTCCTCTGGATCTACAACTCCGTCTAGGTCGTTAAATATGAATTTAACTGCTTCCCCTTTTATGTTTAAATATCCTCAAACCAGGGTATGAAGATTTCTTCGAGGAACGTATTCCAATCGTCCGTCCCTTCGCCTTGTAAATGAATACTTGAATATGTCAGCCCGTCGAGAGGCTCAATTTTATTTTAAAGTTATGAATGTTTGCGCCAGTAAAATTAAGTTTTTACAACCTCTTAAGTATCCCTTCCCGAGTACCATTCCCATCGAATGCTTTACATTTCACCCCTAATCTAATTGTACATCTTTGCTTTTACGGTTTTCCCATTCCTAAATCTTTCATCATTTTGGTACTAAAATCCTATTTACCGCAGTCCATTTAACGAGCGGGGTTCTTTAAGAACTTTTTCTATCGTGCTCATCCTTTTTCTGAGGGTTAAGGTTATTTTATAAATAAAGTAAGCATTTTACGTCAACATATATACATTTATGTTAACATATATAGTACCGTGCTCAGCTTAAGTCAGCTGAACATAGATTTTTCTCAGTATCCAAAAACGCCTTGAAATTAGGGATACTAGAAAGAAACATTTGTCATATTTTTATCATCTTCAAGTTTTATCATGGTTTCTGTAGTGCTCATTCTTTTCCTGAGGTTTTAGGTTATTTTCTAAATTGGGTGAGTATTATATCCTAATATATGAGTGGTTCCGTACGCAGCTTAAATCAGCTGAGCATATTTTTCAGTCCAACAATACCTTAAAATGAAGACTAGTGAGAATAATACAGCATGGATAACCTAGGAACGAGAGTGAGGTTACATTAAACTATAAAAGGATAAATACACATCTCTTAGTAATGCACGAAGATTCTAAAATCCTTCGAAGAAATCAAAGACGACTGTGGTAAAATAACCTGACAAGTTTAACACTATTTTCCGTATATTTTAGGTATAAATGAAGTTTATGTTAAACCTTTAAATATTTGTTCATTCATAGTTATGCGTTCCAGTAATCCTTAATTTAAATGAAAATAGAATGGCAGAAAATAAAATAATATTTCTATAGATATTTTTCATTTTTTCAATTTTCAATCCATTAAGGAGTTGGTTCAAAAAAGACGAAAGGTAACCCATTAAGGCAAAACCACGCTGCTCTTTTTGAATGCCAAATACATCTATTTTGTTATTTACTGAAACAATAGCATGTGCTTCCATAAGTCCGAACTTAAGATCAAAATATCTTTCTAATAATAACAGAGTATTAGGAAAGTTCCGAAGATACTGGTATCAGAACAGTAAGCGTCAAGCAAGCACGAAACAGGAAATTTATACAGTTTCCAATTTCAAAGCCTTACAATCTAAAAAATAAATTTATTCGTTGTTTAAAATCGCGACTGTTTAGGTTACATCAAGGAAAAGCAAGCCTCACAACAGCGGCGTCACCATCAATTGCGGACTTGCAGTTTCGAATCTTGCCAATTAGTGACACACTCTTTTACGGCGGCTGTTTGGATACTTACTGTTTCGAGCCTTGTTTTCCAGATGCATACCAAAACGAAATGGAATGGAAACAGATCCCAATTATACGACTTTTCTTTCTCTTCCTTGCAAATGTGTGCTCTCCAGAGCAAGAATTAGTTTCTTTAATGTTTCCAAGAGTCATCGGATTTGAATCGGAGGAAGACGAGTAAGAGTACCTGAAGAGAGTGAATTGTTGGCGGAAGGAGCAGAAAGAAAGAAGTGGAGATAAAGGAATGGGAGGATGGAGCGTTCCATCAGACGTATTCCGTTTCGGTGGCATTCCGCATCGCCGTCAAGATTTGGTCAAGAGGCGAGTGTGGATCCCCCGCTGTCCTTACTGCTCCCTCCCGCTGCGAGGTCCACCTTCCTCTTCTCCACCTTTTAAACTCTATATCCTTTCCTCATTCTGCATTCTACCTCAATTCCTTACGTCTCTCTTTCTCCTCCTCTCTCCACTCAATTTAAACTGCCTGAAATCTAGTGTCGGGCCCCGAAGAGTAGCCGCGCTTAAGCGAGAAATCATCGCTTAAGTATCATCTTAATTCTTGAAAATACCTTTAGATAATCACAATCCAAGAATTTCGGTTAAGGCTACTGTTGCGTAGGACTATATTTGTCATAAAACCGATTTTTTCATAATTTATTCCTCACAGTCGCAATATACTAGACGAGCATCTCAAATACATCTCTAAAACACACCAATGAGGTAATTTTACATCGTTTTCTAAAGTTTTTAATTCTCAATGTTCGTTGTTGGAGGATTGTATTATTTCTTCCTATATTCAAGGATGAAATCTCGATTGAGGTTTAATTCTTGAATTGAATTGACTATTGCATCTTGAGGCTACTGTGTCACATGCTTGCCGCAAACATTGGTTCACCCACCGTCTACGAAGATATTTTTTTGTCGATATTCAGTTTAATTAAGCTCATCCCTGCGCGGAACATAATAATACTCACTTCTAAATTAATACACAGAGAATGAGGCGAAGTGTTGTGGAAATCCACCCACCCATCCAATAGTGAAGCAAAAGATTTTTTTAATGATTATTTTTCTAATTTTAATCTAATTTTTCCGATAAAATCGTTCGTCTGTTAAAGGTCTTGGTCAACTGATGATAACGATCAATTTTCGAAACTGATCATACTTAAAAAATAGACCAGTTTTCTTTTACGTTTAAATAAAGGGTACATTCTTATATTCTTTTTGTGAATCAAAATTTGATAAATTTTACCGCTAGCATATATACGAAGTTAAATGTTCTGTAACCAGGAACCGTTATTCTAATCGTGTATCATGGAAATATCAACTAATCCTCAAACGCATACAAGTAAAGGTCAAAAAGATACTTTGTTAGAGATGTATTTCCACGTCAAATCATTCTTTTAAAGAATTTTCCTGAATGTCTCATTTGTAGGAGAATTTAGAGTTGCGCGTTCAATTTTTATTTCCCAAAATGTCTTTAACCAATATCATAAGGTACTACGTGATGAATAAGGATTCAGATGAGTGATGATTATGTTATTGAATTTAAGATTGTCGTAAACAAAACTACAGGTCCCCCATCAAGCTTTCTATTTGCATGTATTTCTTCTCTTTATCTTCACACAAAACTTAATCTTCCTCGCTCCATTTCCTGCTTCCCTGCCTCTCTTATTCCTATTCAATTTACTCCAATCCCAAGCTTCCTTATCATTATATACATTTAATTATTCATTTCCTCCATCTTTCATGCCTTATTTTTGGCCACCTTTCTACTTCCTGTAGGTATCTCCTTTTCTCAGCGAAAAATTACTAATTCTTTCAGCAACCTTCCTTTTGCCTTTATTTGTATTTTTTCGTAACTTTTCATTCTATAGGCAACACAACATGAAATTTATTCTTTCCAATTTGAACAACTCACTGACTCATTTTCTTCCGTTTACCCTCCGTTCTTTACTTCCCCAATGAGAAGCTATGTTTGTTTTTCTCATCTTTCTTTAGACCTATTTCCAAAATTTACATTTACTTTCTTTTTCCTTCTCTCTCTTTTATATGCGTGACCTCTTTACTCTAGTTTGCCTAATTTTAAAATGTGGTACATTATCATACCAGTGTGTACCATTATCGGAATATAACCCTCTCATACTTTTGGTTAACCATTAAAAAATACTATTTTCGTCCTTTTCCAAAATTGAAGAATTAATTGATAGAACCGCTGAGCTCACAACATATGGATTACTTGGTAAGAAAATAAATATATTAAGCTATAGGAAATATTATATGGTGATGGAGCTATTGACATCTAAACGACTGGAAAATCCTAATTCTGATGTAATCTGCACGAAAACGTAGGAAGCAAAAACTTCATAACGAGGTTTTAGTCACATATTTCAGAAATATTTCCCTATGAACATTATTTTCTTCCAAATTTTTCCCGTCTATTCTCTTTACACTCATTCATTCCTCAAGCCCCCATTCTCCTTCCACTGATGTCGACTCTTCAAGCATCTTCCTCTCCTTTCTCGTCACTCTCTCGATCTCTCCTCCTACTTCTCCTGTCCTTTTCTCCTCCCCTCTCTATTTCCCATCCTCATTTATCTCTTTCTTCCATTCCGTATTGCGCACCCTATCACATTAACCTGTCCCACCACTTCCTCACTCATCTTACCAGCGGAGGTGATGCAGTGATTATGGTAATATGGCTGCCCTTCCACACTGCGGATCCCGGTTCGACGTCCAATGATTATGATGTATAGCGTCGGTGTATGATTCGGCACAATATATTTTCCAGCAATTTATCACCTGTATTTTTATTGCCTTCGCTATCGATTTTGTTTAATTTAAAAGTCAATTGAAGGCTATAGCAGGTTAAGGCTCGAGTCAAACATAACGATCGTTATCGGCAATAAGCATTTATTTGCACGGAAAAATCGAGGAATACATACGTCGCTCAAGCGGAGTATTTTCGAAAAAATATTCAGCACTGCAGGTTGCTTTTAAATTCCATTATATAAAGGCAGGGCTTATTTTTATTAGCATGTGGAACTAAAATAAAAAGAGATCTTTGGAATACATCCCTTACTGTCGCGCTGCGGTTATTACGACTATAAATCATCTTCATCTCGAATCCTTATGTATTTGAGATGTTTCTCATTATCTCATAAGTTTCAAAACAAGTTTCTCTAATAAGCAAAGCGATAAATAACCGATACCAAATAACATTTATTACTTTTTAACTTCGTGACGATCTTAATAAATAGAAACCCGAGTCAAATAACCTACGAGATTAAAACAAAAATACGTCAATCCGGAAAATATTACCCGAGACTACTTACCAGATGATAGCTTGTTGTTAATGAAAATTTTTTTTCTTCGAGTTTCGAAGCTCAAGATAAACGCATCTTCGATAAATCAGTCATAGGATCCTATTTGCATAAGCTCTCTTCTTTATTCTGCCAATCACATTCGTGATTTTTCTCCGAAGTGGCTGTAATTGCTGAGAAGAGAGAGAAAATTCAGAATGAAGATATCGTTTTGAAGAAACAAGGAGTAACAGTCAGTATTTATAGGTCTAGAAATAACACTAGCCTATGAAAGTACTCCTGACACTCCTTAACATACGAGTATGTTCAAAACGGAAGCATCATTAAGTGTGCGCAAGTAATCACAAGAAATTGAATGCCTACATGCAGTCGATTTGAATAAGATACAAAGATACAAATAAGCAAAGAAATCGAAGGGAATATGTGTTCAAAACTTTCGAATTCTATTCATTGATTTATTAAGTAGCCTATACTTCTATAATTCAGTAATGCAACATTCATGAAATGATGTAAGAGGATGGATGAAAGCATCCACGCTAAATTTCTTAAATTTTATGTGGCGAATTTTTATATGTAAAAAGAGACATGGTGGTTCGTTGTTTAAAATCGCGACTGTTTAGGTTACATCAAGGAAAAGCAAGCCTCACAACAGCGGCGTCACCATCAATTGCGGACTTGCAGTTTCGAATCTTGCCAATTAGTGACACACTCTTTTACGGCGGCTGTTTGGATACTTACTGTTTCGAGCCTTGTTTTCCAGATGCATACCAAAACGAAATGGAATGGAAACAGATCCCAATTATACTACTTTTCTTTCTCTTCCTTGCAAATGTGTGCTCTCCAGAGCAAGAATTAGTTTCTTTAATGTTTCCAAGAGTCATCGGATTTGAATCGGAGGAAGACGAGTAAGAGTACCTGAAGAGAGTGAATTGTTGGCGGAAGGAGCAGAAAGAAAGAAGTGGAGATAAAGGAATGGGAGGATGGAGCGTTCCATCAGACGTATTCCGTTTCGGTGGCATTCCGCATCGCCGTCAAGATTTGGTCAAGAGGCGAGTGTGGATCCCCCGCTGTCCTTACTGCTCCCTCCCGCTGCGAGGTCCACCTTCCTCTTCTCCACCTTTTAAACTCTATATCCTTTCCTCATTCTGCATTCTACCTCAATTCCTTACGTCTCTCTTTCTCCTCCTCTCTCCACTCAATTTAAACTGCCTGAAATCTAGTGTCGGGCCCCGAAGAGTAGCCGCGCTTAAGCGAGAAATCATCGCTTAAGTATCATCTTAATTCTTGAAAATACCTTTAGATAATCACAATCCAAGAATTTCGGTTAAGGCTACTGTTGCGTAGGACTATATTTGTCATAAAACCGATTTTTTCATAATTTATTCCTCACAGTCGCAATATACTAGACGAGCATCTCAAATACATCTCTAAAACACACCAATGAGGTAATTTTACATCGTTTTCTAAAGTTTTTAATTCTCAATGTTCGTTGTTGGAGGATTGTATTATTTCTTCCTATATTCAAGGATGAAATCTCGATTGAGGTTTAATTCTTGAATTGAATTGACTATTGCATCTTGAGGCTACTGCGTCACGTGCTTGCCGCAAACATTGGTTCACCCACCGTCTACGAANGCTAGTATATTGTTATTTATCTTGGAAGATTTTTTGAGAAAGAAATGAAAAACTCTGACGTGACCCAGAGTAAAAATTCTGGAAATGTATATTTTACAGGCAGAATTGTACCTGGCTGCAATGTGAAAGATATGATATTATGAAAAGGATTAAATTGTCGACTTGCATGAAATGGCAACTAAGAAACTCAGAACCAGTTGAATTTATCAATACCCCACCTCATAGACTTCCAACATTTATGGTAAGCTCAAGAAGTACTCGAAGGTTGCGGTAATCTGTTTTAAGAAAGCTCTTGAGAGCGCAGAGCAGCGTCACTGCCTTACAACCCCTTCTCTATCAACGGACAAGTTATCTGCGAATTCAAATTCGAAACACTTCTTCTTTTCCCTGAGAATTAAGTTTAGCAAATGTACCTCTTTTAAGGTAGTAATTTCCCGGCTCTCTGTCACGATTCCCTCATAAAATCCAGAAGAAGTTTAAGACCCGCTAATTGTAGGGAGGTGCCGCTCCAACCATTTACATCGAGATTATCGACATGAATCCCAAACACAGTCGAAAAACTCGCGCTTTGATTCATCTACGACCTCAATAAAGGAGATTCCCATCTCTCGACTAATTTCGTGAGAGGTGTTTCTGGACTAGAAATACCGTCACGCAACCAACTGCACGTTTCAATACCCAGACCCGTGGCAAAATGCTTCCTTCGAGCAACGCCCCTCCTGGAGAATAAACTTGAGCAAGGGGACCCATCAATCCCGCAACAAGGAGAGAATGTATTGAAGCCCGTATTTGAGCTATGGCTATAGTTTTCAACTCAATATTCCCGGCGTACATTAAAAAAATATTGTTAATTTTTAGGTTGTTTTTAGCTGAGTGGCTACATTATTTTTGCAGCAAAATGCAATTTATCAGTGGCGTTGTCTAATATCTTCTTAACGCAAATACTTATCTACCTACAGAAAATTTTCTCGGGTTATAAGCCGGGTAGTTTAGACGAGGGTGAAACCCTGAAGATGGCCGAAACGTTGGTGATATTCGACCAAACAACCCGGCTGATAACCCAAGAAAATTGTCTGCATTCTATCCGCCAGGGAAGAACCAAGTCATTCTACTTATTTACCGATTCACCACTTTCACTCTTTTGAACGACTCTTCCTCGTGTGAGGATTTATCACGAATTATTGTCCGAGGCGTAACTTTTGGAGTGATCTACTTTGTAAATGCCGATAAAAATCCCTCCAGTCCTTATGAGCAAATATTTTCAACGGTTAATGTAGTTATATTTAAAGTTATACAAACGCCTCAAAATCGCTTTAAGATTAAAAAGGCCAAAGATATAAATTTCTCTATTACTTCAACATTCTAAAAATAAACTGAATTGTACTTTACATTCAATATGAACTTTATCTACCCAAACGTTCTTATTAATCACTTAAACGACTAGGAAAATGGTGGGTGAACGTTTTTCTAGGTTAGCCGGCATCAGGCAAGGTCGCTTTTCAGTCACGTTTGGGCTGTATTTAAATGTCTCGACATCAAACTTTTTTGTAGGAAACCAAATTAAAAGGCTAAATAAACTAATTACGAGTAATTTTCGTGTAACTTTCTCTTGGCGAGATAAATGAGACCTGAAGACAAAATATATAAACTAAAAGATAAATCATCTAAACATATGAGTTTCTGATTACACTGAAGGCCGGAAAATGCCAAATTACCCACCTCTGGGCAAGGCCTTCCTCTTTATTTGCTGTTTGCATTAAATCTTCAAATAATGAACAGCTATAGACACAGTTTACCTCAAGGATATGCATGCCACTCCTTAATTCTCCTCTGGAAAACACCCTCACCAAAATATTAGCCTATTCCAATCGAAGAACGGAAACAAAAAAATTCCCTCTGTCGCGCCTTTTGGGCAAGTGCATTGCACCCTCTCCATGAATTTCACCTGGTGTGCTTCAGGCCGGTGGAACAAAAAAAGGAAACAAAATGGATTCGACATTCCCGCAAGAGATCTCAATAAAGACCACTTCCTTCTTTTTTCCGCCACCCTCTCTCAATTTATCTCCCCATCGCCTCTCCTTCCAGCCACTTCCACATACACGGCATCCCACACCTTCCGCCCCATTCGACTGCGCGGTAACCACCGTCATATTATGGCGCCTCGACTATGAATAAAATATGAAGAGTCCCGCTGAGCGGGGGATGGATTCGTCAGCAGTGGAGCGACAGGTGGCTGGGAAAGAGGCGGGGCGAGGAACCATTGAAGAAGAAGAGGATGATGCGAGAAAAGATTAGAGGAAAAGGGAATCAGAGATCGAGAGGTTGTGCACCACGGCTGATACGGCAGCAGGGTGTGATGGGATGAAGCGAATGAGTTTACAGAGGAAGGGTGGGGCGAAGATGATGAGATGGACGAGTGGAGATTATGGAGTGAGTAAAAATGGATTGGAATGGGAGGAGATTTTTAGCGCTTCGCGACGAGGGAGGAGGGTGGCGGAGATCCTCGAATCATATGAATGTAGGTGGAGCTCTGTGAACAATCCCACAGTGGGAATGTGCGTGTTCCATTCAAAACTACACTTGCGTCTGGTACAGATTAAAAAGGTGAAAGGGATAGATCAATTGAGATCGACTTAGTGACCTGCGAATCGCTGTTTTCCTTCCGGATCAAATAGATAATCTCGATCATAATTCTAATCGAATCCAAGACTCTATAATTATGTATTCAACTTTCGTAAATTGCTTTCTCTAATATCAATATAATTAAAATTTTGCAGGCATCTTAGGTAGTTCTCGCCCCATCTTTTAGCAAAGCTTTAGTGCTTAGCCACACATTCGCAAATAGTATTTTACAAGCTTTCTCTTTAATAAATTATCTCTTCACTTAACCAAAATTCCTGTCAATCTCTTCATGCAGTAGGTTTCCTAACATTCTACTGATAAAATTCCAAATAAGTTTTCTTGGGACAAGGATAAATATTTATACGTTTTCAGCACCTTCAATTTGGAAAAGTTTCTTTTTACATGGGTAGGTAAGGCAAAATATTTTCTAAGTGCTGTAAACACAATAGGTAATATCTCGCGTAAGCGATAGTCACACATGAACTTATATTTAGTGATTCTGTCAGAGGATGGAATTCTGGAAAGTCAAGAAGAAAAGTTGGAGCTGCTAGTTATAACCATGGTTAAATGAATCAAACCCTGCAATATCAAATCCATTATAACAATCGATATAATCAAAATATTCATCGACTACTTTAAAAATTGCGATCGAAATGTTTCGTAACATTCGTATGTTGCAGCTTGAATAACATTTAAATTAACTTTGTCCAATAATAATGAGAGATAACGATCGAATACACTTCCGTTTTACTGGTCTTACATTGCGTTCCATTTGGAGTCACTTCCTTTTTATAGCAAAGCATTTTGAATTTTGAGAGTTATTACTCCTTGTAATATTATTTTTTTGATCTTATTTTAACAAGATATCATGATAATTTATTTGTTTATTTTATTTTTCGGATAACCTCACATACATCTATCTATTGGAAATATACTGGAGAGGCGAGAATAGAGCAATAGACGAACACTGACAACAATTCCATAACCAGAAAAATCCGATTACCTGGAACTCGAACTCAAGACCTTTGGGTTGGGGCGCTAGTACGTCAACCGTTGCGCCAACGCGGCTGGTTAAGGCCGATAACAATGCTAAATTAGCATCCGAAACAAAAGTTTTTTCTATTTTTGAGAATTATTTTAGCTTCAGTTGTTAGCTTTTAGCCGTCAAACAAATTGTTTTGTATTCCGCGAAGTTTCAGGAGGTATGTGCGTTAATTTAACATTAAATTTTTAGAGAGAAATTACTCAAAATGGTGAAAAAGATTTGCGTTTACAGCTTTGATTGATTACTGGATGGATATAAATGTTTTAGAACACCGAATTTCCTGCAGAACAGAAAGTGAAGTATTCCTTCCCTCAATTAAATCGTCAAACTCACAACATATTAAAGATGACATTATTTGGGTTCGCAGGTAATGGGATTTCGTAAAAAATTCCTTTACAAACTTTTCAAGTACATTTGCAATTGGTCATCGGAAGTTGGTTATGGAGGTTGATGAATGGGTGATGCTCCGGTATTATCTGCTGCTAGCTTAGGCATCTAAGAATAGGGACAGACTGATCACAAAGCAACAGCTAATGATAAAAGTAATTAATAGACACTCAGTTGGATAAATATTAGTCATTTAAAATATCTTAAATATTCATAACATGAAGAAAGAACGAAATTACTTATAAACAATGTTTCAGCAGGATTAATAAAAGGTTTGTTACATTGAGGACGTAAAAAATACGTAAGAAAATGACGGAGCGTTAACTAGCCTGCTGGACTGAAATGCTTATTTCAGTAATAGTAAGAAAAATCACGCAGCATAAGTCGTAAAATGAACTGCATGAAATATACGAATCATATGGAGTTTCTGTTAGGTATGATATTAAATTGATCGGTTTCGTTCAAAATAGTTAATAGAGTGAAATTGGATTTAAGAACGGCAGCAGGCATATTTTTTGCTGACAATCAGCGTGAAATATCTAAGTTTTTTCGAGAGACATCGAGGTAGATGATGAGTTTCCTCTATCTAATCTATGGCAATGTGCTCCGGTTGGGTGTGCAGCATGTCATCACATTTAGATTAGCGGGGACTCTCAAGTATGAAAAAATTAATGTGAACTAAGAGCGGAGAAATGATACGTTAGGATACACTTTTTGATATCTGATATATCTTACTTTAAGAAACACAAAAACGCTACACCTTTCTGAGGAAATTGTCGAGGTAACAGCATTTTTATACACCGGAAGGACAGCACAAAAACATTTTGGTTGGATTGCTTTGAGTGAAGGTTAAGATAGAGATATACTATATACAAGAGGACTCACACCCTTTGCCATTAAATTTAAATATTTGCTTGAATTTATTAGTTCACTAGGAACATACTAATGGTCCAGATATCTACGTTGCAGTAGTTAAATCTTTTATTACCATACTATAAGTCAAGGACGAATTTAGAAAATTGCCAAAGAGGGGTGGGGGCGTTTTTAAATTATATACCGGCTTAAAGTAAAAACAAAATTAGTGTGTTATTCCTTCAATTAACAGGTAAAATAACATACTCCTAATAAATCAAACAAAAAATTATCTTATCTGGATTTAGATATTATTTTTAGTTTATGTTCCTCTTAGTGATTTGATTGTTCTACCAATTCATCAAGGGAGTAACGATCGGCTCCCCTCTGGATCTAACAATGATAAGATTTATGATTTTTGACGCAACCTAAGTTGCGTTGCGAAAGTGATACAACCTAAAACTCAAAGATTAACTTCAACCTCGATTTATATGAAACCTTTATCATTACATTAGTCAACAAATAGATTGGTCTGCAACGTTAGTAGTGGAGAGAGATCTCCGCGTCACCTCTAAATCTCATGATTTGCTTAATCTATCCAAATTTTTAAATTTTCAGTTTTTTGTGAAATCAATGTATACCATGTCAAAATATTTTGCCTCGCGTATTTCTTGCGTAATTTTGAACCCATAAAACGCTTAAAACTGGAAATCATAGTTCGAAGAAGGGTCGAAGATAACATTGACATTACAAAGATACAAATATTACCATCATCTACGAGGGAGTAAAGTCAAAGATAAGATCGTAGGCTGTTTTGTGATTACTAAATCATAGCTTCAGTCTCAATTCTAGAGGGTAAAGGAATCACCGATCAGAAATCTCTTCCTCCTTTTTCCTACCAATTTTCTTATCAAACGGCATTTCGGACAGGCTTCAGCGAAGATTTTTCCAATGTTCACCGTTCTCTGCCTCCTCAATCTTCAGTTCTACTCTCGAAGCCATAATAACAGTTTAGAAAAAATTCCACCAGTGAATTGCGATACATTCTTCCGGGTTTCCTTGATCACCATGTCTGTAATTTTCAGTGTTTACTCATGGCAGAAAATCCTTTCCTAGACTTAATGTCTTTTGGAAATAAAAATTAGGTCTTGAACGTATTTGAAGCTCTATGTCTTTTAAAATATTTGACTTTATCAGGCACAAAATAAAAACAATTTTCAAGATATCGAATAATTATCATTAATAGTACTATATGTTCATTTATTTAACTACCTATATAAAGGATTTCATCAGTATTTCCATTTGTATAAAATTAAAAAAAATTAATTGAAAACTAAGTTACAAAATTAAATGTTTTTGACCATTATATTCTGACAAGCTTTCTAGAGCTGCTAATCATTTAAATGGCCAGTAATCTTGCATAATTATTATGATAGCACTATTATGTTCGTATTTTATACTGATGGCTAAAATATAATTAGTTGCAAAGATAAAATATATCTCACATAAGTTCGTTCATGTAAATTCCATATAAATAAATTACTTAACTATGAGAAACCTTTCTTTGCATACGGTAATTTTAAAACATAAATAAACTATCACCTGTGACTTAATACTTTTTTTACCGACACAACTTTCACATAGAACTATTATAAGTAATCTGACATCCGAGTCTATACTTACTGCTCATTGAATGAATAATTAATTTGTTGAATGAATCCAAAGCAATACAATACAAACTTAATCATGGTCAAGATACTGAATTTTATCTTTCCTTTTCCGCCGCTAAAGGCCGCTTATTTCGTTACCACTACCCAACAATTTCAAAGCATAAAATAGTGTCTTAAATCACGCTTAAGTTGTGTTCTAAGCCGCAATATGAACGGGTGAGGCGATGGATTTTCAATCACCCAAGAGAATAAAAACTTACGACATACTTGATCCAAGATAGTATTCAATCATATGCCTTCCGTTTACCACCCTTACTGAAAAATATCGACTCTTCCTTTAGGACTACATAAAAATTGATCGTCACACAATATGCGTGAATAAATTACGGAAAAATATACTCATCAAACGCAGGATGACCATGGCAGCGTAGACATTGTTGGCAGGAAACTACAGTTAATCGCGTTGTCTCTCAGATCGTTAAGAATACATTCCTGGAAAACTTGAGAATATTTATTAAATACGCCACTGGCATTTTATATTTCCCATTATATTTCATCGTTTGAGAAGGTATAGGCCATTCTCGGTCCCTTTTTACGATCCTCGTAAAATTTATGCCAATGATCTTCACGGGCTCTGTTATCAACGCTCATCGAAGTCACTTTATATCCTCCATTTTCATATTTTCACATTCTTCTTGTTTCACGCCATCTTCGTCCCTTTCAATTAAGTTAAAGGTATCGTTCCCAGTTTCCTTTCAGTTCAAATCCTTTGCGCTGTAAATTGCACTTAAGCTTACAATTTTCTTGATAAACCTCCTGTATCACTTTAAAATGCGGGAACATGGAATAAACTTTAAATAATAAACCGTTGCACCCAATTTGATCCGTATCTATTTTTCCCCATTTCTTTTACGGATCGGATATATACCTGAAATTTATTTGAATATACACTTCATTAAAAACAAGGGAATTAGCAACAGATAACTTTTAATGTTGAAGCAAATGTGAAAGAAATGAGTGTCTGCGCCTGGAGACCCAAGGATAAAAAGAAGCGTAAAATAGTGAATGACTGGAACTCGAACCCAAGTCTCTTATTTTCCAGGCTGATACTCTAAATGAAATGAAACTAAACTAAGATGGTTACTAGCCTTGCTCACAAAGCATCCCGTTAAAAGTGTGGAAAAGACGCGACATGGTAGTTTCGTGGTTAGAACACCTACCTGGAAAGAAGGTAATAAAACTGGGTTCGAGTACCAGTCACGTCGCTAATTTTCCCTTCTGTTTATCCTTGGGTTTTGCGATAATATCGTTGTTTATCAGTCATTTACTGGCTCATTTTTATTCTTATATTCTATTTATATTTTTGCGTTGAATATGTGGCATCACCAGCTACTTTTTACCCTACGTTTGATGTTAGCCTCCCCAAGCGTTCTCGTAATCCCTCGGCATTGAGCTTCTCATCGCCGGGTTACACCAACACAGGTCCTCGATGATGCTTTTCTTCCATTTATCCTTTGGTATTCTAGGTCACTCCACATATCTCTTTCCTCAGTTGAGAGCAGATGATGTCCAATCATTTTATCGTTATCGGTTATCGTTTATTCTCGCCACATGGCCTGTCCATATCCTTTTAGTGATATCCATATCCTTACCAATTTTATACATGAAATCTGTAACTCCTTTCTTAAATTCTTTCATGACTTTTGTTTTCTGTCTCTTCCGGTGATTCAGAGTATACAGTGTGGACTCGGTGGAATATTGTAACGTTGAACCAACAAGTTTCTCTTTCCTAAATCAAGACTACTGGTTGAAGACTCAATAAGTTGAGTCTTGTTGAGTCTCTTGTTGAAGACATTCAATACAATGCAATCTAAGCCAGATTAGCGCGTTTTCTGGAGGCGCTCCAGGTTTTTCTTCTTCTCCTATTTAATTTTTACATGATAAAAAGTATTATTATATGGTAAAAATTACGTTGCTCTTTAAAAAATTATGACGATAGCGTCTAACCTATATCTTAGAGAACTTTCCTCGTCATTTTCGGCTAATTGTCTTAATTTAAGGGTATAGTAAGATTTGCCGTAAAGAATATCCTAGCATTTATCATTTACTGACAAAGGATAAATTCGTGTCACTATATTCCTTCCTACAACTGAGAGATCAGTGAAAATCAATCGGTGAAATAAGCAATTTGATGTTCTTGTAAACCATACAGAGTACGAGAACTGCCTCACCCGATATTTGTAACTGCTTCCACTGAACTCTC
This sequence comes from Ladona fulva, assembly GCA_000376725.2. NCBI lineage: Eukaryota > Metazoa > Arthropoda > Insecta > Odonata > Libellulidae > Ladona > Ladona fulva. The sequence continues at coordinate 524,756 of KZ308466.1, read as the reverse complement.
CCGATTCACGTCTGATCTTTTACGAACACAAATATTTTTCGCCCTTCTCATTCCCGATGTCCTCCTTCTCTGCCTCTCATTCTTGCCAAAATCCTTCTCCACTCACTTCTCTACTCCTATATCTTAACATTAATAACTCCTTTAATATTCCCTCATCTTCGTGATATTCTCATTCCTGTTTCAATCAAAACGTCGCTCCTAACATTTCTCCCTTCACGCCACTTCCTCTCCTCTCTCCCCCCTCCAACTACCCCATCCCCTTCCTTCCATTCCCCTGTCCGACGACTGCAGACTCCTGTCAGCAATCTTCCTGTAATTACCTGGGCATTAACATTTGCAGGAACTCATTGCCTTTGGCTATAAAGGGATTTAATGTACGCAACGCCCTCTCTAGGAAAACTCACGCGAGCGAGCACTTTAACCTCCTCTCCTTCTTCAGATTTTTTTGTACTCTCTATGCCTCCCTCTTCTCCTAGATTCTCATACCTCTCGCTCCTTTCCCCTCGTCCCTACCAAGTTTCCTCTTTATACTCCTGTTTGCTCCTCCTTTACCAACCTTTAACTAAGTGTACCTCCATTTACCGACAGGCAGTTGCCTGCCGCTATTTTTCCACCGACGTTCCGCTGATGCTTGGTTTAGCTGACAGATCCATAAATTTTTTTTTATAAATTATAATTTTCATATATAAAGCTTAGAGACCTGTCAATCGCAGTAATTAGTATCAAGGTCAGTAATCATGTGTCAGCATCAAATATCAATAAATAAACCAATACAATGGTCAACCAATAAAATGGTCAATACTGGATATCATGAAGCGACTAAAAGGATAATATCTTCTTATACGGAATCATGCTACGACAGATTCATTTTCAACTTTATTGGTAGGACTACTTCATTAGATATGAGAGAGCTCATTCCGCTGTAAACAAACTAAGTTCTATAAGTCTGAAAGTTTAATTCACGGGAAACATCTGTTATTAATTAATTGTTCAATAATTAAATAAATCGAAGTTATTGAAATATCTTAAATATAATGTGGTAAAATTAAATTTCGTTGTATACCGTCATAAACATTCTTTTAAAATCAATTGAAAATCAATTTGCAAGTAATGCTGGAACGAATACCACAGAAGTCTAGCTAAAGGCTTCTTAATAACCAGCACTTATTTATAATCAATTGAACCGGTTAAACTACGTGTAGCGAAAGGTTTTCCGGTCAAAGCAGGGTGCCGGTAAAGATAGTCGATGAAACGAGTGTTAACGGATGTGATGAACGCAAGGATTCAAATTTTTACACCATCTTCGCAGTCGCCTTCATCTTGTTTTATTCCTTCTCTTGCCGTCTTTCCATTCCTCTTTCACCTCCAACCCAGTTTAACCTCTCCGTCCTTCTTCAGATAAAAATTAAAATACATACACATTCTGGTTCGTAAAAGACATTTTTATGTTAGTTCCGACGTGTCCCTCGCTTTCACGCTCGGTAAAAAGGGATACTTTTCCGAAGTCGACCTCCTTTTAAGAGCATCATTCTCACGGCATAAGTTTTTTTCCGACATCACGCGAAGGCATTTATAAGTGTGTAAAATCTTGCTGCGACCTTTCATAAACTTGGGAGCTTTTTTATAATTTTCTGGGGTTTATGTTCGTAACTTATCTGGTGATTTAATTCTCGGGCACGGATAAAATCGTTATCGGAGAGTCACTTCTTCCGACAACCCCAAAAGAAGTTTAGACACGAATTTGGTCTAGGAACTTAAACGCTGGAAATCATCGAAAAAATAGCTTTCTTGGCAAACTCAGTAACAACTTCGAAGCAAAAATACAGTGAACAGGTGAATATAAAACCGTGATAATCGCTAATGACTGAAGACATTCCAAACCATTGAAAAAGATAACATAACGTTTCTCGCAATTATCCAAATTCAGAGAATTACACCTTGGTAAGCCAAGGAGTAGTACTCAACGTGTCGTCTTGTGTCTTCAGATATCTGGTAATCTTAACCACTCTAAGATTCTCACATGTTTCACTGTATGAATCGCTGCATACCAAAGATTAATGTGATTAATAATTTTTTCAAGGAATATCCTTCAGAACTTTTCGAAGATCTTGCGAATCCTATTTTCTATAATTCATATTTTTAAAATTGATGAATTATAGCTAACGAAAAATATTTAGTTAGAATCTCCAGAATACTAAATTTATATTTAATTTTATTCGGCATTTCCTTTACTAAATCCGTTTCAATTTATTTTATCCTATCTTTTGTCAGACAATTTCTGCTATCGGCCATTAGATCAGCTGTTATATGTTTTTCTAATCCGTATCATTTCATGGAAGTACCGATACCCAGGCCCGAAAAATGAAACAAACATACATTAATAGAATTTTATCACTTTCAAATATGCCATTTTACTGTCTCATTTAAGTTAAAATTAATTCTGTGATAATAAAGTAAGAATGAACGATAGAATGGAATGCTGACAAGGTGCAAAACTATATCGAGGTTGTCGAGGTAACTATATAAATACTTCACTACTACTACTTGATCGGTAGATTCCTGCGTACATTAAGATTTCTCTGTTTTAATTTTACTATAATATTTCCGCATTAATGGAAAGGAATCAGCGGGATTAGTCCTAATATAATATTGACTAAAGCATGACCTACCGAGAATGATTTTTAAGAAACCCCAAGTCAAAATTGTTGGATCTACTATTGCTTAGGAATGTTTCTCACTTGTATTTGTACTAAACATCATACTTTAAGATGAAATGATCCTCCGCCTTTAAGTTTTCCAATATCATGAACTCACAGTTTTAAGGGCAAATACATAAAATGTTTGATTTATCCAATCCAGGACAATACTTTTTCTTTTCTTTGGCTTTCGCCCTAATCAAAGTTTGCTGTTCTAACAGCTGAAACAGATTATTACCGATCTAAGACGACTTTCAACTTTCAAATATCTTTCTTACAATGTGTTCTCAATATATCTTTTCCATGCTGAGTCGGTTTTCTCCTCTTTCTTTTTTCTCAGTGTTTATCATTTCAATATTCCTTTATGTTCTTATTCTATAGTTCTTATTTTGTACTTCTACATCTACATCTACATAAGTACCCTGCAAGCCGCCTTCCGGCGTGTGGCAGAGGGTGTAAACACCAAGAGTAGAATTACTTCTTTAATTTATTACTATCGCGTATCGTTCGCGGAAAAAAAGAGTCTCTAAAACGACTTGTCCTCGCGTCTATTTCTCTTATTTTACGCTCACTGTCGGATCTGGCAAAGTAGCAGGGGGGTCGCATAATATCAATTACGTCATCCGAAAATGTATTTCCTCTGAATTTATCTAACAATCGCAGCCTAGCTTCTAATCTCCTTTCTTTCAAGGATTCCCAACCTGCGTCTGTGAGCATTTTCGTTACACTTGCTTCTCTATCGTAGCACTTTTATCGCCTTACACTAGTATCGCCTTACGCTGCACTTTCTCGAGTTCGCGAGAGTTCGTTTCGTCCGCTGGGTCCCATATACTCGCCGCATATTCCAGATGGGGCCTAACTAACGTGAAATAGCATCGCTCTCTAACTTTTTCATCGCATCTACCTACAATACGCTTTATAAAACCGAGCTTTTTAGTTGCTTTACCGCATATTTTTCGAATGTGTGTGCTCCAGTTTAAGTTATTTGTTAGGGTGATTCCAAGATATTCTACTGAGTCGGCTACATTTAAATTCGTTCCACTAATTTTGTACGGGCGGTTCTGACTCAATTGTTTCCTTTCGAAGAAATTTACTACAGAGCATAAATATAAATAAAAATAATACTTTTGCCATTAGTGGCCATATACTCGTATCTACTCCTTACTTAGAAGTATTCTTTGCCGTATTACGCAATATCCTCATCCTAGTTTCATTAGTTAACGTTTGTTTCCATGTATTAATAAATCATACGCATATTGATGCATGTATAGCAACTAACTTTCTCAAGGCGTTTAGAGACAGTGTATTTCTCTTTCTCGAAAAACTTCGCAGTTTGTGCTTGTGTGTGTTGTGCTATTCTGAAGACAAATTCTAACTAATAAAGACTATCCTAAAGACCAGGCTAAGAATCCTGGTCTTCCCAGAATCAAAGAGATAGCTCGCAGTTATTCTTATGAATCGGACTCCTCCTTAAGTCCCACATCCCTGTGCATCCATTCCCCTCAGCTACTCCCGCGCAACAGGCACCCGCTCATTTCGATAACCTCCTCCACACCCTGCCCATCATCCCTCTGGGGCACTCCCTCATCCACTATCCCTCCAACACCGATCTTTTCTCGGAAAAATCTTCCCAGCCAATCCCACACCCCATGCGAGCAACATCTCTTCTCCCGTTTCCCGCCCGACCACCTTTCCCACCACTTCCCATCCCGTATTTTTACTACCACCATGTTATTTGTGCGTCTCCATCCACTGTCTTCCGATTCTCAGCGCTGTTGATATTTAAACCGTCGTAAATTCTCCAGTAATCACCCAATCCAATCCCATCACCCTTGACAGCTCTTACAAAACACGCAAAGCATTTTCCGAGCCGTCCTCCAACACTTCCTTAATCTTATACTCGCCGGCCGTTCACATTCTATTAAAACAAGACGTTACTCTCGGATTAATACCCGCATAATTTTTTTGATAGGGTTTAAAAAGTGGAGTAAAGTAGGCTCTTCGAGGGAAAATGAGTATGTTTATAATGCGAGGCGTGCTCTTCGTTCGCCACCTTCCTTCTCGGAGAATAAAGAGATTTATAAATGACCAGAATTTGTACTAAAAGGCGTTTGAATATATACGAGATCGCTTCTTCAGAAAGTCTCCTCGTTGATAAAACGTCTACATTCCAAAGAATTAAATGTTTCAGGAAATATTCGTCCTTGGGAACGTTTATGACTCCAGTAAGAAGGTTTTTATGAATCGAGAAAACTTTTATGGCAAGAACGACGTTTAGAATCATAGCAAAGAAGGGGAAGCAAAGGGAAAAAAATTTCTGATCAAATGGAAGCATCAATATTAGCGAAATCGTTCAGATTCTAAAGACATGATAATGTGTGACGAAAGCATCAAACAAATTTCATAGTGATTGGATTGAAATAGAATTGAAGTGATTCTTAACATCAAACTAAACAGCTATTAGTTTAGCTAATTTTCTGAAAAGTCAAGAAATTATCCATGCTCTTTCTAATTCTAAAGATTGATCAGCAAATACACTCTTTGCTTCTCTCACTAGCAATAGATTTGCTCTCAAACTTCAATTAAAAGAATAAATTGCCCATTACGATTTTGAGTCATTCTCTCTTTACACGCATTAATATTACTTTACAAGTGTATTTCGCTATTCTCGAAATTATTTCAAGCCCCGTTTTCATTTGATGAACTTTTTATGACTATAGCTCTTGTATGAATCCCACTTTCATTCTTGAATAACTTGATTCCGTCAACTTTTAAGTAAAGACGGATTATCCAAGAGATGAAAGTAAATTCGCCATGGGAGCAAGCGAAACGTACAGTCCTCATTTCAATCGCTCGTTTATATTAAAAGCGATGGAATACACTCAGCTAAGGATAATGTTTTGCAATAATAACCTCAAGGAAAAGGTCTTCTATATAACGTGTAAATCTAAGAGGATAGAACCTGCGGGAAAGGTGAAGGATAGAAAAAGAAGCTATGTTAGGGTAAATGAGACATAGAAACAAGGCAGCGCGGTAACGGCTCTAAAAGCAGTCTGCACTTAGCTGAAGTAATAGGTTGCGAGCGAAAGATAAGAAAGTGCTGATGCAAAAGGATAAGAAAATGCGTTTGAGAGTAGCATCTAGCAGGAATGAAAAATATGTGTAATGGCAAGGTTTTTGTGTTTCAGATATGGCGCAAACTAGGTAGTATAAAAAACTGAGGTGAGGTTTGCAATAGAGGAATCAACGTTCCTCTTTTGAAAATGTACTTTTTCAAGATACGAGCCAATATCTAAGAACTAAGTATATTAAATTTAATTGAATGAAACTCCCTTCTATTCTGAAACTATTCTTATCAAACTATTGGAAGAAAAACTACAATTGAGGACTGTATGTAATAAACGCCTTTGTCTCTACCTGTAAAATAAGGTTGCATCTGATTGAGATCTTCCATAGCGGGAATCATTTTGCTGGCTTCAGTCCTAGCCTTTACATTCATTAGCTCCTATCCTTAAACTTTCTTTTACGCAATAAAATTCGTAAAAGATAAAAGAGGTGTCCATTAATCACATTTCTATAGAAGTCGATGAAGAGGAGCAATACTAAATGAAATGGAATATTTACGCTCGTAAAGTAAAATATTATAACAAGAAAATCGGCGAGCTGAGATGGATTTTGGGAAATTGATGTGACTGAAAATCCTATACAAATATTTTGAAAGCATTAGTATATGCACAGATAACTAAAATCTATCCACGTATGCTCTTAAGTTACGAAAGGCAATGCAAAAGGTATTCAGTTATCAAAAGGACTCACAATTAAGAGAGATTGAATTTATGTCTCTTACGTGGTATCTTAAAACTTTTAAGAGCATCGTGAGGGATGACAGTTTCGAATTAAAAAAGGCCTATGAATTCCAAGCTTTTGGTTAAGGAATGTAAGTTAGAAAATGGAGCCGAAGCTTCATTTCATTCCTGAAAACAAAATATAAAATTTTGTCTAATTAATCTACATTATTTCTAATATAATTCTAATGCAATCAAACCAAAAGAATGTGAAACTTTAATACGTCTAGTTGAATTTAAGTTAGATTATTCGTCTTCTTTTAATATATTCTGTACTGTACAGAATACAATACTACATTGCCACAGCCTGAAAGAAGATATGTCTTCAGGAAAGACTTTTTTTCAAGTACATCCAGCGTAATTCAATACATTTTATCCTTCTGTTTTAAGAAGCACGCCTTTACGTGCAAAGTTAAACATCTTTTCTCTTCCCACAATATTTTGTTTAAACATTTTTACTTATCTACAAAGCGACTTCATTAAATATCTCCAACATTACAGGTAATGATAAAATTCAATGCCGATTGAAAGATTAAAATGTATGAAATTTAGTGAGTAAGAAACGTTGGTTTGAACCGCAACTGGAGAAGTGGTGCACACAAATAACTTCTACGACGCCGGAAAAAAATTCGGAAGCTTAAGAGGAAAGACTAAGTTTCCGTTGAGGACCTGTGATTAGTTCCAAGGCGATAATAAGCGCATGGGAGGCGGCAAAGGAAAAAGTGTAAACGAGGTAAAGGACGGAGAAGCAGGTGGGAGAGAAGAGACGGCTTCCCCTATCGTTTTTCCATGTGAAACATACTTAAGCTTCCACCTTACCTTGCTTACTTATTCCACCGTTAAAATCACCGCAGCCCATTGAACGTGTTTCTCTGAAGAAGCGACTTTCCTCGCTGTAAAGGGACACTCCTTGATGCTGCCTGCAGAATAAGAGAGAGAAGAGAGTAAGGAAAAGAAATAACATCCTGAAATTTAATTAGAAATGATTTCGGTGGAACTTTTATCAGTCGAGTATTTTCCATCCGTCCTTTTTTCGTTACAGTCCTAAACACGCTTCTGCTTAATTACTGAGCCACACTTCTTCTGGCTGCTCGTACATATTTGAAGACCTAAACTGATTTAATGTACGCATACGAACTGAAGTAATTAAGGTTAATTTGGCACTTACGACTTTATTTAGTTCTTTCTATCAAAACGGCCAAAGAATTGGCTCCTTCATCTACTTAAACGGCGGTGAAGAGGCGGTTCTCTGTTTTACGTCACGGTTTTATTTCCTTTCTTCTTAATATCGATAAAGTAAAACCCGTCCATTTCGCAAAAATCTATGGAAATATACTTCAAGTGCTATTTCATATCCAGTTTACTACCTTTTGCACAGAGATTTAAGTTTGTGTATTATATTTACAGCAATCCCTTTTATAAAATACGGATACCTTGATAGCTTTCACTGTTTAAACTTACTTTTAGATTTAATTTCATAAATATTTATTCATAAACTCACATTTTATTTAGCTTTATTGTAACAATGATAATTTCACTAGGCTATTAATAGATAATTGCAATAAATTATATATGGAAAATGTTTGTCAGAGCCTATGTAACCCATCGCCGTTGCGTAGGATGTATTGTAAAAGAAGAAAAGTATCACTCAAAATTTATCGTGTTAGTAGAACTCTGTTCATATTCTTAACTCTTATAAAATTTAGAGTAAATCTTCCTCTTATTTAAATGAACTACTTCCTAATGGTACCATTAATTTCTCCTATTGGCTTCGATGTCTAAAACATGGAGACTTAATCAGCAATTTGATACACAGGACTTCTTCTGCAATTGACACACTTTTATATAATTAAGCAGAAGAATGGCAGCTTTCAAAACGGAGGCGTTTCTACTATCTAGTATACCAGTTACTTAAGTTGCAAGGTTAGGATGCCACCCTCCTCAGCACAATAATTTATAAGAACATATTGATGAGAACATATTGATGAACTATTTTACACCAAAGATGACCACATTTCCCTTCAATTACTGAACTATCAATCCTACATATCCCTGAAAAGGAATTCTCCTCCACAGATAAACTGCGTTACACATGTTTAGCATGTGAAAGCAGTATAATACACAGATCCTTCGAGAAGCAACATTAAAGGAAGTTTTACAGCGTTCTCACGGCTTCCCTTCTACAAGACCAGCTATTCTCTCGCAATAATTTGTTCCAAACTGGTTTGTTGTTACAAATGAACATGTCACGTTAACGAGCGAAGCATAACACTAACTTTTTCAAAATAACCGATTGGATATTTGATTAAAAAATTAACTTCTGGTTTACGAGTGACTATTCGATATACTCGTACTTCACTTATAAAATGGAAATTGAGAATTGATATCAAGGGAATACCATTGAGGGTTGTGAGAATGCGAGATGACAATGTAATAAATAACCGTGATGGCAAACAATTACTAATAACAGGCAAAGCGATTCTATTAATCTGGGAGTTTAGATTCTGAGGATTGCAAACGATTCCCGGGATTGTTGAAGAAGGTGGTGTCGGTTATACAACCTTATGAAAATAAAAGAAATCTTCATATAGAAATCGACTACTTCTCCGTACTTCCCTCTCTATCATAAAGATATATATTCTAAAACATATGCAAAACCCTTTATCCTTTAAGGATATCTTAACGTAAAAGAGAATAAGAGAGTGTAAGAGGGATATACACTGCTCAGAAACAAGAGGAGTGAGGATAGGCATACATATTTTCTTCGACAGAGATATGGATAAAAGAAAATACGACGAAAATTTTAATATATTGCGAGGATTTGTGACTTTAAAAACACAATGAGGATTCGTTACTTGTAAGATCTTTATTTCTTTAGCATCAAAATCTTTCTTTTCACATTGCATCTTTCCAGAAATATTCATTTTATCAACATCGAATTCGTTTCAATTTAACTTATAAAGCAATTTGGCGTCATTTTCTCTGAAATATTAAAAAATAACAACGAACATTATTAATATAGAATGACAGAGGAATAATGTAAGATCTAATCCTTCATTTGGAATATTGCGCGGCTCAAACATGACTTAATTCCAACAGGCTTTCATATACATGATTTTATTTAATATCTTGGCTCATCTATACGGGGGATGGGGTACCTTTTTTCATTGCAAGGCCGCATACATAATTCGTTCGTAAAAGAAATTTTCAGGCTTTATTCGATTGGCGAATTGATCACACTCAAGAGGTATGATATAGAAATAGTACGAATCTTGTACACATTTGCAATATCTTTTGTACGTATTATCTTCATTTGATACATTTAGCAAGATTGGAAAAATATTTAAATAAGAGCTTTGTTTTCGAAACGTTTTGCATTGAAAGCCTGAAAAAGCCGCTGTTTCCCCGCCACTGATCTATGCTCTTCTCCCAAATAAAGGATTCTTTCAGATGTTATATCTTTTACGGGCAATAATGCGAGCATTGCCTCTAAAAAGGCTGAATTTAGATATATCGTATTACATTTTATCATATTCCTTTCTCTCGTTGCATATGAATTTTACACATTTTGCACAGTTTTATTGAGTAATGAGGTAAATTTTCAACGTTTGTTTCAAAGTCTGAAATGACTGTAAATGGGTAAACATGTCTGTTAACATGTTTCAGCTTTCTTTTCATCTTTGAGGAGCCGATATTATTAGAAAACAAACATTTCCTTGTTTGATGAGTGAAGCCGGAGCCAAAGAACCACCACACCCAGTTTGGAAGACTATCCATCCTTTTTGCTACTCAAATTATCATTCATAGAATTAGAAGAAGACAGCCATCAATGTGAGCTAAAGTCAGAAATGGGTACTGTAGATACAGTAGGCAAAATGGTGCGAGGCGTCATAAAAAATCAAATGTACGTACGTTTCGAGGTATGTTCAACAGGGGAATTATAAACGGACATTTCCAAATACGGAACTTACCATTTGCATGGTGCTTTAGATTATAGAGGGAGAATTGATTGTGGAGATAAAAGAGTTTAATTGTGGAATTGACCGCTGCCTACAGGTAGCTGTTCCCATAGCACTTGGATGAGTTAAGGCGCCGTATAAATTCAAACCTGCGCTCGGTTATTTGTGGAGCAATAATTTAAGATAGCATATAATTTCTGCCCTAATACTAAAATATACAAACAGCAAATAGATGTTACTTTATCATTCAATAAAATGGCATGACTTTCAGAAAGAAAAGATAAGCGATGAATTTTATTTAGACAACATTTTTATAACAACATTTTTGTCCATAATTTTCCTTTTAAATCTCCATTTAAAAGGCAGATTATGGATGACAACGTAAAAATGAAGGTTATCAATCTAACAGGATAACAAAGGACGCCAGGCTGGTAAATACAATTAGGTTAGAATTAAATAACACTCGAAATAGAATTCGAACATAAGATGCTAGAACATAAGACACAATTAATACATACTCTAACTTTCCGTAGAGTAGTATAGAGGTAATTGCCTAGCAACAGGCAAAACGAAAGATTTGAATAACGGCGAGAATTGGAAAAACGAAGTCCGTGGATAAATATTTGAATTAAAATTGAAAATAGATATCGACATATTGGTGGAAGTAAATTAACACGATACTCGTTGGTCATCTCTACCGTTTCTTTAACTTTCATTATTTTTAATTATATATAGCGAATCTTTAAAATTCATGTTCATTATTTTGATAACTCCATGTTGAAAATTATACATTTCGGAAATTATAAATTGAAAATCTTTAGATTTAGATCTGTAGATCTCTCTTCATAAACAAAAAATGGACTATAAACAAGGTTTCATTTACGTTTTTTTATTTCCACGTTTTACTGGATGCCCTTACAGCTCAATTTTTCTCCAGGAATATTTATGGAAATGAAAAATTCCGTTATTCAAATACCTTTTACTATTCTTTAAATAAATCTGACACACTTTCTATAGCCTAATTTTCTACGTAAACTTCTAATCATAAAATAGATTTCAGATCTTAACTAAAACATTTCGCTGAAACGAACGCTTTCGACAGACCTCAGAAAATATTTTCTTCAAATGCATCGGTTTTATTTCTAATTAAATCGAAATTAGAATTCTGGTTTATTAATGTGGCGATCGCTGCGTAAAATACGTCATATAATTCCTTTTTCCAAATCTGAACTGAGTAGATAGATCAAGTTGAAAGTGTTTGAGAATCAAAACCCAATCAGTGTACGGAGTCGAGAGCAATCATACCGCAAAACCATCGGATCTAAACAGCCACGCCCTAACACATCCGAAACCATTAATAACGAAATGGGTCTTTACTAACCAGACTCAACCTCTTCACCGTACAGATACATAGGAATCACCAACCTACCCGTCCACCGAAGCGTCGCAGAAAAAATCTGAAACTTCTACAACAAAAACAACCGAAGTATTAAACGCGTAAAGTCCCATTTGTGAAAGAAAACGAGCAAGCGAACTAGAGAAATAACCGCTGATTAACCGATAGGTAGCGAAGAGCAAATAAGAACGGAATCCGCAGCGATTTCTCTTCAATCTGAAAAAAAAGAAGAGAGCAGTTACCAGCCACAAGGATAGCTCGTGATTGTGTCGCAAATATATGGGAGCTATTGACATTCCATCTACTCGATTAGCCCTCCGTCGATCACAGAGCAGAGTTAATTGCAAAATAAACAAACGGGAGTGGAAAAACGTGATTGGAATGAGGCTCTTGGAAATGGGGAAGGGAAGATGGGGAGACCGCGCAGTAATAACGACAAGGTGGGAGGGTGAAAAAAAGGGCTGGATTGGAGGGCCCGAAGCAAGGGACTCTCATGAGAAAACCGTCAGTAAAATAATACCCTCTCATTACGGGCAGTGTTGTTGGATAGGCGGCGGCGTTGCTGCGGCTACCAGCGGAGACGGCGTACAGGCAGGTAACTGCTCCAACGACCGTTTCCACATGGGTAATTGCTGCCTTAAATACCACGTCAGCTGTCAGAGTATATGCAGCAGGGCACGCTGATGAGGGAAGGAAAGGGGGAGGAAGTTACAGGGCGTGGATGGAGTGAAGGCGGGGAGGGAGCGATTATGCCCCGGGTGAAAAACGGAGCTGGTTTCCCCAAGAGGTGGGCAGGCTATGTGGATATGGTTGGACAGAACTTAACATTCCTGTTCATCTGTGTTCTGTTCTTCTGAATCCATCCGATCGGAAATTTTTCCGCTATCGTGCGAGAACTTCTTCCCTCTCTCGTTGGGGAAAATCACCGCGTTGAAAACTCCTACTTAAGGAGCATAACTACGATCTCATGATGGGATACGATTCGAATTTATAAGGCTCGTATGCTCATGACATGATCGATCGTAAACGATATTACTCTGCTTTCGTCCTGGGTAGCTATTCGCGATTTTTCCCATCTTTCGAAAGTGTATTAGAAGATGTGTAGTTTCGCTCGACCACAGATGTTTGGTTTATCTTTCCATTCTTCCGACGTTCGTTTGGATTTCGAAGTTCGGAGTAATACCTAGGCATTTCAAATCTCATTATAATCGCTCTTAGCATGTTTCAAAAAGGCAATTCATTCGGCAAAAATTATATTACCCGCGATGGAGTTTATTTTACACGTCATCCAACAAGAGCGAATGACCTCATATGATAAGCCCAACTCAGACATAGTGTATTTTAAATATGAATTCTTATCGCATTATCCCTCACAATTAAGGCTAAATGTCAGCGAAAAGGCACTATAAAGGGCGTATTCCTGGAGGAATAATTTCACCATCCCCTTAGATACTCTTTCCGGTGGGAGAATCAGCGATCCGTTTCGAAGGCTCCCAGCTAAATTTCTTATTAACGAACCTAGTAACACATGCAAGCTTTTAAATGCCCCCATCACTTACTAATATACATCAGTATTTAAGCATTTATAGACAGTAATCATACTTAGATGTATATTGCACATAGTCATCCCAATTCCAGGAAAGTTGAAAGATACACATAATTAATAGTCTCAAGAGAAATCTGGTGGAACTTCATTATTCAGATACACATCTAGCCACTATTATTCACTAATTTAAATAGTCGAATGGAAACCATGCCTCTAGGAGAGAGACAGACAGACAGATAACTAAATAGTACTTTTTCCACAGGTTAGAACTCCACAACATTATGTAATAATATATTTGTGAGACTCTTTCTCGGATTTTTTCGTTAATTCTTAAGATTTACGGCTTCAATAAGCGCTGTTACTCCCAGTAACATAAGATTATGTAAAATCCGAGTTATTTTGTTGCTCGTTTCGGATAGGACGGTGTTTTGTGGCTAGAGAAGGTAAGAACATGACAGGGTCTGGAGCAGGGATGTGGGAAGGTATGGTCGTTAGTGGGCGGGACAAGGAAAGGGGAGGAGGGAAAGCAAGGGTTTTTGAAGAGAAAATGACCGCATAGATTGGGTGTTCTTAATTCTAATGGGCGGTTGTGGAATGTGATGTTCGTTCGAGGCTTTAGCGGCTAGTTAAGAGGGACACCTCCTGCGGTCATTCCCGTAAACTATACCTTTGGAATAAAACTTAGAAGGTCATTAGGAAGGTCTGGTTTGGCGAGACCGACTTCGGATTGAAAGAGAAGATATCTTAAGGGTATCGAAGAGTGGGTTGGAAGGGATTTGAAACTAAATCGAGGTCTGCTCGTATGAAAAAGGTAAACACGATGCTGCTAATAGAACCTCTGAAGTATCTAAATAGCAGGTAGACGCTTAAAGATTGTTTTAGATGAGCCAATTAGGAGTTTCATCGCGCAACTTTTACTATGTAATTTATAGAAAACATTTAAGCATAAATCTTTCAGGTACACCAAATATAGTATAGTCTTTTTATTTTCCAAAGACCGTATATTCATTCAGCAATCAAAAATATAAACTAAAATACCCGGGAATAACCCGCGAAATAAAACTTCACGTCTCGGGCTACAAGATAAGGAATAAGTAAAGCTCTAAAACGTGCTTTTCATGTGCCTAATCTACTGCAGTAAAATCAATGAAGAAGCAACATTTTTGGCCATCAATTTTGCAAATTGTTTACTCTACCTAATTTTACCACCAATTAAACATTTATATATTTAAGAAACCACCTGTTAAACACCGGGATACATTCACAACTGTTGAGTGGATCTAAGATAACAATATTTAATAAGACATTTTAAGTCAATCAAATGAAGCAACAAGCATCCAAAAAATATCCCGAATATCATTTGTCTACCCTGATCAAGAAGAAAAATTATAATTTAGAATACACAATCAATTTATAGTGCAGTTACTTTGTTAACATGATAATTAATTATAATCAATTTTTGAAGGCTTTACTATGTGGAAATCCATAACAGGATAAAGGAGGATTCCTCCTCCTGGAATAAAGGAGGATTCCTCATACTCCTTTATTCCAGAGATCCTACATATCCTTTGCAAAGGTCCAAAGATGAATTTCCTGGAACAGAGGGAAATTTGGGTTTCAAAAATTGCTTCTGAAAATGTTGTACATGAAATTATTCCTGTGCCTCATACACCTTTACTCCTTTGTACCCTTCCGAAAACCTCTCTCCTAGATAAGAAAAACCTCTACCCCCCGGAAAGCTCCCTTGCCCCTAACACTACCTCCTAACCCTTAGAGCCATTAACCTCTCCCTCCTCCACCCACTCCTCTCTCCTCCCCCCACCCCCGTTTTTTGCTTCCTCTATATATACTGTCTCATTGTAAATTCTCGTCACCTGATGATTGCCATTCCTGGCTGAAACTAGTCGTGTTCTTAATATACGGTGGAAAAAAGTATTTGTGAATTTGATTTCTTCGATTACATGATAATTAAAACTCACTATACAGCATTTTACAGAAGTTTTATAAGAGGTGTCAACTCACAGTGCCATCTTTGGATGCAAATACACGAAGAGAATGGAAAATATTCGCAAAATACTTATAAATATAAAGATTAAATTAACTTAAATATTTTATAGGGAGCATTTTCTAAAATTAAATCGGAGATGTATCTCGCCTTGCTGCTTGGTCATTCAGAAGATTCAAAAAGCATCAGGGAGACAGAAAGTAGAATATTTGTTCACAAAGTTAATTTCTTTTGAAACGATACCAGAGACGAAGACAGTGAATTTTATAAATGGCGAAAACGCTCTACGCCAAATAAGTGTAATAGAAGCATAGAAAGAAGAATAAAAGATATTTATCTAATGTTCACACTAGAAGTAAACTTCTAGGGAACACTGAAATCCTTAGGTATTCCAATAAACAGCTCATAATCATTTATTAGCCTTTGATTATAGAAATTGAAGCACATTTTGAATAATTTTCGCAAAAGGGTGACGTATTTTCCATTTTGGCCAGCAGAAATTTGCCATAGTGTCTAGTGGGAGAAGACGTCGTATATTAATGTTTGCAAAGAATGTTAACTCACTATGTATTTTCTTAAGTGTGGATTGGCCTTCAACGTCGATTTGTACTTGATAGGTAAATAAAGCGAATTTGGTGGATACAGTCAGCATTTATAACATCAACCCATGAAACAGCTGCTATCAGCATAATAACAGCAACAGACAGACTTCAAATGTTAACAGTAAATCCTATTCTAAAAACGTTGAATTTATCCATCATAAATCATAATCAGGTATGATTACCTACTCTACCCACGAGATGTCATCATCAAAACTGCTTAGAAACGGAGCGAAACAGTTTAAGCCGCTGAAAGACCTTGAAAAAAAGTTTCTAATCTTGTCACGTATTCGACTAGTTAATAACACTTTTTCCGCCTCAAGGTGAAACACCTTAAAGTGATGTTCTAAATAAACACAATATCGCTTCTTGATTTCAGAATAAGTCCGTGAGTTAGAAATATGACATTAAACAGCGTAAAAGCGTGCAATTTGCGGCGGGCGAGCATGCGGGCGATTCGAGGGCGCGGACAGCCTCGAGCGGACAGCCCACGAGACGGCGGTAAAGGGCGTATGGAAGAAGGGCTTTGGGTGCATGGAAACGAATGAGAAATGACGGGGATAAAAAGCGAGGTAATGATAGGGAATACAAGGGTCAGTGCTCAATTAGAACGAAAGCAAGGAGAAAGATGACCTCGATAGGGGGAGTTGAGAAGAGTGGGTGGAAAGAAGAGGAGGAAAAGATAGTCAAAAGGTAAGAATGTAAAAAGAGATGGTCGAGTGGTAGTCTAGTTCTGTATACCAGACGGCAGATTATTTGACGGTTTTATTTTCCGAGTCTGTTTTATCTATTTTTATTCTTTGTGAAAATAACTAAATAACATTATATATTTACTCTTTTATTGTAGAAATATTCTCTCAGCAAAGGGCCTCTCTGATAGGTAAATGGGTAGCACGATCGCCTATGATGAAATCTGACCCTGGTTCTATTCCTGGTTGGGGGCAAAATATGCGATAACCTCAACAACCGAAGTACGTTTAAGAAAGTACGACAACACCTACTCTTCCAAAACGTAAAATATTGAGTAGTAATATTGTTAAAAGTACTACGACAGCTTAAGTCATTTCGCACGTGAACCCCCACCGGGAATCAAACCCGATACCGCTTTCACCGAATTCGAACGCGTTGCCCACTTGACTATCCGGGAGCCAATAAAAAATTGAATTTCGTGAAAAACGGAGTAAAATTGTCAGAAAACTTCCTTCAATAAAGACACATAATTTGGAATTTAAAGAAGTACGACAAAGAGTCGTCTATCTTGTCATTACTTGAATTGTGCTGCTATTTGCCAGTCTCGCATACCATGTAAAGAAAAACTTCAGAATATATAACAAGTTCTTGGTCGAATGCAGCTCTATTTTCAAAAGATATCTTTCGATTTCAAATTTATTATTATATCATATGTTTGTGTTTCTTATCATCATAAGAAGAGAAAAAAATTCAAGATACAGCGAGCCGCAATAATTTCCGTATTTCATTTAAAGCAAGAATTCCCCCGAAAAATAGATAACTGATGACGTTTCGCTAAATCCTAAGTAAAATATCTTAGTAATACTTGAAGATTAAGTAACACATTATTAGTGCAATGGGCACTAGCAATTGGATGTCCATACAGAGTTTATGGATGAGACAAAATCTTTTTAGTTTACCCAAACAGATATACCTACTAATCGTTTCTTTACATAGATCGTAACAAATATCATTACCATAATTCTATCTTTAGGAAACAAAAAATCGTCATGAATAACAAACCCAAAAAACCAACGTAGTTTTTGACTCATTCATACGTTAAATGTATATTTTTAGTAATATGAAGTGCAAGGAAACTAACCAAAGCGCATGTCTTGAAAAATCGAAAACTACGCGGAGTTTAAAATGTATAACGAGATCGCAACTCAAACTCGTATCTTCCATTTCCAAGGCCGTTCCCCTGAAACGGTTCGACGCTGATCGATTTGATAGATCTACAGGTAAGGGCATCTATTCGGAAAATGGAAGATGCAAGTTCGAATCCGTAGTCTTGTTAGACCTTTTCATTTACCTTTCTCATAAATCTGTTATTAGCCACAAGTAATACCATTGTTTTACGAGGCCTGGCGGTCAACTCAATCACGAACACCCTACGACCAACACTAATCCATATCCAAAATTCGAGCAATGAAAATTCGCAGTAAAGTGTCAACCCTTCTAACCTAATTTTATTTTTCCCGTTGCATTCCCCAGATCTTTATGGCGGCCCTCTTCGTTTTTTTGTCGCCATCCCGCTAACGCAGTATCGACGGAGAAAAGCGAAAACTCACAGCTCCTTGCGATGTGGAGATAGTCGGCGAAGGAAACAAGTCAGAGAAGGAGAGAAAATTGTTGAGGGAGGGGAAAAAGGGAAAAGGGGCCCGTCTTCATAGGCCCTATTCTTACTGCTACACAAATATATAACCGTCCATAAGGAGTCGCATTCTCTCCTCTTTGGAGATGCCAGTTTGGTGAAAAAAATCACCTCTGGGTAAAGGGGGCGAAGAGGAATTTGAGGTGAGTTTTCGGAGATGTTTAGGTCTGAGGGAGACTTTGGGATGAGGGAGAAGGCGTGTTGAGGTCTTTCCCTGGGGCCGCTTCATTTACAACAACCTCACCACACGAGATACCAAGGACCACTAAACACCCTCGGTGCCCTAATGTTCGCACAGGAACGCCTTTCAGAAAAAAGAATGAACACTTAAGGGCTGTATCTTTATGCTGATGGTGATGGAGGATAAATAGATCGTAAAAATTTCCATTCTCTGAAGACGAAATTTGGTGAAATAGTCGATTATGCGGTGGAGCGAAGAATACAAGCACTTATAAGGTAAGGACTTGAAGGTTTTTCTGGAGAATATTGTCAATTCATCATCTTCAATTTTTCTCGCGTGGGTTTATGATTGGAGGACCTAAAAGCATCTTTATCAGTCCCTAGATAAACAATAAAAATTGGAATACGTGTGGTTAAGGGTGAATCGTGCGACGTGAGTTTGTTATTGAACCTATCATTACGAGTTTTATCGCGATGCATTTCCCGCCTGATTTGCAGCGACTGAACCTCTTTACTTCGTTTTCCGAGGCCATTTTTGTAAGAGTTTGCAGGCCAGACTGAAGTATCTATCGAAATTCAGAGTGAAAATTTATTTACGAGTTTCTGTTCTTATTATCTCTGAAATACGGAAATCAATATCAAGTTTAAAAAGCTAAATAATGTTTTCTGAATGAATTTAGTTAACCGAAACTACGAAAAGATAGGTGAAGATGATATGGTGAAGAAAATATCGAATTCATCAAGTTTTATGATGAATTTCATATATTTTTATTGTTGTATTAACCGCAGTCACACCGTTCATTAATATTTGAAGTGCTTAGGATTACGATAAAATACGGGAAAGAAATTTTACCCTTTATTTAGACTCAATCAGAAGTTGTTATTAAAAGAAATTTTCATGAATAATAGTTGCTAAATAAATTTGATATTTAAGGTAACGAAAATCCCATTTCTCAATTAAAACCCCTGAATTTCTCTCACCATCTAATTTTGTGCGCTTTCAGTTAATTCGTTCAAAAGCCAATCTTAAAATCAAAGAAGCTCCGTTATGGCTTTGCACGATGTCCGGTCAACGAGTATTGGTTATAAAGAATTGAATATTTTCTAATGCTGTAAGCGAATCGGATTTGAACATTAAATACTTCTCATATTTTTGTACCAGCACAATAACAAACACACATACTTTAAAGGTTTAATTAAAAATATATTTAGGGTAACATTCTTATTAATCTAAATACTGTGGTGGCAAACAACAATAGCATAAATGTCATTAATTTTCATTCGGAAATTATATTTGATAGGAAAGCGTAGCACTAACATAGTCATACGGAGCGAAAATGTTTGCTCCAACTAACAACGAAGTCCATATTGCGCAAATGAGTAAATGTAGGGCTTTACAGTGTTTCAGCCGATTTAGAGCTCACGATCCATATTTCTAAATGAACCCCTTTCCTGATTGGAAAGAGAATTGAATCACGAAGTTTCGCACGACTCTGTATCAAATATTAACTTTCACATCCACCCTAACTCCATCTCCTCTCCCTTTTTTCTTATTTATCTATCTTTAATGTCCTCCCTCTCCATATTACTTTCATTCGTTTATCCAGTTTGTATCCGCTATCTCGTTCCAGCTCCATCATCTTCACCTCCCAGCTTATATCTGATTGAATCTCCCTTAATTTCCAACGAATACTACCTCATTCTTATCCTCTCAATCTCTTAACTAACCTTAACTAACCGTCTCCACACTGATCTCTTATGCATGAGATATAACTGCTAAATATTTGTCGCGCCTCTTTTCACAAACTCTGAATTTATATTCCCCTGTTCAGAGTGTGAAACTGACAAGTGCGTCACGGAAGTTACAAATCATAGGCCCATCTCATTAGTACCGCCTTCCGATCGTAAGATTGGAAGACTTCATTAAATTTGTATGAGCACATTCATAGAATTACAGAACGATTTTTGGAGTAAATTTTTAATTTTTAGTCATTTGAGAGAATTTCCTGATTTATCACAAAATATCGTAAGAAATCGATGTAAAAAATTACGTATTCAGTAGCGGTAATTACGTCTACTGAAGTCTGAAGTCTGTTTACATAAAGTGACGCTAAGTCACTTAGATAAGAGTTTTTCGCCAGCCTAAACGTAACCTTTAGATGTGGTCATTTATTCTAAGCATAGATAATGATATTTTTTCTAATCTAGCATTTTCACACAATCTTGTGCTTTCTGAACTTATTTGGCAGGAAAATTCAGCAACCGACGTGGCTACATTGTTTAGATGCTTTTCCACCTACGATAATGCTTTTATTTGACCGATGCGAAAAAAGAACAAAGGTATCATAATCGACAACAATGTTCTTTCGTTAAAAATGTGAATTTAGTTATTGCGTTAGTTTGCAATTATTAAAAAATTGTACATTTTTGCAAATCGTACTAATAACTTGCACATTATCGTATGGTAAGGCAACATCTCCCTTTTGAAAATCCCCTAATACTTTTCATATTGGAATAAATAATAACTAGAACTAGGATACAACATTCATCTATAGTGTATGTATAATTGTATACTGACGCAGTATTACTTGAGATATCTTTAGTTCATTTGATAAAATTAACTTTCTGGAAGCCATGAGATTGAAATTAGTAAGAATTATATTAACTTACAACACCTGCGCCACAAATTAAAGTTACCGAGGATTACATATACAACCGCTTCAGCAGGAGTTGTTGAAGCCGTTAGTTCTAGCGACACTTATACTATATCTCTGAATAAAATGGGGTTTTAATCATTTCATTCCACCTTGTAGTCCGGAATATATTTTTGACTTGTACTTATCTGTACAGTTATATCTAGATATTCTAATAACTGAAGATACTTCAAAAACTATAAAAAATTATACTCGTACCTCAGATTTTTAATGAATGTAAAAGGTACTCAGTTTTACTAACCTCCAATTTACGAAAATACCCGATAAAACTCATTTCTTATGCATTCAGCAATCTAACAGCGTCGATAACAATTTTTATCAATGATCGATAGCCATACTTTGGATCAAAATAATCCAAAAAATACATAATCTGTGAGAAATAAACGTATCATTTTCTCCCTAACTCGAAGCAGCTTTTATTGGCTCCCAAATTAGCTCAAATAGATTCTCTGCCCGATCAAAAAACGCGCCGCTCCCTTTCTTAGATCGTTAAATAGTTTTTAAAAGATAATTTCGTGATGAATACGCTCGTATCATTTTAGCCGTGTCCATCTCCTAAAAACCTCAATGCAATCAACTTGAGTCCGATCAATTAACTTGGCAAGTCTATTTCGGAGACGGGCAGGTTTGGAAAGGGTTGGGCCGGGTTGGGTTGTGGAAGGAGATGGCGCATTCGTTCAATCAGAAGGTAGGATGAGGTTATGGGAGAAGGATGAGGAAGGTTATGAAGGGAAAACAAGCGAGCCGAAGCACGGGCAGAGGAAATTAAACGCGTTTCCCGTCATCATTTTAGTGGGACCCTCTTCTTTCCTCACCATCACCTTTTTGCTTTTCAGCATACCCCGTGGGCAGTCATAGAGCTCAGCTGTCAATAAAATCGACAATTGAAGCAAGCAATCAGGGTATCCGACACGCCCCCTGCCTCTAACCATCCCATGCTTTCGCTCGACCTTAAGAATTTCGCCCAAACGATAACTCCCCCACCTATCTCTCTTCATCACGCGCTTTTTCGAACCTCTCCTGTCACCTTTCAATCCTTTTTCGGCTTTATCGGCCTTTCTCCATTTTCCACCTTCCTTTTGTACAAAATAACTGGTGATTTTGGTCTCCACAGGTGATGAATACAAGGAACTCCCGATTGACCACTTAATGGGGTATGTATTTGGGAAGAATAAACACATTGGTAGTTTAAGCCAAAGATGGATGAAAAAAAAATTTGTTGGACTCAGCTTTAGATAGAAATAAATGGCTTTTCTAATTCGTTGATAAATTGTCTTTGGGAAATTTACCTCAAAATACTGAAAATAATCAATCAGAGAAAAAGTGAGAAATAAAAAAGGCAAAGATGACGTCACATGCGATGATATAAGTGGTTAACTTATAATGCTTGAATACGGAAGAGCAAATACATTGGAGCACAAATACGTTATTTATTACGCGTGATCCGCTCTCCAGGTTCAACTTTATACGACAAAGGAATGTTTTCCTTCAAAAAGTGAACCACTTCCAAGTGCAGACCTATGCAAAGTCAAGTACTGAAGAAGAAATGAAATTTCGAGCTGAAAGGAAAACTTAAATGATAATGAAGGATCTTGTGCTTTCCTGGCGTATTATGTGAATAAATTCTTAAATGATAAATTTAAGATTTAACCTAGATAAGGATTTAACCTAGATAAGGCATTTCCCGTTTAGTAAGTATTAGATGTAAAATTGCAGGTGTACATTTTACGGTATTTAAGAGACTCAAGGGCTACGATGGTCGTATGTATAAGTCATTAAAAAATTACAATACAAAATTTACACTAATTATGAAAAAGATCAATTTTACTCTCAAAACGATCCAGCGGATTCTCCTTTAAGAGCAGGTTTTGCTAAGCTACGTTTGGTTCCTCAGCTACATTACTTCTTAATCATTTTCTACTAACGACTAATAAGCTTCGCATATAATCCATACGAATAATTTTTTTACAGTTTCCAGTTCGTGAAATCACTGATATAGCATAAATAAGCGCGCGGAGGAATTTGAAATTTCTTCTACGGAATTGTATTTCACCCGAAAGAAGAGGGTATGAGCCCATTGCAGAAGAAAGAGGCCAGTACGTCCAGTTTAAAAATGAACGTTATACGTCGCTTTTTGCCTATAGGAAGGACAGTTGTAAGCTGAATTGCTAAGATGGTGTAGAAGACTATGAATGTCTCTAAGGAGAGAGGGAGACCGGTAAAGCTGGTTGAATAAGGGAAACGAGATGCTGAGAAGGAAAATGCGTAAGGAGGCTAGTGAGTGACGGGCAATGGAAGAGACGCGTCCGAATCAAAAGATGCGCGAAATGGAAGGGAATTGTGGTTAAGTACCAAGAAAAACTATTCAAATAACCTCCAGCGTGAATATTGGTGAAGAGTATGTTTAATGTTATCATCCTTTTTACTTAACGAATACGGGTTTCCTAAATTGAATCCAGTTCAATAATGCAGAACAAACTAAACATTCTTTTAATTGCCGTATTTTATATTAAGCATATGGGACTTATTTGTTATTTGCCTATTCTATAGATCAGATTACTCTCTCTCTCTCTTTCCCCCTTCTTCAGAGTTACGCCATTGCACATACATCCGACGAGGGACGCATGTGCTGATACATCATAACGCGTGACGATACAAATTAGCTGAATATAACCTGTATCACCCACTACATACGTGCATAGTGTATTTATTACATCTGTGTTTTCGCGGGTTTTTTATCACACAGGAAGGGGGGCGGCCCCCCTTCTTGTGTGGGTGTTTTCCCGCATCGTAGGTTCTTCTCCATGAACCTTCAGCTGAGGAGTTTTTCCCCAAAACCCAAATCTTTGTTTTTATATTTATCTATATTTATATATGTGATATGTATTAGTTTATACTCGCAATATTTTATTTACTGTATGTAGTATTCTTTGTGTATTTGTCAGACTGTTGAGATTTTTTTTAGATGTAGTTGATCTTAGGCAATTGTTTTTAGTTATTAATGTAATATTATTAGTAATGCCATGTAATATCTCCGTGGAGGTGGAGGAGAGGCCATTTTGGCCTATATTTACCGTAAGAATAATTAACAATAATAAAACGGAAATAACGAACACAAACAACCTTGCCCTGAAAAAAGAATAGCGTGGACTCGAACCCGGATCGAACCTTGATTTTGGAAATCTTGTGTGACAACCCATTAGTCCTTATACTTTATGAAGTTTATAAATAATTTTTACTTATATGTATAAAGAATCATGTAAACGTATGAATAGAATAAGAAGAACATTCATTTCTAGTAAACCCACGAATACATTATGATAAGTGGTAACCCACATATTATTAGAGACGCAAATAGGTTCATATTCTTCTGACTTCGATTATATGCTACGTCTCTGTTCTATGGCTAACTGAATGCAATCTCTGCTTCTCTCCTAACTCTTTACCGCTAATCTCTCCGTGACTCCCCCTTCCGCTCGGAGACTTAATTACGCCTCTCGTTTCCACCCTTCCCTCACTGATACCGCGTTGATTCTCCTGTGACTCTAACACCCTGTTCACACGCGTTGGATAAACTAGTTTGCGTGCTTAATGGTTCTTATCTGCGGGGCTGGAAAGGCGATGGCGAGTTTACCCTTCCAAGATTAATCCGGCGAATAATTCATCGACTCGTTCAAATCACCCCCTTTCGAGAAAAAAACTTTTGATGATAATGTAATGTAAACCCAGAAGATGGCAGAAGACTTTTATGGCCCTCTCTTATTTTTAGATACACATTGTGAAGGGCCATTAGAGGCGTTTACGAGCTGCCGATAAAAGAGAGGCGAGTGTTTTAATGAATGGCATTCTGCTGAATGTAAATAAAACAATGACTAGATGTTCTACACATATCAACATTTACTACCACTAACATAATCTACCGTTTTAGTTCGTAAAATCAAAATTTCAATACATTTAGATGAGAATTACGCTGTCTATTGTCAACGATATCATGTGTTTAATTGACACAAATCTCTGACCTCCTGAGATATATTTGGAGGCCACATTCTGTAAAAAAATTCAATCTGGGAAATAATTCAGGCGATTTTTCAAATCATGAATATAAAAAGAAATTTGCCTAAGAAGGCTTTCTTCTTACCAAACTCTATGAAACTAGACTGACGATCGATAAGATATGTATACCCTAATAAGACAGATGTATTCACGAGTAGAATAGTGACTTTCTTCCGTGACAAAAGGAGGATTAGGAATATCTGTATATTATAAACCATGAAAATTATTTGTTAAAACAACAATAATTTCTTTATAATTAGCTTATAAACCTACATTTTCAGTCTATTCAAATTCGGAAATCCATATAAATGTACCCACGTATATGAACATGCATAAATACATGTATGTATATAAATCCCTATATACGTATGCATTTAGCGTTTGTTTATTTATTCATTTTTGAGTTAGGCGATTTGAGGATGACAGCGACAACTAGCGCATAAATTATTGAGGAGAAACACATTAACGAGAGGTGATGATTTCAGGTCGGTAGTTAAACTGGAGGAAAGAAACTGGAGTTGAGGAAAGGAAGATAATGAGAGAGGGTAAAACTTGAATGATATAAAGACGGAGGGAGAGAGTGAGGGAAGGGAAAAGGGAGCGCAGAGAGGAGGTAATAGACTTGAATATGTAATTAACATTATATTGCTCTCTCTCTTGAATATTTATTACCGCCTCATACGGGCCGTAATGGGAGTGGGGAGTAATTGGCCCCGAGGAGAGAATAAGGCGGTTAGCGATGCGGAGGAATTTCAGTCGGGGGAAAAATGAGGCAATGTGTGCCTTTCCGAAAGGGCGTTTTGTGTTGGATTCCCTACTCACGATTAACTAAATTAGGCCATTATTATTTCCAGCGAACAAAATTCTGACGAGCTTCTAAGTGAGAAAGGGTTGGTAGCGCTGTTTATTTAAGCCTCTTCTTTATTAATATATATATACGAACACATATGCCGAGACACGCGCAATCTGATTCCATTCATGTCCCCATAGCATCGGGAGGAAATTAGGCTGGATTACCGAGCGGTAATTTCCCTACCTAAACGACCGCTGGCGAGGGATAAAAAAATCTCAATTTTCTTACCCTCGCCATTATCGGTTTTTCCAACCCATTCCTTGTCGTTTTTTCCTACCGAATAATTTCTTCCTCAGGTAATTATGAATAGTCTTCTGACTTGAATTACGTGGTGTTTATCTCCTCTTTTTGTAACTTCGCAAGGAACACAAGTAGCGTTGAATTGCCTCACTTTGTATGCTAATGCACGTTCCGCTTCCAACCCTATCCTCTTGTTTTTCCAGAGTTTCTGGAATTGTAGATGCTCGATACTATGTGACTCTGGATGCAAAAATATGCAATGTTATTGAAAGAAAACATTTTATTTCAATGTTCGAAAGGATTTGCGCATTATTCTCAATATAAGTTCCTATTTTTTTAAACTACGTTAATTTTTATCTGATTACTAAGGAATATTGTTTCTGATTACTCATAGTTAATAGATTTTAAAATAAAGAGCCATATACAGAAACTTTGACCCATAAATAGATACAAAATTGATAACAGAAAATATAAATTTGTAGAAAGGAAATGATTTATGCATGATTTAGATATCGAATTGGATTCATTATAACATTCGTAATTGTATGTCTTTGGGGAAATCAACCTTACTCAACGGTGGGAATTTTTCGATCGCCTTCATTGGATATATTGATAAAAATGTTGAGATGCAGTAACGTCTGTAAGAAGTTGTCATAGAATGGAGTTACTACGTCAAGAATGCCATAAAACTTTAAAATAGCATCAAGTGAAACGGAGAGAGGCAAAATGCGGAAAGATATAGAATCTTAAAATTGAAATCACTATCACCGTAATTGCTTCACGTTGAGAAACATTTATGACAACCTCTTAACTGCTACCACACATAATAGAGAGCATCTTTATCAGTCGTAGAGAGGAAAGATGTTCATCTAGAAAAACATTTGCATCACTTATGGAAAATAATGACCCATTCGATAAAACCGAGTCTCTTTACATCTTCCTTCTAATATCCATATTCTTCTTCGAAGATCGATGTAATCCTTCTATTTTCGCTATTCATTCATCCGCTGAAGGACGTCAAAACTAACATCTCCATTCTTTTGAACTCAGGAAGCTTGTCTTTTTAAGTGCCTTATCCCACCGTTAATTTTAAAACCCGATGATTTTTAATAGAGCCCATTTGAAAAACAAATCGTCTTTACACTTGCCTCGTCAGTCGAGCGTCCCGTATCAATCCCGATGGGCAATCAATAATTGAGTATCCTCGCCTATTGAACTCTCCTCAACGACTCACACCGCATTCCTGCTCCTTCCTTGCTTCTTCTCCATCTTCTCCTCATCCTCATTTTCCTATTTCTTCCCTTTCCTCTGCCCTGCCACCTCCTTCCCTTTCGCCTATCATTTATTCCCTCTTCATCCACATTCCAACCCTTCCAGAGTCACGATTCCCATCCCAGACTGCTCCTTCCCCAGCCTCCCTTTTTGACCATCTCCCCTCCTCCTGTCTCTCTTTCTCTCGGCCATTAATAACTCGTTCAGCCCCATTATGCGCCATCATATGCCTGTGGGACGAGGCGATGAGTGCTGCCTGTTATATACCTTTTTGAAGTGGAGGAAGGGGGTCACTCCAGAGGAAGTGAATTAGCTGGTCTCCATGTAATCGCGGTGAGGTGGCGTTAAAAAGTGGAGGGGAACTCTGGGGTGTGGCGTGAGGAAAGGGATGTAGAATGGGGGTAGGGTTAAATAGGAGTGCAGTGTTGCCAATTACATGACGTTTTTCACCTCGTCTGGTGACTAATTTTTCCAAGGTTTGCAGCGTGTCGCTAATTTACGCGTTCTCTATCGCTTACTTACGGGATAACATAATTCAAGGAATATGTGTAAGATTGTTTTTTACAACGCACAGCGAAATATTTTGCCATTAGGTAAAATATGACCATATTATTTCAAGAGAAAGAAAAAATAGGTATGAATAAAAGAGTTACAAATAAATTAAAAGGGAAAACTTGTGATAGTTTATCTATAACAATAAAATGATCTATGTACCCCACATAGAACATAAGAATTTCTAACCTAAATATCGCTAGGCTTCTAAACAATTTTCTTTCATTGGTTACGATATGTATGGAGTCTACTCACAATATATTTTCATACCTGGAAGCCTCCACGAATGCTCAATCAATTGTAGAGTTTTATGATATTCAATACTTTCCAGTTTCGAAAGGCTCCAACGAACTATTTCAATGAAGATCAAAACATAAAGCTAATTGAAAATAAAGGATACAATTATAAAGTTAGCAACGGAAATAAACTTCGTAATTACACAATATCATCTAGAGCGTTGTTTTTCTCCACAATCTATTTTTTCCTACCATTCCTCACAGCAGAAGATACCAACGAAGCATAAGATTACCAACATGAGGCCTTTAATTTTCTTCTAGATAACTAACCTAAGGTTTTCCTTATATAAACTTGTGTATTTGACCACATACGAGTTTTTTCCTGGTATCGATTCTACTTATCGCCTTTTAATGTCTGACACATCAAATTCTACAACCGTTTCCTTTCTTCATACAGAACCCTTTCCTACCGCAAAACCACCATCAATTCTTCATATGCTTTTCTATCAAATTAAAGTACTTTTAATAACTTTACACGCGCATACCTACATACTCTATTCTCGCAATGCCCTACTATTTGGGTCAACGTTTCTCGTGTATCTAGAAAAACATTCCAGCCAAGGAATTTTACAAGCCTTTCTTTTGATTTCTTTCAAATACTCTTTCTGCTTCATTAAATCTTCCTCAAGTATTGGTGTTTTCTCATTTATATATATGTCAACTCAATAAAGAATGCTATTTTATCACTGGTAATCGTTCGTTAGATTCAGCTTTTTTAATATTGCTCAGAACTTAGCTTCCCTTACCTTACCTTACCAGATCTCCGATCATCAGCTCCCCTAACGTTATTCCCTCTAACATTATTTTTCATTCCGATATCCCAGGATTTAACATCTAGTGCAGTGAATACTGGATTCTAAATGAAAACCTTGGAAAAAGGTTCACTAAGTCATTAATTTGTATTTTAAGTAATAAAACTCTTAAATAATAGCTACGAAAAAATTTTCATACAAAATCATTTACTATGCGTTATAGAAGAGACACCTTTAAGGTCATATAATTGTGTTTGTAAAACATATCAATGTTCCTGTTAGAGGTAAAGACAATTTTTTGACTTAATGAGGTCTCCGGTAAAGAAGAATAAATGTTATTTCTTTATAGCTATGACGCAAGCTTCCCAAATTTTTAATTTTCTTCGACTTAACAGACGAAAGTTTCAATAAATTCTATCCTTTAATTTCGCGCTTACATTGAATTAATTCTACATGTAGCTGAATGCAATCCTAAATACGTAGCTCAAACCAGATCTTATGCTAAACTTCTCGGAAAACGTTAGAGAGGCGGATCACTTTGGAAAAACTAGCTTTTAATGTTCAATTTGCAAAGAGTCTGTTTTATAATATTTACCAAGTTTACGAGTACGGCAGCCAATATTTTATATATAGAATAAATCGTTCAATTAGTCAACACCGATCACGAGAACGTTGAACAAACGATATCTCGATCATCTTTTGACATACGCTGGCATTTTATGCTATCTAAAACGTGATACAGAAGGGCCCTTTCTTCAGAGATTTTGTTTTAAGATCATTCCAGACTCTTAAAACCGGTCCACCTAATCATTGCCGAAGATTCTCCGTCAATAACTTAACCATTATTTACGTCTAACAGTCTTTACGATAGGAGAAATATCGAAGAACCAGGACCGATGGGCTTTTAAAGGGGTAATTTCCCATCCGTATTAGTAATCCACCCAATATTTTTCCATCCACAACCGTATACTCAAGGATGGAAAAAACCCACAGACTCCTCGTAATTATCATATCTTTCCGGATCATTAGTCCCGATGTAATTTCCAAAAACAGGTCTCCTCATCGTACTTCATATACCATTTTCCAATTTCATCGAAAGCGAGGCTCCCGAAAAGCGTCCGACATTTCCTTCGGAGTGGGCATTTAGCCGAGGCAAGCAGATAGAGAGTTGCTGTATAACCAAGTCGGGCAGCTCGTAAAGAAGAAGCCCACGAAAGATGGAGAGAGAGAGAGGAAGGCAGAGGCGGCGATTGGACCAACGGTTGCCTTGGTTATTTGGATAGATGGCTATCTCGGAGATCGTTATTGGCCGGGCTATTACGCTCGACTATTATTCTGGAAGAAATGACGACCATGGGGAAGGCGATGGGGGAGGTTATGGGATAAGGAGGCATTAGGGAATAGGGCGGGAATTAGGAGGGGCAGGTATAGGAGGGATGTTTTAGCGATAGGGCAAATTAGAGGGTAGGGGATAGGAGTGGTCGGAGGGTATAGGTAGGAGGGTGAGGACGGCGGTGGGTTAAAGAGGAGGGAAGGGATTAGTAGGGTTCCAGTGTGACAGAAGGGTGAGGGCAAAGTCATGTTGAAAACCAGTGGAATAAAAGGGAAGCGAAACTTTGAGAAATGAAGAAGGCAGCGGCTACGAGAATAGGGCACACTTTAAATAGTTATGGATTAGATGTGATATTGTCAAATGTGATGAGATTTTGGGGAGTACGGAAATATTTTCGTTTAGATGTTTTGATCGACTTTGCGTTAATTTTCTTAGACTAAAGAGTAAAGGAACTATTGGTCTGAAACTAGTAGTTTGCATCATGAAGTAATGGCAAGATTAAAAAGGTATCTTGTTGAGATGGGACATCAACAAGTTTCTTCAGGTAAGCATTACCAATGACAAAGTGTGCCTGAAGAAAGGAACCACGTGTACCTGATAGAAAAATATTCCGTGACCATGAAAATCATTATCACTCACGTTGGATTACTTGAGGAATGTCTTAATGAGGAATAACGCAAGAAAAGGTGTCAACCATTGGTGTAAAAATTAGGTTATCAAAATGCGACCTAAAAGCTCTTCAGACTTATTGTAAAGAAAACCTACCAAAGTCACATTTTAATAGTCCAATCATAATGGATGACACACTTGACGAAAATTAAACGCTATAAAGGAAACTTCGGGACAAAATCATAATTCGTGAAAAATGTCTCAAGTCGTCACACCAATGTTATAATATAGGATTTTCCTAACGACTATTTTCCCATCATAACCCATTTTAAAGGAATAACATGTGTAATAAATAAATAAGGTCTTTATTAAAGGCGAGATTGAGACTAAAAAGTCTCTTCTTCCATCTAACCTTGAGTCAATGAAGACTTGTGTGTAGGTGAAAAGAAATAGAGAGGAAAACTTTAGAAGGAGTGGATGTAAAAAAAAACCTAAGGTGATATCTTAGGAAAAAATATCCACAGCAGGAAAACACCTGTGTATGGTGTGTCAAGCAAACTCTTTCTCCGGAGAAACCTTTTTGTTAATTACATTTCGAAGTTATCATACTGCAATAGAAATTGATTCCACATCGGCGAACATACAGGTAAATCTACTTCTATCATTTTGACTTTTGAGTTTTTTTTTCTTTTTTCTTCCGCTTGTACGACAGTTTCTTCCTTCCTTCCTTAAGGGAATGTGTCTGGCTTCGAAATATGTTCTCACTCTGAAAACTACGTAGCAATAGTTCTACGTAAAAAGTATCGGGGCATAACTGTATGGGGGCAGGTTAACCGTAGGGCGAGATTATCCAATTCCTATTTCGATCATTAAAAGCAGTTCTTATTTCTTTGCTACCTCATTAAAAATTCTAAGTGCGGTATAAATTCGGAAAATACACTCATATTCTGCGACTGATCTAACTGATTGGTGGCGTTACGTTTTTTCATTCCGCAATTCAAAAAAATTCACATTTCTTCAATTAAAAGTAATCAGCCTTAAGGAAGAGACTATGCAAAGGTTATCAAGGGAGGCGGAAGTAAAAAAAAGGTGAAAACCCCTGACTTAGAGAAATGTGAACGCAAAGCGCAACTTGAAAGTTCGAAGCATAAGCTATGCCTCAGATTCAATTAGAAGTGATAATGTAGCTGTGAAATGAACAATGCAATTGCAATAATATGAAGGCAATCCCCTGTTAAACCCCGGAAATCAAGATATGATTCGGAAATCTACTGAATATATGAGGGCCATTCGAAGAGAGACAAAACCTCGACAGCTTATCTGCGAGTGTTATTTCCCAGACAGGAAACCACTTCTCATTCTCGATGCAGCTGATCGCATCGGATGTCAATCAGGAATCAAAAAACGCGGAAGTAATGAAAATTAACGTATCCGCCGCATCCCGTTTCTCTCTCACCAGGGGCGCTGGCATCGCGCGTCATCCGTGGACGTCTCCGGTGTCTTTCTCATAAGCCTCCGGTTTGTGCTGACCGAGATGTAATCATCCCGTTCCGCCCAACTCATCTCAGAGCGCCCACGCACGGATGTAATCCAAACGCAAAGAGGACGAAAGATTTCATTATCTGATTGCTTTCACGGTTTGACACGATTCCCACTTCCTTCTCCAAACTCAAATCCTCACTCTCTCTCCCTTTCCGTTTCCCTCCTCCTCTCACCTAGTATTGCTAACAGTCCTTTGTTGAAGCCTTCTCGACACGGGGAGGGAAAAACGATGTCTGATACTGAAATTGCCGGAAAGTGATGAAAAAACATGTTCATATTATTTACAATTAATACTAAACTTTGAGTGAACTTCGAGGTTTCTGTTTTTCATTGTAGTTAGCCCCGATCGCCCAATTTATCGCAACGAATGTAATTGTTTAATTTGTAAAAATTATTTGAATATGGCAGTCAAAGTAACCTCGTTAAAGATCTAATATTAAGGTTACGGGTTCAATCCCCACAGAGGTCGACATTTTTCCAACTTCGGCGTCGCTTTCTAGTCAATGTTAAGGAGCCGGTTTCGAGTATCGGCTACTGTTTCTTTTATTCCTGTAACTTGTCCAATAAATGAATGTGGGCCTCGGGATGTAAATAAAAGTATAAGATATAAATTTCCTCATTTCCAATGTTGCTCAATGTTTGATTGATCTGAATTTCTTAGACCTAAGCCAAACATTTATTGTGATTACATTCAATTTTATGGTGAAGTCAAACGTTTGAATTTCCTATAAGATAATGAAGGTTTTAACCAAAAAGTGTGCTACTTTCTTTTTAGTATGCAATCAAAAATACTCGTACAAAACAGCGGAGCTCGAGTTACCTTATTGTCATCAAATAAACAGGAATTCATTCCTTCTCTCAATCCTCATTTTCTCAACAACCGAAGATTGTTTTAACGGTCACAGGCATGTACCGATTAAAAACAAATCTATGTTTCATATAAATACGAGTAACGTTTATTTTTTTAGAATTAATGATGGTGGTTAATGAGGTGATTTATTCGAAGATAACACTCAGGCTTTGTCTTCCTCTAGAGGTTATTCCTTTTCTCTCTTTTTTGCACTTTGCACGAAAAAAAATGTGGTTACCGACTTCCGTGAAATACCATTGAGGTATTTTCGCGAGAGGCGAAAGCGGCGCTGTTTCCTCGATCTGCTTTGGCCACCGCTTTGCAAATATGAAAAAACACATCATTAGTGGTCATTAGCCTGTGAAGTGTTAGCTTGTAAGCACATGGACGCGATTTCTCGGACATTTCGTCCCAAGAATTTGCCCGTACCAGCTCTTAATTTTCGGAATGTCCAATGAAATCGCGAATTCGTCAATTCACTAACAAAAAACAGTATCTCATAATTTTAGTGTACACAAGAAGTGATTTTATAGATAATTTAATCAACTATTTATATCGATGAATACGTCGTATTCCCAGTAAGGTCTTCGATGAGAATTACACGGGAGAAAGTGAGTCCATTTCTTTATGTCTCGGCTGGTGCTTCATAAGTGATAATCATTTTGGAAAAACTTCTCTTCCATAAAAAAATTGGTTCCCACAAAGGATACCATTCAGTAAAGGCAAATATAATTTGGAAATTCTTCGGATTCGGTCGAATAAATAAGAACATAAAATAACGAGATAAATGGAAAGGTCACATTTGTTTACACCTTGCGTTCACTTGTATTGATATCGATATTGAAGACTATATACGGGATAATTCTACAAACCACAGATGCACGGCAATTATTTGTTAAAAAAGCAACAACCAATTTACATGAGATATTTTAATTTCTCATAAAACAATAAGAAGATATTCATAAGGTTCATCGTTTTTACACCTAGAAAACTGTCTAATCTGAAAAATAGAAACCGATGAAGTATAAAGTCGTGGGGGAAGAATGTTGTAACCAGGGCCGGTTCTAAGTGGTAAACGAAGTAAGCAAAACAGCAGGGACTCCTTGGAGAAATGGATGCCCTGTGTTTGATTTATTTTTCTCTTCGCACTAAAATGCACTTTTTATGTACTATATTGAGCAGTTTAAGACAGAATTACTCTATTCAATCATGCCAAATTGTTCTTCTGTTCTTTTCTTATACTTTTACGTCAGTATTTTACCTTATATTTNACCGTCTCGGAATAATTTCCGTTTTCCAGTCGCACAAAAGAGGCACCAACTTCTCGGCGGCCACCTAATCGTCCGAGTGCTCCTTAGCACGCACGGCGCGGTACAGAAATATCTGAGAAGGGACTCACTCCTTCGGCCCTTGACTTCTCTTTGAGAGCGAAGACAGGCCGGCAAACGAGATACCGGCTCAAGGCAGTAAATGGAATAGGGAAATGGTCCAATGCACGTGGAACAAACAAGGGTGTAATAATATTCCTTTCACTTGGAGCGGAAAGAATTTTCAATTTTTACTCATTTATGACGACATAGACCAATCATAGAGATCACTTTCTTGTTATACAAAACTCTTTATTTGCGAATCGTTGGAGTACTTCTAAAAGAGTAGATATGATTATTATAGATCCACACGGTGGACGTGAAATGGATGGTATAATTCTCACTCGTTCGTCATAATTTTGGAGGAAAATACTAAAAATTAGAACGTAGAGATGTGTGTGGGTGTCTGTAGATAAAGATGCCATTTTTATATAAATTCTGCAGCTTCAATCTGAGTCACATGTCAATTTCTGCCAAATTGAACATTTTTATAATATATAATTGAACATTTGATTCTAATTGACAAATATTTGCAATTTTTAAAGTAGGCTATGCCTGTAATAGAGCATAATTATTGTTATTATTATTATTATTAATAGAAGATGGACCAGGGGGCGCCCTCAAAATACTATGCATGAGGAGCTAGAGCCACCCCTGGTTATGAATTAATTATGTATGTACTTCCTAACAACGAAGTTAGGTCATCCATTACAGGAACTTCTTTAGAGGGAAAACTTAATTTTACACCTTTCAACCCAAGAACAAATATTTTTAGGCAAAGATTTATGTCAGTCCTATTTTACAATAAAATCAGTACTTCTGTGCATTTCCTCTGCACTTGAATTTTCAAACTTTGATTGTAATATCTAGGTATAATAAACAATAATCTTCCTAAATCTAAATTTAAATTGTTAATGCGTAAGCCCCAACTTTACATAGAAAATCTAAAGTATAAAATACTGATTACATTAAATATTGCAATAACTCATAAAATGACTCACATATATTGAATAAAAATATTTTTCCATCGGTCAAATCTCTGGTAAGAGGAAAAGAAATAATCTTAAGCTAGACTTTCGCACTAATTTTTGTTGTTAATTTCATAATCACATGCGAAGTGTTATTCAAAATTAGTGTCAGCAAACAAATTAACAAGACGACAAATGTATCTCTAGGAATCTTTAAATTTAACAGTCATTCGAAAATTAGAAACTGTACAATCAATAACTCTCAATATAAAAATTGCAGTTGCTAATAATTTCTTGAGAAAGATCCTCGAAATTGAAATAAAGACCATTGAAAGATCAGTAAGAAAATAACTAATACATGGGATTTCTTCACATTTGCCTGCCTATCTCACCAAAAGAAGCAATGTTGCGTGATGATCGCATTCTTATATGCCGCAAAAGATAGCCACATATATGAGAAAGTAGTATCTGTACAATCAAGTCATGCTTATGACCCACCGCATAGTCAACGAGGAGTAATTCCTGTCGAACGACCCACGCCCGTCATTTACCAGTACGTTGTTGTCGTGCAGAAGAATTGGCACGACCTTCAAGGAGAGACAAATATTGATGGACGACAAGGAAGTGACTATATAGTTTTCAAAGGCCACATTCGTGTTCTTTACAGTGTCCAAATATGAAAGGGAACCGCGAAGGTTGTAATATTTTGAAGCAAGCTTTGCTTCGAGAAATCGCTTTGGCATTTCCTTTCAGATGGGACCTAATGCCTTGGGAAAGGTATCGCATAGTCATTTTCGTTACCTTAAAAAAATGAATTAATTGATTCATTTGAAGAAATTTTAATTCAGCATTACTCCACTCTAACGATGACACTATATTAATAAGATTAATTTCTAGGGTAAATTTATAAAAAATTGTCGAGATAGGCCGGCAAATCGTTTATATTCCTTTCAATCGAATGAGGGAGTTAGATGCTTACGTATTTCATATGAGAAAATGATTGTTATATTATTAAAATATGGCCACATGAAATACAAAACCTTTACTAATTGCTCTAAAATGGATTTCAACCATGTCCAGCATTAGCATATGAACCTCATTCCTGATTTTAATTTTTACAACGTCCCGCAGTTATGCAAAGTCATATCTGTACTATATAATGAAATAAAACTTCATTACAAGTTTTTCTTCTCTATTCTAATGGAGAAATTATCATATTAGGACATAGGATATCTCTTAAATCCAAAGAACATTTAAGATACATTCAGATTCAGTATCTTCGAATGTAGGAGTAGCATTTCATTTATTGCTTTACTATTCCAAAGTAGTAAAAGCATTTTGTTAAGGACAAGAGCATAGTATTTTTCGACAAATATTCTAGATTTTGTTGGTTAGATAAACCGACTGACGATAAGGTAAATATACGCTGATTTTAAAATCACACATTTTGGGAAGAAGACGTGTTAATAGATAAGGACAAGATTTGCCTGAAGGAGGGAACAGCTATGGTAAATAAAGCTGTCTTAGTCTAAAGCCAATGGAGGAGAACATGCGAGGAATTTCACAGAATGCAAGTACTGCCGAAAACTCCAAGAATATGCAAGTTGGGTCAATGCACCAATTTCCCTCGGCATAAACCGGATGCTAAAATATTTTGAGCTGCAATTCACCGCTTTAAATCAGCTATCGATAAACATACATACCATATCATAAAGAGAGGCATTTACTCGGAAAGAGAGTAATGTAGGACGTTAATAAGTGACGAAGTCTGTCATAATTTTGATAGCAAATCCAAGATGGAAAATTGCAAAGTGATAGTTCAACCAAGTAAATGTGCATCATAGTTTAAATGATAAAAAAGTCTGCGTTATATGAAAAAGCCCTTTATTTAGTTTATTTTTCCATCCAGAAAATTATTGCGTTTCCTACCTAATTAATTTTCCTTCCATATATTTTTTTGCTGAGCATTGGACGACTTTGCATTTATAGCGATAGCTACTCATACGAAATTAGATTTAATTGACTAACCGTCAAAAATGGTGCTGTGAAACTAAACCAGAGAAGTCATTCTTACTGAGAATTCTGTGGAAACCCTCAAAGATAAACTCGAGGGTTTCGCAGAAAATTGAAAAAAAGCGAAAATAACAAACCCCTTCAAGAATGGATTCCGTACAATGAATTTTTAACGGCTGAGAATGGCGTAAAAATGGATCTCCTCCGCATGGAATGGCCTTAACTTAGTTTATATCCTCGGAAAAATAGCATCTTTTACGAAAGCGTGCACTGTAAAGATGTGGAAATATTCCCTCAACATTGTGCTGGAGACAATGCACGATGTGCAGCCATAGGAAACCATTTGTAGCCATTGGTGTGTGGTGTGGAAGGATTGACGGGGGAATAGGACGGCAGAGTGGAGTGCACCCTGAGCCTCTTTGCGACCACCGTCTCGGAATAATTTCCGTTTTCCAGTCGCACAAAAGAGGCACCAACTTCTCGGCGGCCACCTAATCGTCCGAGTGCTCCTTAGCACGCACGGCGCGGTACAGAAATACCTGAGAAGGGACTCACTCCTTCGGCCCTTGACTTCTCTTTGAGATCGAAGACAGGCCGGCAAACGAGATACCGGCTCAAGGCAGTAAATGGAATAGGGACATGGTCCAATGCACGTGGAACAAACAAGGGTGTAATAATATTCCTTTCACTTGGAGCGGAAAGAATTTTCAATTTTTACTCATTTATGACGACATAGACCAATCATAGAGATCACTTTCTTGTTATACAAAACTCTTTATTTGCGAATCGTTGGAGTACTTCTAAAAGAGTAGATATGATTATTATAGATCCACACGGTGGACGTGAAATGGATGGTATAATTCTCACTCGTTCGTCATAATTTTGGAGGAAAATACTAAAAATTAGAACGTAGAAGGATTAAAGAAGCACGGAGAGACGTACGGCTATATCCCAAGGAAAACAAGATCCGGAAAGTGGGAGACCTGGGTTCGAGTCCCAGTCATGTCGCTATTTTCAACATCTGTTATTCCTCAGAAGGTAGAATTTCAAATAATTTTATTTTGCAACAAAGAAACTGCGAGGCTTTATTCTTGGTACTTCGAGCTAATCCTAACTCAGTTAATATACACCTAGTAGGGCAACACAGTTATTTCTGTTAAGTACCTACACAAGATAGGAAATAAAAACCGGTAATATAATCATGATCTAGAAGTATGTGCATAATCTGGGATCAGTTACTTACATTCAGTAAAACAGGCGGTAAATTAAGGCACTATATTTTTTCAGTCTTATATATTACACGAGATTAAAGGATGTATTCCTCAAGAGCGAGAAATCAGTAATTTTGTTTTCAAAGGATGCCTTCCTACAAGTGAGATATTACCTAAGATGATGGAAAATGTACTCGTAGTGTGAAACAAAATAGCTGAGATAGTATTTGATCAATAGCCACGTAAACTCATTTAATAACTCAATTGTACACAACCACTAACTGGCAGGCGTATTCCAGAGGATTAAAATGGAAACCTGCATCTACAAACGTCAAAAATTGTAGACATGAAGTTGATAAAAAGAGATTATCAACTTTAATTATATGCGTTAATAACCTTTAACTTAATTTACTCTAAATTATTAAAATCTACATCAAATATGTTAACTATTCCTGGTAATAGATTATAAAATGGAATGTTATGCTGCAGTTTCTACTAGATCAGGGTTTCCCAAAGTGTGTTCCGCGGAACACTGGTGTTCCACGAAGAGTTTTTAAGTGTTCCGCGGAAACTTACGAAAAATAATAATTCTTGTATGAATTTCAGTTTTGAATTAAGAAAAAGTAACCTAGGTGTTCCGCTGAAATCATAGAATTGATAAAGTGTTCCGTCGGAGGAAATGTTTGGGAAACTCTGTACTAGATTATTCCGACATTTTTTTACTAAATTAGATTATTTCATATCGTATACCATGTTGTGTTCAATAATATTATACGATAAAATTTCAATGGCGCCTACCTAGGCTATGACATAGAAGACTTCCTTTCAGTGTTCCAAACAATTTTGTTAAGAGCCCAACGCTGTTGTTACTAGGTGGATTTATATTGGTATTCTTTTGTGAGTGCATAATTTAGTCAATTTCTGCAATTTTATATTTTATTATCATTTTAAATCCTTCGTTTGCATACTTCACACATATATTCGAAAGTGAACATTTGTCCGTCAACGTGATCTCTCAAACGATGAAGCGACGGTATATGCTTTTCTTTGAATAAATCGTTATTCCTCCGTCTCATTAGTTCCATTAAGTGTCTAACGTTTCTTTGAAAGTTCAGTGAGTCGCAATTATTATTGATTTTATCAATTCTTATTTCCACGTTGAGAATCAACGTGAAGTTCGGCTAGTATAACCGTAATCATTTGATGATAAGAATTTTAGATGAAATAATGATGTGGACAGAGACTTGCAATTCATCCAAGAATTCGGAGAAATTTAATTCCAAGTAATGATAATAATAACAATAACTTAATTAGGCGAATTTTAATCTACTCTTACAATTAGACTTTTACAAGTTACGGTCACAAACAACCATACCCTGACCAAGATTTGAACCCGGGCCACCGTCGTTGAAACGCTAACCACTACGCCACTGAGGCCGTCAAATATGTCATCCTAAGAGTAAAAATCAAATTTACAATAAGTAATAGTCTTTTCTACATTCATAGCTAACTAAATGTAACATTTGACATACTCGACAGCAGAGATAATTTTAAAAACAATCATTTTAAAATTTCTTAATAAATATTTCCGTTCGTGGAATACGAAAATTCTGTAGCTGTCATAGTAAGAAAATATATTTATTTAAAATGTCGGGATAGTTCTTTTTTTTTAATTAGTCTCAGCCTCTCCTGATCTCTTGCGCAACCTTCCACAACAATAGTAAAGTAATTTGATTAACTTGCAACTGATCAACTAGGGATTTTTCCATATTTCTTGAATATTCCGATCTACTTTTCAGTTTCGAAGATATTCTTAAATAGAAATGACTAAATGAATTCCTATTTACATTACGTCACCTTTGGTCAAAGGAGCCGATTTTAAGCTACAACACTGCATAACTATGATAATCCGGTANAACCATAGATATATTACCTGAAGATAAGCTCATAAGGAAATTATCCCAAACCGCCCCCTTTGTCAAATTTCTAGACCGCCCTAGATCTGTCCGCCCCAGCGGGTTCGTGTTATTGGCAGTGTAATTTCCCGGAGGAAATTTTTCAAAATTTGGCATTTCTGCGAACAATATTTCGATTTCCGTCTTTTCCGAAATTTCCGATCTTTACATTTTTTGAAACAGAAAACCATATGAAATAAACTTAATAGTGAGATATATCCGTATAAGAATCAAGGAACCTGTATCATACATAATGCCAATAAGGTCCTCTAAAAATAAAATAATAATGTGGTTACAGATTATTTATAGATTAACTAGCACATCAATGACACCGAGTACTCCTTCGCCAAATAACGCTTGTCTAAAACACCCATGGAAATTCCGGCGTCATAGTAGTTACTTCGAATTACAAAATTCCAGAGAGACTGCTATCCGCTAAATGATTATATTTCCAACCATTAACGCCAAATTCCACCAGGTCTTGTAATTGAAATTCCAAATTGTCAGCAGTGCCATTGATAGAAGTAAAAAACCATGGCTATCTACCATTTTATCCTCTTCGCTATCTTAAGCTAAGTTGCTTTCAGCTTGTTTAAGTTGAACTTAAAATTTCCTCCGTGCACGGATGAGGAAAGCGAAAATAAGATAATTCGAGAAGGATAAGGAGGCCGGAAGAATAAAGGAAACGGGAATGAAGAAAGAGGAGGCGAGGAGAGCGTTGGATGGATTAGA
This sequence comes from Ladona fulva, assembly GCA_000376725.2. NCBI lineage: Eukaryota > Metazoa > Arthropoda > Insecta > Odonata > Libellulidae > Ladona > Ladona fulva. The sequence goes on along the minus strand of KZ308466.1, from coordinate 482,835 downwards.
GCCACTTTCGGAGAGAAGCGCACATTCTAAGGGCAGGTGTTTAAAATATTAGTTTTTAGACGAGTACAGGGATAAGCACTCTAGGTGGGCAATTGCAGTTGTCATGGATACCTCCGTGGTCGCCACTCTCCCGGAAGAAACTGCCACTCTTCCCCCCGCGATCCTTCCGCCAGAGTGGCCATTTCACACTTTGTACTTTTGCAGTGCGAGAGGAAGCCATCGGATTACTAACCCTCTATAACTCCTCACTGGGTTCGGTACCTTTTTCGGGATATCTCAGATTTCACCAAAACGGACCACACAGGAAGGTTCTTTGAAGCCGTCACAATAGGATCCTGACTTTGTTAAGGCTTACAATGGCCATTTGGATACCTTTTGCTTATTCGGCTAAAAAAACATTGGAGTGAAGGGAAGCCGTGATTGGCTGAAAGGAAAATGTTTCTTTAGGCAGCGAGGCTTACGGATTGGAACCCATTATGCGCGAGATAACTGCGAACAATTGGTTTTATTGGCGCGGAATGACGTTATTTCAACCGACCACGTACAGAGGGATGTTTTCGTTGGCGTTAGGTCCTGCCATTGTTGTCATAAACAACCGCTGAATACATATTGCACGATATGCAACGTCCGTATGATTTACCGCTCTGAATCTGCATTCCTCCGGCTGTTATTGCTCGCATAAAAACTGGCTCCGTTCTCAACTGTGAACTGAAATGGTAAATCATTCATTTTTCCGGACGCTATTTGCGTTCCAAACATTCGTCATACGATCAAAATGAGCCATAAAAATGTCGCCTTTGACTTCGAATAATTATTTCAACATCTCCGCAACGTTCATGCAAATTTGCATCGAATCGTGCTCCGTGAATGTGGGGATACGTGTATTGCTTGTCCAGTTGCACTTAAATTGACGCAAGGCCATAAAGTAAGCTTTTTATATGGACATGATCATGCCGGAGACATTCATTAATGTACGATATAACTCTGCTCATCGATTATGACGCATGAAATTGCACTCTGTGAGGTGATCGACTATTCAACTTCGGGCCTCGTTAGAATTACGGCAAAAAATGCGAATGAATAATTCATTAGGCGAAGAAATCAGGTTCCAAGATAACTTTCGTAGTATAGCTGAAAAAAATAACTTGGTGTCGCGTACCTTGATGAGTAAAATTAAATAAGAGATAATTGTTGACAAGCATCAATATTTGACGAGATAAAGTCACTCTGCGCGCAGAGGGTATTGATCGTGAAAATTGATTCATTTGGTTTTCAACTTAAATTTTTTGTAACTATAAGTAAAGGAAATAAATGCACGTTGGTGGCGAATGTGTTAAGTTCAACTTAAATCATTACTGGTAACCCATATGTGTAAATATCTAACCATTTCTTTGCACCTGCAGCAGTTATCAGAGGGAGATAGGTAGGAGGAAAGTAAAACAAATATGAATGGAGGAAGCTCTCTAGTGCATATTGATATAACTGTAAAGAAAATGGATTTATGAATGGTAAAATCTTAAAACTTCGGGATAAAATACTCCATTAAAAACGTTCATTAGAAATGACAAAACCAAACTTAGTAGTATAAACAAAACTTTGTGATGATGGCTTGTAGTTGTAATAGTGATGATGGCTTGTAGCCGAAACCGGTCGCATTTAAAGTTTTGTGGACATTACTAAGTTTGGTTTTGTCATTTCTAATGTCTTTCCACGAAGTACGGCCAGAGAATCTAGAAAGATGTTCATCATAAAATCGTTCGTTGTTTAGCCCAACACTGATTTATGGTTACACTAGATGATATAATCTCAGAATTTAGCGAATTTTAGAGGGAAACTGGATGAATATTTTTATTACTACTTATTTAATAAAATATTTTTCATCCGAAGATTAAAATCTAAGTTTTACCTTCTTAAAATAATTAAAATTGTTTACGAAAGGTCGTGCAATAATTAGGAAAGCTTTTTTGCGCAAGTTTTAATGAGAGATACTTGAAGGAAGATGAAGCTTTGTTTCCATGGAGAACAACCAATCTCCTCGTAATCTCGGTAGAAGGATAGAGCAGACTCGGTAGTACTGTCGCCAGATGAATAACTCACGAATATCAGTTTTATCTAAACTTGTGAAAGAAGTGTGGTAAACTTGTGACATTTAATCAACAGGTAATAAAATATCAAACCAAAGTAACGCTCTTTTGGAATGCTGCCAACAATGATTTTCAAGGAATATTACGCATGTAGAAAGGCAGGATTTGGCAAATTTTTACTTTGTATGATTTCATCTCAAAACTTGTCAAGTGGGGAACGAAGTGGTGATGATTTTGTAGTGCAAGTAATTTTCCTAGTAAATGACAAAAAGCTTCACTTTAAATCAGATTGTGGTGTTTTTCCACGATAACCATATATATATTACCTGAAGATAAGCTCATAAGGAAATTATCCCAAACCGCCCCCTTTGTCAAATTTCTAGACCGCCCTAGATCTGTCCGCCCCAGCGGGTTCGTGTTATTGGCAGTGTAATTTCCCGGAGGAAATTTTTCAAAATTTGGCATTTCTGCGAACAATATTTCGATTTCCGTCTTTTCCGAAATTTCCGATCTTTCCAAAACAGTTTTTTCCAGCGATAGAGGAAAGACCATCTTCCATCCCAATCGAGTCACAATGGGTTTCAAAAATGGCTATCACGTTTATAACGCTAATTCAAATAATTTCTTTCGCATAAAACAGTTCTTACGCATTCATTTTCATCTAATCCGACGAGGAATAGTTCCTGGCCTGAACTGCGGAGACATTGCCAAGCATCTTTCTCCGACGAGATTAATAAAGAGACCCCAAAATGGGTTCACATCCGCCCCCCCATTCATCCCCACGAAATATCGCAAAAACAGTGACGTGGCGGGAGTCATCCTTCCGCAGTGGTCATATAGAAATACGTCCCCTTGAATAATAACGGCCGTTTTCTCTACAATACTGCTCAATCTCTTCCACGAGTCGTCCGTTAAGAGCAACAATGCGTCATGAGCGCGCCCTCGTGTCCTTTTGCGGGAAAATGGTAAACCACACCCCTGACGGAGATATTGTTGTCCGAGGATAGGAGAAGGCAACAAATGAGTCGAGACTACCCATCCCTCTCCTCCGTTCCATCTCAATCTTAATGTCGTCGGGATGGCTTATGGGAAGGGCGTGTTGGATGAGAAGACAAAAGACGAATAGCAAAGAGGTAAATAGGGATTCATCCGGTCTGCAGAGTGCCCGTCCGTGGGAGGACAGGAGATTCGGAGGGAGAAAGAGGTGAGAGGTCGAGAGAGTGTGGGTGTGTGTTTCGCTAGGAAAGTGGAGTGAGATTCGAGAAGGGGTTGAGCTTAAACTCTACTATCTAAAGCTCTCTCTTTAGCCCGCGATCCGAGAGCAATTAGCGTGATCATTACATTGAACGAAAAGGGCGAACGATTGAAACCATTAACGTCTATTCCCAAGATCAGAAGATCTCAAAGGGCTTACAATGAGGCACTGGTTTCTCCTAGGTTTCTCTCTTTATATTGTGCAATTTTCAGCAATCTAACAATTCAATTTGGGTGCCGCATCACTTACGCGCTTAAATTTGAGTTATATGTTACAACTGAGAGGAATATCACGGCAATATGATACAAATATTAGCACTAAATGTACTTTCTTCTTTCAGGTTAACGCGAATTGGAAATTGAGATGATAAAAATAAGGTATAGTTTGCCGTTAAGAATAGATTATAACGTCGTGTACCGCATTAGCTCTGTTTCAAGATTCCAAAAACTACTAAGCAAAATAACTGTTTATAGTGAATATTCGGACTTAAAGGACCCCATTAATTGGTCAGAACTAAAACAAAAATATTATTTTACTAATGGGGTAAATTAAGTGTATCACCGCCAGTCCAATCCAATGGAGTAAATGTTTATCATTAAAGATTATGTTTATTATTCATATGAATTAGATACGAATTACATTACCGAGCAGTTAATTCCTTAGATTTTATTTCTCATTAGAAATCAATATAACCACCAATCAAAGATTTCAATTGTTATTTGAAGTAATTGTTCTCTCTTTAAACGCTCCTTCTAAAAGCCATAGCCCCAAGGGGCTCCGATAGACTGCCTTGAGAGATTATATCTGACGTAAAATTTAAATCAGCACACCAGCATAGATAAAAAAAATACCCATTATTTCTTTCGATTTCTTGTATGTTATTCGAGAGAGAAGAAACATTAAACTTATATGAACTTACTATTTTAATAGGAGCAAATACCTATATATCTAACCAACGGATTTTTCCTTCTGAAATAAATTCCTCATCGTCAAGGAAGAATTGCTAATTGGAATTCCAAATAAAATAATTGACAAAATTCCAAACTTGATTTTACGAGTGACTAGAGATCGCCATTGGCATGATTTGTAATTGAGTAAACCATCAAAAAATCAAGAAATGTAAGTTACCCGCCAAGAGATGAAAAGAAATTCATGTTCGGAGCATTGGAAATGGCAACTCTATCTCTCGGTCACCCCAAAGTCATGATTTAAGCAGGTGATAAGAAGAATTAATCAGGTTGTGTCCGATGTTAACTGCTGGGCATTTCCTTGTCAAAGGACATCTTTCAACGAATTGCATTAAGGTGCGCTGCGTAATTGACTAAAGTGATCTAATTGGCGCTCTGCGCGATACAGAAATCGTAGAGAATATTTTAATACATTGAGAAACGGCAGGTGAAGATTGCCTCTACACGGGAATGGAGGACGGTCTTTTAAATAATGCTATCTTTGATCTTATATAAAATTTGGTTTCAAAAAGAAGCTACTGCGTTGATTGAAACATTCTCGTAACTATTCAAAAACTGCATTTCAATATCGGGAAAACCAGACTTCTCTAGAAATAAGTCATGAAAGTGAAATTAATATTATGCTCTCATACTTTTTCCACATTTTCCAAATCTAATTTATCAACAGCCATTCATTTTCCTGTCTGTTTGTTTTCAATATCTTTTTCACGCACTGTTAATATGTACGTAATCAGTTTGTTGGAATTGGTGACGTATGCATGTCAGCGTGCCAGTTTATCAATCCTTAGATCTATAGTGCGAATCCTGGTTATAGCATGGCTGTATGTGTTCGTTCATTAAGGGTTTATTACTATATTTGTGTTATAAAACTAAAATTCTCCCAATAAATATGTGTATATGTATTTTCATTGTTTAGCTTAGTTCTTTATTCTTATAAAGATTACCCAAAAACATACGAAGTATAAATGATGGAAATGAAGAGGTTTTTCCGCCACTTGAAATACAATGTGTTTAATTTTAAGCGCTCTTCATGATTATCTCCCCTCGGCTCGGCTTTTAACGGGCAGGAAACTAAATTGATGAAAATTGATAGGGATATTTGTATCAAATTCTATGCCAATTAATCGCTCCGGCGATCTTTTAATGGGAGAAATATTCTAGGAACGTAGCAGCTGAGGCCAATGCACGATTATTATTACTTTAATTTCGTGGAGAAGCGACGGAGCATGTAACGAGGATCTCCGCAGGAACGGTTGGATCAAGGGATTCGTAGAGGCGTGAAGCGGCACTCGTTCATCCAGCAAAAGATAGGGGAAATTTCAAAGTGCCGCTGAAAATGCAGTAGGAAAACGGCGTGGGACGAGACTAGAGGAAGAAATTGCTAGGGATTCAGTCGTCACTGGGAGATAAGTCAGCCTTAAGTGACGGTATTATATCTTTGAGCGAACGAGACGCGAGGCTGATACGCGCCTCCCCTTTCGGATGAATCCTCTTGAAATCGGAAAAACTTGGAAGAGAGGAAAATCGATGAAAAAAGACTGTTCCGAAAGTAAGAAATCTTCGATGATGGTTTAGCATCTTCCCATAGACCACTGGTACGAAAGCAAGGGTAATGTAAAAGGAGCAAGATTCCATTCTGATGGAGGAAATTTATGTGCAGTGTGAACGATTGAGATGAGTGTAGACGAGATGCTTAGTCTGAAAAGAGGTGAGTGATGAAAAGAATATTATAAAAGGAATATTCTGAAATAAATATTATTAGAAATTCTTTTAGCCCCTAAAGTGTGAAGTGTGAACCCATCAACATTACGGAAGGAATGGAAGCGATATCTCCCCACTTGAAATGGGATTATTTTAGTTCGGCGGAAAGTATTTAAAACCAGGTGAGAAGAGATGGGAAAGTGAAACCTAGGTCACACAGGGGAATAGGAAATGGATTGAAGAGAGATAGGACTAAGCGGAGATTTTCAAGGATTTGTGAGTAAAGAGGTGTAAGGAAGAAAGATAGAAGAGAGATTGGAATGGAAAAGAGAGACAGCTGGAACGAGAAGGTGTCGGCGGGGGCGGAGAGAGTTAATCCGCTTCTCGACGGGGATCGCTCCACCTTTTGCTGTGTCACCAAGCGTGTAATTGTGTCGTATTCTCTCACCTTTGTGGACTCTTTCCTCCGTTTCATTTATGCTTTCCACTCACCATTTCTATCTCCTATCTCTCACAATCTCGCTCCCCTTATGACGTCACAATTTCCTTTATCCACGAGTAGATGAATACGAATCATGCTAACCGGCCCTATTCTCCTTCCGGATAAATAGTTCAAAGCTGTATCACAAGATGAGATTTAAACTTGTTCTAAAACGCCACTGCAAAAAGATTACCTACAAAAAGTTATAAAATATAAAATTATCGATGGAATTTGATTGCGCTGGTTCTTCGGTATTTAACTTGAGCAGTATGATATTGCAGGATATTGCGTAATGGATTTTTATGGACGAAAACTCAGACGCATTTCAATTCGCTCTCTCCACTACGAATAAGTAAACTGAGGGATAGAGGAAAGGTTATGAATATGCTATAGCTATTTCTGACATGGGAATGCGGCGAACAACAAAATCAAAATGAAAAAAACGTTATATGTCGTATAAGGAAGATGAAAAGGGCCTATAGAGAAACGATAAATAAACAGGCATTTACATTGAAAAGGAGAGATAATAGGAAGATAAATTTACTTCGAAAGTAAGCTTTGTAAACTAATCTTATCTTTACTATTGAAAGATAAGGATTGTTTAAGACTCGGGGAATTACGAAGCTCCTGATATGAATAAAGCGGGAGTAGTTAATAGAGAATTCTGAGCCGGAAGGTGAGGCGTATCTCTCTAAGATTTCTTGTCGATGGCTTTCAAAGCGTGGGCAGAGCTTGTTTTACAACATAATTGCTTCCTTATTGAAGGTGAAAGGATAAATCCGAAATCACATTCCAACCGTCTTTTCTCTGAGCAGCTTTACGAAGTAAGACTCTTCTCCGGTTATCTTAAGTCTGAGAAATAACAAATTCAGATGGATACATCTGAAGACAATGAGTGAAGGAAGATATTTCTAATACCTATAATATGTTTGGATAAGGCTTCAAACTTCTATTAAACTATCAGTAAGGAAAGAGATCACAATGAAACTGTACATTGAGGACGAACGAAACTAATGACTTTTGATATAATGGATTCATAAGTTGTACTTTCAAGGAAATGAATCAAGTTCGACAGAATACTCAGTAAAACCTTTACAATTAGAAGATTGATGGCTCGATTAACATATTCATTTTTAGTAAAGCCTATCAATTTTGATCAATGATTTTTTACAAAGTAAAATCCCTTTATTAAACTACGCAAGAACTCATTATTTCCCTAATTGTTGCTTCACGGAGCGAAAACTTATCGCGAAAATATTTCCTATGGTCTATTAAATTTAACTTCTCGGCTGAGGAGGTGAAGCAAGAAAAAATGTGTCTTTTAGGGCGCGGAGAGAGATACCAATCAAAGTAAATTAAAGAGACTTAACTGTTAACTCGTATACGCTCTTTACTTATAGGAGTTCCATTAGAAATCAGTCTAACTCAACTCTGTGCTACCGTGTAAAAGATCCACTTTCTTTTTTTGAATCACTGTTCGAGTGATGCTGCAACGTTATATTATAAACCTCTAACTAAAAGTCGCGCGCTGGGGTGGTTGTAACACATCGATTTCATTCTTTTTTATCTAATATAGTAATAAATTTTAATCAAAATTTCTCATCCAATCCTCCAAACCTCAAATCGACTTCCGAACTCGCATCGACTCCTTGACATATTATTTAGAACCGTTATTCGGGGGTCGATATCGATTCAGTAAGAAAACGAGTAAACCACACATGGCAACATGGAGTTAAGAGATGCTGAATTCTCACTAAACTCGAAGGAGAAAATAAGCGTCTCCGAATTTACAGATAAGTCCAATAATTTAACTCTCAATCAACAAAAAATAGCTTTAATCTAATCATCTTTAATTGGTTTCCTTCCCCACGCCGTAAAAGACGTAATTTCTGTTGCTCTTCCTCATCAGCAGTAAAAATAAATTGAATAGGGTTTAGTTTCAAGCAACTAGTCTTCAAAATCAGTTTGAACGATAAACAATTAGAAATAAATTCGTTGATGAACCTGTGACGACAAGTCTGGAAGTTAAAATTAACCAAACGACTCAAACCATACAAATGGTATTAATAAACTTCACAGAATCAGGCGAGGTGTTGTGGTAATTCATAATGGAAAGAATATACGAATGATTTGTACTTTTACCAAAAATTTTATTTTCACAAAACAGCTACACGACCGGTTTCGAACGATTAATCGTCATCTTCTGGTGAATCATCCAGAAGATGACGATTAATCGTTGTTATTAAAAGCTGTTTTGTGAAAATAAAATTTGTGGTAAAAGTACAAATCATTCGTATATTCTTTCAAATGGTATTAAATTCAGAGACGACACTTAGTCGCCCCTGAAGAGGACTGCACAGAATACGAAATACGTATAAGGCATTTTTTGAGGTTCTGCTTTTCAAAGGCTTTAGCTGAGGCTTCGTTCTCAAAATTGAGGTCGGAGTAACATACCAACTGAACACTCTCTACACCATTCATTAGGTTTGACACCTTTGGTTCATTTTTACAGAGGAATAATATATTAGATAGTAAAACGAATATGTAAGAAAGTTAAGGATGCTGTAGAACAGTATTAAAACAGTACTAGAAACCAATTGACTCGACGTATATCTTGTAATAGCAAAGAATATTCATTGTAAAAATAATTATTCAGAGAAAATTAACAAACTCTATGTTAAATTTTGCCACAAGTATTAGTTGCATAAGTAGTTGATTCGCTTAATTTCACCAGTACAGCTTTTCACCATATAGTAAACCATATGTACTTTCGCTGATTTCCATAATCATCTGCTACTTACTACTATTAATAGCCTACAAAGAGAATTTTTTTCTCAAGGCAATCAATTTTTTATGTCTTGCTCAAGTGATTATAAAAACTGAATAAATAATCCGGTATGATCTTTTGATATTCATGCTGATGATATATAATAATTTAAACATAAATATGAAATATAACATTATCTTTTGTATAGCTATAAAAATGGGCTAAAAAGAATAAAGGGAAGAGGATTGGTGAGGAAATATTATAAATTAAGGGGGAAGACGAGATAACTAATGATGAACTTCTATGAGAATGTCGAATGAAGATATTGTGGATTATACGGATAAAATGATTGATAGGTAGACACTTGATTGGCGAGGTTAGGTCCATGTGGGCCTCCCTTTAACCTAAAGTTTTATTCTTTCTTCCAAATGTACAGGAAAATTAATCGGGCTCACAGTGACACACATACGATTTTTTCTAGTAAACAGCATTGGAGGACATGGCGGACATGCATAATAATTAGGTAGATCTATATTGATTTACGAGAGGCAGGTGACGGTTATGGCTTAAATTAGAAATAAAGAGCGAATGAAGCGTTTGACAAGTAACTTGATGGCTTAGAAAGCAGCATCAATCCATTCAATTGACCACAGCTTCCTACTTATCGTAATCCTACGTAATACTATAGACGTTTTTCCAGTCACCATTACTTAAAAAAAAGGCCGACTTCACACGGTAAACACATGGAGCAAATACAAATAAGGCTTTTTCGTATAATATTGCAGTATCACTCGAACCAAATATTGACAAAAATTAATATGCAGACCATTTTCACGGTACTTGGCTACAATTTGATACTGCTTGAAACGGTAGTTAATGAAATATAGACACTCAAAAATGTATTACAAAAAAGGTGAACTTGAGATGAGTAAATAAAGTAATATTAAGCGACTGTTTATTACTCATTTATAAATGGATATAGTTCAGAATTAAATAACAATTATTGACGCCAAGATTGTTTATATGTGAGCTGAAAAAGAGTACAGTTAAGGTGGTTCGGTCGTAACAAATACAACTTTATGAAAAGGTAAGAATTCTGAAACTGCTGTAATGTGAGGCGGAGGAAGAATTTAGACTGCAGAAATTGTTTCCTGAGAGTGGCCCCGCATTTGAAGCCGGTACTGCTCAAGGAATTTGCATTTATATAACACTTGCTTCATCCTGAATCGGAATTAAAAGACTCATCTCAATCCAGATTCCTCGAGGGATTTAACCTCGGATTATTTCCGATCGTGTGAATAACGAGCGTCATCATCAACCGCGCCACATTTCGGAAACTCTTCCATCCTCGAAGCCGTCACCTCTCGTTTGTCAGCGATCGCGCGGAAAAGGTATGAGAACTCTTTAAAAGATCCTCGGACACCTGCGAAGAAGTGGCACGACTAGAGCGTCTAATTCCGCGGCGAAGCGTGAGATGAAATCCAGCTTAACCCAATCACTCCTTGGACGCAGAAGAGTGGGAGGCCGAGGGGAAATTAGTTAGGCAGTATACATTAACGATTTAATGATGTCCAACAAGAGGAAGACGAGATGAAGAAGGCTGTAGAACGATGGAGAGGACACAAGAGGAGCTGGGGTGAGTAAAGGGGTTTGAGAAAAGGGTGGGGGCTCGTTAGGGATGGGAATGGTTGGGGGACTTGTTAGGGACTTGGAGGGTGTCAAGAGGTGGGGTACGGGATGAGAAGAGGGGCAGTTAGGTCGGGAAGACTCGGGGCGTGACCGATCTCCGCTTATTAGGAATAAATCAGAGTCGGTAGGCAAACAAGTGGGTTTGCCCGCGAGGAAATGGGTGGGCGTGTAGATGCCTTGGTGACTTATAGAGGGGAGGTGGATGTGATGGTACAAATAAAAAGGAGGGATTTTTTAAGAGCCAGCGGGAAAGAAAAGAGTTAGGATTGTTTTGTTCGCGCGTTCTTTGTTTTTTCTCAGCCCTCCTGCTCCATTTCTTCAACCTGTCTTTGCCTCTCTTTCTCATAGTGATGATGGAATATGTCCAGGACCGAAATCTTCCGCGGTGCTAACTGACCATTAAAAGTAGAGAAGACTTTTGAAAATCTGTTGAGAATGATTGGGGCTTGGTAAATCATTATATGTATATTGATGCGCGTATGTAACAGCTAGTCATAAAAAACTCCGGATTTTTGTCTCCGGTGATCAAGATCATACATACTGAGCCGGGACGGTGAGGGTTTAAATGGTGAAATTTTTTTTGAAAAAGTTGTCTTGCACACAGGTTGCCCTCTTCAACTACTAAAGGTGATAACATAGTTACCTAAGTACGTATTTGTTCTCATTAAAAATTTAATGGCCTAAGAAATCTTATTGGTCAGAAAATGTTGAGAGTCAGAAATAGTCATTCAATTCACAATCTTAATGATTCCCAGAGGTATGGTCACTAAGTAATTAGACTGATTGTACGGCATCTTTCAAAGACAAAGCCGTGTTTATTTTCCTTCATTATGCTACGTATGTTCGCTCAACTTTCTCAAACCTATATAAGAATTTTCATTAAACATGCCAACCATACCAACAGCGTAGAAATTAGCTTTTCCATTCATACTCATCCTTATACTGCTATTTTTATGTGGCTCGTTTACGCGAATTCGTAGGTTCTCATAAAAATGTTTATAAATGTGTACTTTCTAATATATCGTTTAAATTATGCACGCAGATAGGTTTACAGATTACCATTCGGCACTGAAGCAAAATAATGTTCCATTTACATCTAATTTAATTTCCTTCGATCCGTCCTTCGGCGTGGGGGTACACAGAGATATGCAAACACTTGATGGATCACCAAAATCACCAAATTTTAAAATATCACAAAAAACCTAAGATAGGTAGGTCATGAGGACGGCCGATCTGAGCCGAAATCGGACGTTTTTTTAAAAATATGTGGAAAAACATAAATATGATTTTATTACTTTCATGTCACAGTAATGAAATTCCACACAGTAAAGCCTTCCTCAATTGATTTTATTTATTGGCAAACTTCAGGGAGATTAGGCAAGATTGAACATACCAAGGCGCCGTATTCTGGTATGGTAGGTTAAAATCAATCTCCTCTCAAAGGTTACGCCTAAGAAATCTTATTGGGACATATATGTGCTGGATTAATTTTCTAACAGGTGAAATTGAAAATATTAACTAATATAAATGAATCAATCATATTAATGAACAATAATGTTTACTATTTTTCATGAGTAGAATTATGATCTACAATTTATTATTCAAAGATCAACCGTCGTTTTTTGAAATTAAATTAAAGGGAAGCGGATGCCACATTTGATACCCCTAAATCCTTAGGACTGTGGTACCGTATGTAATGAGATTAATCTGATATTGAAACAGGGACCACATGCATCCTGATCACCACTGAATGAAAGTAACTCAGCGAGACGGTCGAAGTTGATTTATGACCATCACATCGTCTTTGTCAAGGCCTACTCAGAAAGTGAGGACGGCAATAATCACAAACGTGGTAACACATCATACGAGAGACAACAAGCACCTCTCATGTGGGAATTTCTAAAAAATAGCTAAATAGTGTTTGGAAAACAAACAGAGGAAAGAATAGAAATATCCATTCATTTTCTGCTTAAAATTAATATCCATACGCAAACACACGTGCGCGACCGTGAATGAAATTTTAGTTGGTACTTCTCTTTCCTATGGAAATTAGCTCAAATAAAGCGAAATAGACAACTTTAGGGATGAATTTCAACGACCATAACGACAAAATCCACCTCTATCGGGACTCAAATATGTCAAAAGGAATGAAAAAATAGGATTTTTCCTATGAGAGAATTCCTTATTTTAATATTCTTAAAATCATGATGTTATTTAATTTGAAAGGAGCGCTGTAGGTGTGCCATTTCTCCATCTCTGAGGATACAGTCTACCCCTCCATATCTCAGTCAAGCGGGCGAGACGAAGTTAACGCGTTTCTGCTAATTGATTGGGTATACAGTTTTCGGCGCACGCGATTAGGTGAGAAAAATGAAAAACACCCTCATGACACAGGTTCTTTTTGTTTGGTTCCAACGACGCCACGCGACATGTGGGGACGAAAATTGAGATCACTAACCCCGCCCGGATTTTCCTAAGTATTGCGTACGGAATTGAAAGGCAGCCATGGCAGACTACGACCATTTTCAAAGCAACCACAGAGAACGGCAGATCAACTTTGAGTTTAAATCACTCCATCGATGGCAATCAATAACTCAAGAGAGTTCTAATCACGGACAGAATCGAATAACGCGGAAATTACCCAATCGAAATCTACAAAGGAGTCTTTCTTTTAGATAAGATATGCAAATTAAAGAGTTGGTATAAATTCAACCATACGTTATCAGTCTGCTGCTCGAAAATACCGAGATGTACTTCAGCAACTTTCCTTAGCGTAACGCTCATTCTCAAACCAGCTAATTAACAAAAGTGATTTCCTGCTAATTGCAAGAATACAAACAATATATTTCGAGTATTTTTTTTCTTTTCATATAGTATACATATGAAATAAATGTGCATTATTTTCCTTAATATAGCTGGGTAACATTGAAACCGTGATATGACTTCCAAGTCATATATATTATAAAGACGACTCTATCACTTTGTTGTGAGGTTTGTCTCTTATTCTCTTACAAATGTTACACTTTTATTAAATCTAAAATCCTCATTTTGCATAATTAGGTGAAAAATATTATTTATAGAAATATTTTATAGAGAAATATCCTGTTATAAATTGTATTAAAAAGAAAAAATTCAAAATCATCGAACAACGTCCTTCGGAAAGCATGAAATACGTTATAAACAATAAAAGGATGACAGGATAGTAATAACGGGAATTATTTACCCTTCTAAAAGAAAAGCGCTGAGTCGAAACCTCAAATGAAATAATATATAATCGAACTATAAGTAACTCTAATACGGTAAATTTGGAAATAACCCAATCCAAGTTCCACAGAAAGCTTACTTACTTACTAAGCCCAAATTTTCCTTATTCCATAGAATTTATCGTATTCCATTCCATTAATCCTTGGATTAGGTTATTTCCAAATTTACCGTTTCCGCAGAAATTAATCCTTTTGTGGAAACTAATTTTCTATGGAACTTGGACTAAGTTACTTCCACCTTTATCGTTTTTCTGAAATAATAAGGTTATTGTATGTGCGTTCTACTATCTTATTGCGATGGTGATAGGAAATAACGCAATTGAAATTCTGTGCTTACATTTTCTAAGTCTGATTCTCTTAGAGAGTGAATGAAGTTCGATCATAACTTTCATTTGAGTTCATTTATGAGCTATAAAAATTCTGACTTCCGTAAGTCCCATCCCCCCAGCAAATCATTTGAGAGAACTCAACAACAGTTTCAATCCAAGAAATAGTTAATGTTGATAGTTAATGTTGAAATAAAAACACAGGAGAAATATAGAAAATGTATAAAAAAGCTCGTTTACATTCAGTATGTCAATTTAATACTGAATTTAGATAAGCAGGAATTATGTTATAATATCTATATATGTTATTCCTAACGAATCGTTGAAGCAACGTGCTTTCCAGATTAACGGCCATTAGTACATATAAATATATCCTATGAATATCATTCAACAAGCGAACACAGGCTTACAAATGATGATGAAACCCATTTGATATTTTAGCATGCGATTCACGAACATATTGGAGCTGTATTCACAATATAAATTGAGCAGTAAGCTTGGTTTATAAAAATAGGTGGAGCGCTTAGAAAAATTATGGGATGTTCGTTTGCAGAATATTTGATTCACATCCTTCGGAATAATCCCACATCAGAATTAACAGGGATATAAAATGCAAAGTTGCGCTAACAAAGAATACCAAAATAAGAGTCATATGAAACCGCATATGAATTTTCCCAGGCTTCGCAACGTAGAAAGCAATGCGTTTACTATTTAAAATCTGAATAAAAATCTATATTAAGTACGCATAAAATTTAAAAGGGTGCAATTGCAATCTCCTACTGATCGGCAGAATATCTCGCAAGGTTGAGAGCATACGGAATTTAAATTTTACGAGCTGATGGAAAAGAGTAAATGAAAAAAAAAAATCATCCGGCACACATACATGTTACAGCACCAGAGCCACGCCTACCTATTTTGCAATGGCCGAACATCATTCGAGAGCCGACTTGATCGGTTTTTCAACTGACCAACGTATGTTTCTCCATACAATGCGAAAATCAGGCGTTGTAAGGTTATTCTGAACCTGGGTGATATCTACGTTAAGTACGGCTCGACATGGCTAAATGGGTCAGAAGTTCTAAAATATTAACACGCGCAGAAAAAGAGACAGAGTAAAGCAAAAACTAATAATGAGGCATGCTCTATGGCAGCGACTTTCAATCGACGGATCTCTCGGTGTTCCCAGAGTAGAATATTATAGGGTTCCATCTTCTGCATCAATAGGATTTTTATATGCGAATATAACAGAGAAGGTAATTTTATCGCGGGCTTGAAATAATTATCTGGATAAATATTTAAATTGTATTCTAGAAAAAGACAAAATATTATTGCAGATGCAAAATTAATGAAGAATTGATCAAGAAAGAGGGAATCTGACAGTACGAGAACATAAATATTAGTATGCGAGGACAATAATGATGAAAATTTTTCAAAATTCCATCAAATACAGTACTCAAAAACAAAATATAGCAAAATTGAAAAAAGGAGTCTTATCACTTGGGATATAATGAACTATTTTTCGGACTGAGAAAATAAATTTTCGATCCATCGATGAGCGTGTAAAGGATCAAAAATTTCGTGATTGGGTCCTATGAATTAAAAGATAATCAATTTTCACCGCGATTTTAACCTCAGAAAGATTGAGAGAAATAACTCATTTTCCTTGGATATGGGATATCGTAGTAATTTTCCCAAGCCTTAAATCTGGGATTGGTTCCTTTTATGCACCAAAGCCATCAATTTCTCTCGAGTCTCAAAACACTCGTGGTTATATGTTTATGGACAGGACTCAAGTTGTCGACGACCGCAAAATCTTGTGATATTTGTTCTTAAGAGTAGTTTATGTAAAGAACCATTCATTCATCAGTAATCACACGACCTTCCACTCGTTCTTCCGTAAACTATTCAGATTCCGATACAGACGCCGTGTCTCAAGATGGATGCTGATCTCCGCCGTTCTCTTAGGTGTTCGTTATTTTTTTAATGGCCTCCTCATTCCACCAATCTCCATGTGATCGAGCGAACGACTGAATGACTCTCCCATGATATGGAGATAACCATCCTATTACCCCATAAGAATGGGAAACGTTTAAGGGAAACTAAACATCCAGTGTGCGTGGGCAGAGCTACGAAGTCCACGAGGCAATAAACTGAGCTATAATATTCCAAGTTCTCGCCAGGCGATAATAAAAACGAACAAAATACCGAGAATAAGGAAAGGCAATTGCTGACATTAAGTAAAATGACCCTAGAGCCAATATCAATTAAGGATTATAGTACCGATACGTCTTCACAAAGTAAACATCATCAAGGTCGAAATAAAAAAAAACTTCTCACTTCTGACGCAAGGAATTTCGGAACTTGGCCGTCATAACCATTCATATTTATGCAGGAATTAATTTTTTATTGATTTAAATTTTAATCGGCAATTTTGCTGTTTATCTCATTCCGTTAGAATTTTTCGAAGTCGAGGAACTCATAAGGTCGAGAAAGAATAAAAAAATGTAGTCTCCGATCATTAAGGAGGTAAAACGGCCACTGTAAACAGCAATTTATACGCGAGATAATTTCGACATAATGGTTTTGAAACTCGGATGTCGTGCCATCCATAAGAATGATTCCCTCTAAAGCTCACCGTCCTCGGCAGAAAATTTCCTCACCGTACGGTGGATACTTCTTAAACCCAACTCTCACAGTTAATACCTCAGTACGGTGAGAATTAATTCTTGTGAAAACTAATTAATCTCTTATAATCGTTCATAATGACAAAGATCCTCAATTTGTGAGAGTAGAGTAGTTTTAAACAAGCAAAATAACTACCGTATATTTTATAATCTAAGACGGTCCTTTTTTGCATTCTCAGAGCATCCATAATTCGGGTGCGTATTGGATTTGAGAGCGTCTTATTCACGCTCTAAACTACATTATCTTAAAGCAGGTATTTCATAGGAAAGTTACATTAACTATAACATTTAAAGCTACGATTCAGTTTTCCCAGCCCCGCTCGTCCTTTTCGAAAGCAGTCAATAAGCCTGTCCGGACACCTTTTCCGGCGATAAGCATGCGTCTGACAATCACTTTATTTTTCCCCCCTCATGGCTTCCAAAACTTAGGTGTCTTAGTTTGAAGAATAATACTGTATATTATAGCAAATACAGAAAAATATATCCCAGTTACTTGTCATGTAAAGCACTTATATATCATTATCTGCAGTCGATATCAATCCATGCGGAACATGTGGAAATTCTATGAAGGCTAACTATAAAAAATACAAAAGGATTAATTATGAACTGAATTAAAATCAGTCTCAATTCGTCGTCATTCGCAAACGGCAAAGAAAAATGTCTACATTTTATTTCATTTTGTAAGTTAAAAATGCATAAATCACTGCTTCAAAATAAAAAAGGCATTATTAAAATGGACGCAAGGCTCTCATACGTAAATTTGAAATACGTAAATACGAGAGATTTATATTACCATAACATTTAATACTATCATATAATTCGTAGATTCAATACAACGGTATTATTAAGATGTTTATCCAAAAGGAACGTATATTCTCAAATCCACAGGAATCCCCTATCCACATGAACTCTCATCCTTAATTTTTGATTAAAATATGTACGCACTTCATTGCAAATAAAAAAGATTGGAAATCATTTTGACTACGAAACAGCGATTTCATTCTTAAAAAAGTAATAATTAGAAACATCAATTCATTATTTCAGTTAGTCTTTCTCAGAATCTCTGCCTCTAGGTTTTGATTCTTTCTACCTCATGTCTTAGATGTAGTCGTAATTTCTGGAATTACAACTACAACGTGAATGAGTGAATAAATTTAGGAAATTGCCAATTGATAAATGGTTCATTTAAATTACATAGAACCAATTTACTAACTAAAATTTACAAATGAATATTTATAGTACGGAAAGGTTGTAGCTTAACAAGCACTTGATTTATCCACTCGCATTCGTTAAAAAAAAAGCGAAAAGTGTAGGCTTCCCTATGCTTCTGTTGGCACATGAAATTTCTCATTATTCGTTTTGGCATTGCAGTTCACCATTATTCTCAGATAAACTACGATACTGCCATGGCAGGCTGTATCTAAACGATAATATTGAATCGCGCATAATAAATAAAATAATCCTTAGAACTGGGTTATGCTAAATACCTTGGAAAAATGTAAACCGAGGGCTCCCGGATAGCCAAGTGGGCAACGCGTTCGACTTCTGCGAAAGCGGTCCCGGGTTCGATTCCCGGTGGGGGCCTACGTGCGAAATGACCAAAGCAGTCGAAGCACTTTTAACAATACTACAACCCAAAATGTAAACCGAACTTTGGACACAATCCTTGACCCAGTGCGCTATTCTGCAAAAGTGGAATTCATCAAACTAATGGCAGAATTTTTAGAAAACTAAAGTCATTTACTCTATTCGACCGAGAGATAATGCATATTATTTTAGTCCGCCTCGAAAATATATTTATCAATTAAAAGAAATGACTTGAAATGTCATCGCAGAAAAATTCAGCATTAATTGGATACTTTCGTGATTAATGATCTCAGACAACCTGCTTAGGAACGATTCGCCCAAATTAAAATTCCGTTTAAGTTATTGCGCAAAGAATTGTTCTCTTCAAAGAAACTAATTTAGCGTGAGCCTTTTCATGGAATACTTTCTATGGATGGGAATCAATCACTTCGATGAATTTCTGGGAATGAAATTAGCTACCGAAAGTCCTTGGAAATGATAATTTGATCCCGAGGGAACATTAAGACCATTACGAAACATAAGTGAAACCAAGCTCGTTTGCTCAGTAGTTACAATATTTAAGAATCTTTTTCGAAACATTTTCCTTTAGTATTTCGAAAGAATCCTTCATTCGCCAACTTTATGCTGAATTTATTAGTGTTGGTACCGTTCTAACTTCAATATTCTACTCAACTCCTGTGGTAATCTTATCTACCGCATTAGTACGAGTATTATATTTTCCAACTACTCAGGTAATCTGATGCTAAACTTTCTTCACTTGTGTCCTCTGATGTAACTCTACATTCATTTATGATGGGATTAAGTGATATAATTGGAGGATAACTTCATTCTATTTTCACAGCAATGTGATATTTTGGCTCTCATCAACCTCGTGTTACCACAAAAAAATCATGCAATTATTAGTCAGTGCATGTACTATAATACATACTACTATAAAGTACTCTGTGCACTATAAAGCGTATGCAGATAATTATTAAGTGTACACAACTAATAATTATCCACAGCTAACGAAAATACTTCAATATCAATTAAGGAAGATTATTTGCTCCAGAATCATACTTATTAGCCTAAATCTTGGTTAGCTAAGATGGAAAATTCCAATGCCTCCAAGTACTAAAGTACGTACATATTAACACTGCCAATTAACCTTTCAAACTTACAGAAATAACCTAGAACTGGCTGTTTTAATTTGTTTTTGTCGTCTTAGATTTTAGGCGAACATGTTTGTCAAATTGTTGAGATTTTTTTAAATTTGGCTTTTAAGATTTAAGTTAATTTTAGTAAATTATTTTANATATATATATATATATAATAAATAACTTGCGATAGCTATCAGAGCAGAGACCACTCAACATTAAACAAAATTCTTAAGAAATTGATTCTAATAAGATTGACACTAGAGAACACTCCCGTCTCTCGGATAAAAATAATAAATTCATAAAACTACCCTTCGAACCTGGAATAAGCAATATAAGCCCATATTTTCTAAATCAACTTCACCTCAATATTTGTCAATCGCCACTATCAAATCTTCTTCAAAACCCTAAAGACCCAATTCCATCATCAACCACAACCACATCTACGAACTATCAAGTAGAGATTGCGACAAAGTTTAATATGGACAGACAAAAAGAAAAATAGAGGCCAATTTCAATTACCATATGGCGGACTATAAACATAAATAAATCAAGATTCCCATAGCATGTTCAAGAAAACAACAACAAAAATTGACAAATTAATCTCTACAGAAGAATTCAAAACTTGACACATACGAAAACCTATTCATACATAGAAACCGGAAACGCATTGTGAATAATGATATGGGACCGATACCTTCATCTATTTTGATTTCCCTCATTGACGTCACACCACAAAAGGAATAAATACCGCTACCACGACACTCAGTTCTCTTATATCTGAAGATGGTAACGCAATCGCCGAAATATGTATTGAGAATAAAACTTACGGAGAATAAAACGCACGGAGAACTCTATCCCCGCTGTTTGAAATTTCCTAACGGTTGCTTTGCTTGAAAACCACGGCTTTTTGGAGCTTCTTTTCAAATCTCTAATGTATTAACACAGCCGTTTCATTCGCCTTATAGATAAGATAGTAGAGAATACCTTAAAAAGCCAATAAAAGTGCCATAGAATACTGATCTGAAACGGCTGCGACAGTAAAGAAAAGTATTAATGCAACAAACAATCACTTTGAATAGATAAAATAGTTATAGTTAGACTGCGAGCAAAGTATGGAATGAAAATAAAATGGAAAAAAGGGAGTATTGCACGAGATAGATAAAAAGGGTAGGATGTACCCGGCATCAGACGTATCCCTAATTTCTAGAGCCAAAAATTTTAACATTTCATCAGTTGGCGAATGAAATGTTATTTCAATAAAGTCAGAAAGAATTCGCTGTATAATTCAAGAGAACACGAAATGAGCTACACGCCACGGAGCCGTAAGGAAAAGTGCCACTCCGTTCCTCCAATTTGGCGTTACCTTTCTTAGTAAATGCCTTAAATAAACAATCACCTGGAAAGACACGAAAGTGACGCCTCTGGGAGTCCAACGCTGTCTCCCGAAAGCCGAAAAACGCGATCCGACAAGCGACTTCGATCCATACTTAATCGAACCTCCCCCGCGCATAAAAAATGGAGGACGAGAAAAAGAAAGAGAGGAACGAAAGAGCGCTGTTTTGCGGCTTAACGATAACGCGTTTCGAGAGGTCACGGTCACGCGTGCACGCATGACACGGCGCACGGAGAGATCGCCGCTAGGTTTCCATAGACAGCGGCCGCTCGATATCCGGCGGAAGGGGCATTACGCGGGATTTGGCTGGTCGATGCTGACCCGCTTTGTTTTATCGGGCGGAAGGCTTATTTTCCGCTTCCAAAGGTGACCAATCCTTCCTTTCCAGAACAATAAAGGCAGGTGAGAGAGGCACATTCCTTTCGCCGTATGCGCGGAAATGAGTCATTACCTTCCACTGCTACGATCGCAATAACTATATAGGTACTGTATCGCAGACAAAACAATGAAAAATAAAAACGTCAACGGCAGTAAATCTGCCGACAAATAATTAAGCGAGAACGGAATACATGATTTAATTTTAATCGGCTTCTACCCTAACCCGCCTCCTTTTATACCTTCACCGATAGAATGTATTTCATCAACCTTTTGGCTTGAGACAGTGATAAATGTGTCTATCATTTACCTTCGCCTCACAATCGGTTTTGTTTCCGCCTCTGATAATAGAAACGATGCCGATGAATGGCAAGCATTTTGGTCACTCTTCACAGAATTATACGAAAACTGTATTCACAAGATAATTGTGTAACACAAGGACTTTCTCCACTATTAGCACTCTGGTTCCGCAAGGAAAGTAAGGGAGATCTGATTATTTTACAGGATGACGTAAACCTAAAACGTAAACGTAAAGTTTCGAGTAGAGATAAGCAGTAACTCTTATATTTGACTAAAATTGAACAGGGTGTTTGTTCTTGGTGAAACTTCTTGATAATGAAAATCAAACTTATGGAATATTATACTTATATTAGTAGTATTGATGAATGTGCTTCGACAGCTTAGGTCATTTCGCACGTGCGCACCCACTGGGAATCGAACCCGGGACCGCTTTCACCGAAGTCGAACGGGTTGCCCACTTGGCTATATGGGAGCACATACTGTTTTTCCGCCCCCCTTTTTGTGTGGTTGTTTTCCCGCATCGTGGGTTTTTCTTCATAAACCTATTTTTTTAGTTTTTCCGTACAACCAATATCTCTGTGTGTTTAGTATTGTATGTATTAGTTTTTATTTAACGATTTGACAGCCTATTAATTTTTATCTACTGTTTTTAAGTACCTGTTATCTATGTTTGCCGGTTTTTTGGGTGTATTGATTTATTTTTCTAGATTTTATTGTAGTAATTTGTTTTTGGTTATCAGTGTAATATTGTTATTATGTAATATCTCCATAGGTTAGGTGGAAGAAAGGCCATTTTGGCGTAATCTCACCGAAAGGATAAATAATAATGATAACAAGGACGTCATTCTCAAGTTTCGTTCGCTGATTCCGAATTTTGGCCGAACGGCGTTGACTCGTTAGTCGAGGTCATTGTATTCGCCCTAATCAACGAGAAACTGAACCCCTGCGATATCAAATTTTAAATTTCACGAAGTAATTTTGAACAGAGATCCGTTATAATGCATTCGCGAATCCGTCTTATGCATATGTAATACGGTTGAGGAGAAGATACAACCGAGTCAAATCTTGCTCGAATTTTTCGATTCTGCTCCCCCTCGATTTACCCTTTCACGTAAAAATCACTCGGGAAAGAATACACGGTCAAATCATACGCATTTCTCGGCTCGTTTTATTGCACCCAGACACGCACACGTGCAGGCGAATTCCAGGGAGGGGCAATTGGCTCAACGAGCACTCATGAATCCCTTCGTATCCCCGTCCTTTCCCTTGTTCCCTTACAAACGTGAGTTATTTCCGCAGCTACCATACCCAGAAACTTTCAAATTATCCCAGAGGTGAAAATAAATGCTTCGGTTGAAGGCGCAATTCACTCTTCGTGTCCCGGCCGCACCAGCCATCTCTGCGCCCGATCACTCCCAACGAATCCTTTCCACCACCACTCCTCGTCAATTAAGCATTCCAATACGTCTATCTCGTTCCCCCATCTTCCCACACCACCACCCCCATCATTCCAATCCCCTTTCCAATCTCTTTTCCCAGCCATTCCCTCCTCTATTCCTTCTCCTTACATCTTCTCCCTTACACCTCTCCCAATTCTATCGCACGCTCACTCGACGAAACCGCCAATACTTTTCTCACCCACAATCTGCAAATCCCGTCCCTTTCTTCTTCAGATCCAACTGCTCTCATTTACTCCAATCTTCAATCTTTCCTTTCCATTAGTTCTTTATTTCCTTGCGTTATTTCATTCTCCCAATATTCCTTCTCAGACTAATTATTTATCTTTAGATTTCTCCAGCACAGGTATGCCGAATATATATTATACTCATATAGGTTATTACTATTACAAGAGCCACTCGCATTTATAAGGACGAGAGTTTTCAAAAGGGGGAATGAAGTTCGCTGCTGAAAATGCGATGAAAAAGAGCCAAAATCGATTTGCAAAATAATCAGACCAGAGGAACGATGTATGCAGGAGTGTGACGAGATTCAATTGAGGTGAAACTTTATCATAATACTACGTAAAAAGAAAAATTGACTTCCTAAAAATTGTGAATTTGCAAAATTATTTATGTATTTTCGTTTCCGGTTTCCTCATTAAGAAACAAGAGATATCTTGGTGTCAAATTCGACGTAATTTCATGATCATTGGTACCAATAATTCTTTTACTTCTGCCCAGATCCACAAAGCAAATACTCGTGCAGTTTCTGGATTACTTTTCTTTGGTTTAATTTTCCTATCTCCTTCCGCATTGAGCTATTTTTTATTCGTCGTCTTCATATTTCCTCTATTATTTCCGAATGATGAATCCCAATCTTCCAATCCAATTCAATCAAGAAACAACTTCCAACACAACCAGGTCCAAGGAAAGATTGAATGACGAGAATGTTGAAATTTCTTTTAGTAATCTTAGTGTATGACCGTGTGTTTAATTGACCAATTTTTTTGCATAAAACCTCAATGGCATGCTACTTATATACTACATCTACCATATAAACATGCAACAATTACGTGAAAATATATCTGAATTATAGACGTGCGAAGATAGTTGATTCGATCCCGTGTACGTATGGGTGAGGATTCGGATATGATTTGATTTGAAAGGACTGTCTTTAAGAATCTGCTTCGGGGCCATGTTTTACGTTGTACACGATGGAGTGCTAGTTTATAAATTGGCGAAGGTATATTTTCCACCAATAACATTTTATTAACCACGACATTGTAATTTTATCGTGGATGTGATATGAAGAGCATTCACGCGTATAATAACACAGGCGCTTAACAAACTAACTGATTTTCTGATTCAGATCGTACTTGATTCTATTTCAAATCGAGATTGCCAATTGGGTTTCAGATTCGATTCTGAAGAAAGCGTGCGATTCTCAGGTATCTAATAAAGATACGTCGAAAGGAAATGTTCCTCCAATTAAAAATATTTCAGAATTGAAGATATGTGAAATTAAGTGAAGAAATGCGAAAATATATAAGTAAAAAACTAAGTACATATACTGAAAATTATGAACAATTCAGTTATAACACTAAGAAAACATTAAGAAAAATATATTAATACGTTCATTGAAGTTATTTTAGATGATCAAATATAGAATTTAATTTTACGCCTCGAGTGTAAAATAAATATCTTTGGCGTGAGTTGTAATTCACTCGCATCAAGTAGTTACTTATTATTATAGCCTCCCTATATTCACGTTCCTTAAGTATTTTTGATTAAATTTAAATTTTAGGAAATATTTAGCTAATTTATGTGAAAAGATGTGCTAAAAATTACTCTGAATTTCTTCGTTCCTTATACGTCATTGCCTCAGTCCACCTCCGCTTCTCTCTTCCCTCCTTTTAAGCCTTTCTCACCCATTCATCCTATCCTTCCTCTTGCCCCACCATTCTTACCTTCTGCTTTGACCACGCGGTCATTCTCGCAACCCTTTCTTCCTCCTCACCACACCCACTCCCCTCAAACACTTCTTCCTCACTCCTTCCCTAATAACTCCTCGCATCATCATCATCATCCTCCTCTCCTTTTTCTCCCCTCCACTCGCCTAACGATGTTTGGAATACCTTACGTCCGGGTTATTGATAGCTCCACTGACAACACTTATGCCTCCTCCTAAACACATGGAGGCCCTCCGATTCCCCTTAAGGCTCTCATCACACGCCACTTTTCTCTCCTCCACCCACTCCTTTCCCCCCTGCCTCCAATTCTGGACCACGACTCTCACCTCAATCATACACTCAATATCTGCTTTCCCCACTCCTTTGTTTTCCTTTCCGCTCCCATCTTCGTCCCTTCTTTCTTCCTTCACGCTTTCTCACACAATCTCCGAATTTCACGCTTCTATTCCCGTAACGTGTTTCGCCTTTGCCTCCTCGAATTCCTCAGCTCCGCACTGTTTCGGGCCCAAATTTAATTACTTATTTCTTCGTTCGGTGACCGTATATTTTTCTCGCTCTTTATCACTCTATCTTAATCGTTCACTCCTTTCCTTTCTTGTTCTCGCCGTGTCACTTCTCGCACAAAAAGTTTTTTCTGTCGTTTCGCACGATAATTCTGCTCCCTTACTTGAGCTGAACCTCGGAAAGCTTCTTGGATGCCCCCTGCTATTTCTTTTCTTCCTGTTTCCACACAGCTGAGAGAATGTGATTGGATTTTATTATCCTTTGTTCACTATTACCTTAACTTTACTACAACATTATCACTTCAAATCAATAAGCGTATCCAGAAAATATTCAGCAGTGTGTACTTCAACAAACAAAGAAAATTTGTTTTAAAATCATATTAGTTTGCCAAAACCTGCTTACTTATTTCCACGCAATTGTGAGAACCTAATACACGTAAATACCATCAGAAGTCTGCCTTTTCTGTTCGCTAATAAGCAAGAATATGAATAAGCGGCAGCCATTTTGTTTCGGTAAATGTTGAGTTTTGTCGAGCGTACATACGTGCGCGAGTATCTGTGAACATATTTGTTGCCGAACATGAAAATAACCTCATAAGTTGAAGACTTTGTTATCAGGGTAACTGGTCATCTGAGGCATCACTGTGTAAGCTTAAGCAAGTAGTAAACTTATCACGTAAAAAAATTAAGAGCCTTTTGATAAAAATATGTTATTTTTTATGTTTTTACCAACTATGTTTACTTCGTCATATTATC
The DNA here is from genome assembly GCA_000376725.2 of Ladona fulva. Classification (NCBI taxonomy): domain Eukaryota; kingdom Metazoa; phylum Arthropoda; class Insecta; order Odonata; family Libellulidae; genus Ladona; species Ladona fulva. The sequence continues at coordinate 456,155 of KZ308466.1, read as the reverse complement.
TTTATTTGATTATTAGTAAACGCCCCCGTCAAGCATGACGGGACTTAATTTAGTTTAAAAATATATCTATTATCGTATGTACCTGGTCCTCCTACGCACAAAAAATTTTGCAGTATTTCTTTCACCTACTATGATTATTAAAACCTGTAGATTGAATTTATGGATATACATAACAATAAGAAAAAATTTATGACAAAAGTTCTTTACGCGGCAACGCCGGTGCAGAATTAAGGGTGCTTTTGCACTCTCCGCTACCATTAAGTGGGTAGTAAGAAATACAACCAAATGATAATCGTGATAGGAGTAATATCCCAACCAAGTTCGAAGAAGGACGTCTTACAGTAACTAAGTTAATAAGCTAATCCCAAAACTAATAATGCTGGTGAATATGACGCTCAATAAAATGAACGAATATTGAAGTATTAGTACTCTAGAGGTGGATGAATTCCCAGGGTTAAATTAAACACCATTTCTATCGGTCCAATAGTTATTGCTTTATGTAATAGTACAATCATGATTTTTACGATTACATTTAGCTCTAAAAACTCCCTTATGGCGATTGCCAAAAGTGTACATTCAAAGAGGTGAACACATTTCTTTTGTTTAATAATGTTACGAATCATGCGTGAAAATGATTAGTTTTCAAAAAGGTTAGTCCTAGCGTCTGTCTCTCTTTCATCGGCCATGTTGGATTCACCGAAGTTGCACTGGGCTTGCATAATACTCATGACATCTTCCGTAAAATTGCATTCTCTATCTAGATTCCTCTTATCTATTATCTAGATACCTCTTATCTAGCTTCTTAGCTCCTCTCCTCAAAGGATTCCCAACCTACGTCTGGACACATTTTACACCGAGACGCGCGAATAGCGTATATTGTGGTATAAATTAAATGAACTGGATGAGTAATTATCGGAAACCAAGAAATGGTGTGAACAAAACGGAACGATGATGAAAATTCCAGAAAATTTCTGAAATAGTCAATGATTAGGTTATCACCAAGTAAACAGATATCCTTGCAGGATATAGCACACGCAAAAGATGAAGATCGTTTGTTATGGTTTAACAAAATGCTATCAGACGTTTTTATTGTTTATAAGAAATTAAAACTAAATTTCTTAATAGTTCTCTGAGTTGGACTGTAATGAAATTCCGACCTCATAAAATTAACTACCCAACATCGACCCGAATATTACGTAGACGTTTACGATTTTTTCGAAATTTTAACAACGAGATTGAGAAAATGGGCCATCAAATTAACTCTTCCAGCTGCAGAACATGTTAATGCCTTTCAAAACTATTTATTACCAAAGCTGTGGGTTTTAACATACATTTGTGACGATGGCTCTCGTTAAGATCAATAAATTCTCTCGGAACAATCAAGACTGACAGATTTTAATAGGGTTTTGAAATGCGTTATAAAAAGTATAAGCTTATCTATACTGTCCCACAAGATGATACAGAAAATGTATGCATTTGATAAAAATATAATTCTATTTTTCCAAAAGCCAGTCGATAAATAACATATTCACTCCCACACTTTTAACTTCTATTTAAAGCTATTTCCTTTTACGTAAACGATTCCTCACCTTTGCTTACAGCTTACCTACTTCGACTCAAGCGTTGACCAACCCATATATCTATTCACTCATTCGACATTTAGGTAAGATGCTTTTCAGGTACAAAAATTAATTCATAGTCAATGTAATTTTTAAATTTACCGTTCCGATGCAATCACGATTTTTATCCAACCTTATGAGAGTATGCTTCCTCCGTCATTGTTATTTCGTCATCGCTTCATCTATTTCCCTTTACTTTCCATTGACTGAGAACAATAACTGACTAGTATAACGAACTGAACAATAATAGCCGACTTCAGATAGCCATCTCCTATAATATTTGGGTACCCATTCAAGAGCTCAAGCTTCGGGCCACCCGGAATCTTTACTGGATTTACGATCACCGTCCTAACAATTTGATAGTAAAAAATTACGCGTCAGTGAAGAACTTGGACACAATATCATCAGTCATCCTTCAGATTCCTCTTTCTCCCACGACATAATACCATTAATATCACATCTAATTAAAACGCGACCGTTTTCCGACGACAACACATTCCAACCCGCATAACATCTCGCTATCTGAGATGAGACCTTTTTATCCAAACGGACAGCAGCCCTACAACACAGTCATTGTCGAATGACAACGGGTTAGTCAAGTCATCCGGAGGGAGAGAAGCGGGAGCAGGGGATGGAAAGGGTAAGGAGAAAAGGGTGCTGGAGTAAGGAGAAAAAGAAGAGGGTTAGAGTCAGGGGTCGTAGGTTGTATAATGAAACCGATGGAGTGAGAAAAACATTCGCCTTTCGATAGTTTACGGTCCTCCCCTCTCGACTCCCACTCCAAACACACTCTTTTTTATCTCTCGTTCCCTTTTTACCCCTGCGTTTACGAGGCGAACAGGATGTCAGGGCGAGAGTCAAGTTATACGACGTCCCCCGAAAAGATGGTGGGTGAGGAGAGATGTAAGGGAGAGATGTAAAAGGAGAGATGTGGTGGGTAGGAAATACCCGTTAGAGGGTGTCAGAGTCGCTCTGGAAGTGCCATCAACATCCACTCCCTCCCTTGTTCGAGATAAAAAGAGAGAACCCCCTTTCTTTCATTTACTCTACTATCATAACCATGTACACTTCTTATATCGGTATCACCTAGCGCCATTTAGCCGAGGAATTATTTTTCTAACGTTCCGACTAATCCTTTCCCTCTTATCTCTCAATCCTTATGGTCAGATACTACTCAACTCCTTTGATTTTCGGTAAAACGTGGGAGGGTTTTTACTTTCGGCGGGAGTTGACTCGGTAAACACTTCGCCTTATCTCCTTCAGGTGGATATTAAGATAGCCCCAACGTTGAAACCCTTATTAGGACGATTAATGGTTCATTGCTACTCCAAGTAGACAAGAACTTCAAGAGTTCAAACACCTTTAATACTAGAAAATATAACAATTAATTTCCATCAAACCTTAAAAATTCTGAAACGCTAGGTTATTTTCCAATATTTGGTTCAATATGTCGGTAAGTGTCAAGAAGGAATACAACGTAACACCACCCTGAGTACGCGAATCGAAGTTTTACTTAGGTATCAACTCAATGAGTTAAGTCCTTTGCCTTCGAATATCAACAGTTCAATGCATGAATATGTAAGTTGAATTATAGTCATTGCCAGTAAGAAACTATTTAATTCGTTTAGGGTGGATACAACTATGTTTTCGCAATAAAATTTAAGACCAAGTTTGAAGTAAGCCTCATGATTCAAGTAGGGTGAAAGAAATCGGTTGATAAAATTACACTTTGAGGACATGACAGGATACGTTCACAGGCTTAACTAACATGCTTAGAAAGTAATTATGTTAAATTTTATCCCAATTAGATAAATTTAAACAATGGAATGCATGTAACGTGTATTCGGTAATAGTCGTTTATAGTTTGAGGAAAAAAGTGAAGTTTTTTTAAGCGACTCTGCCTAATACCTATTTCCTCGATTTTTCTTGCCTGATTGATTGGGCTATGTATCAGCCGATCGCTATTATGAGGAATTATTTCAATACTATCTTCCGAGAACTTATGAATCAACTTTGAAGGAATTGAGAAAATTTAACCCAAGTTTAGACCTTCTTACGTTAACGATTCCCATCCGATGCGAGGGAGCATGCTGGTAACGCTTATCGGGATATCGCGAAAATTATGGAGAAAATCTACCCCTTTCAATTTGATTTTCCTAATTTAACGAATACAACCGCTGTCTTTAGGGAGCCATTTACTCCATGCAGAAGTTAAACTAAAATTATTGGAAATAAAATTACTCAACTTTTGCCAATAAAGGGGCTACCCGTTTAGGTCCTAAAAAATCGATGAGAAAACTTTGAACTTCGGGTCATTACTATAACTTTGTTTATTATTAGACTCTCTCAAAGATAAACCAGGTCCCAGTCTGGGATTTACTACGATCATAATTACTAAGATCTCACATGATCTTAGCAAATTAAAGATAAACATTTTCAAGCTATTCGTAACACATCTGAACTTTATATTTTAAAGGTCATTATCAATCCGGCTATATAAATTACGGTCAATTTTAAGAATCAGTTTCGTAAGAATTTCATTTAAGAAATATTAATCACAGTAATTTTCTAATTAATCATGAGAGATCCGAGGCCCTTGAAGAGTTGATAGTTGATTTTCTTATAGTGTTTTGATAGTTGTATAAATGAATTTTCTTTCAAATTTTGTCGTTATTATCAAAGAAGTTTCTCATCATTTTCCCTTCACTCATCTCATAACTTAATGAGGAAATTCGAATCAGGTAATAAATGCCAAAATTCCCACACTAACACCAACTCCCGCCAGGATCGAACCCGGAACCGTTCCGCCAAAGGTGCACTTACTGCCAATGACGCATCTGTTTCCCTGTTAAATACCGTTTTTATTATCATTTTATTATTAATACTGTTTTTATTTCCATAGAATCGATCCTACCTGATCCTACTACAAGTCGCAATTTCATTAATCCAATCGCTAAATTACGCCTAAAAGTGACCTGGTATGAGAATATTTTCGCGAAGTGGTGAAAAATATAAACAATTCGATTCCTCCGTAAACTTTCATCACCGAAAGGAAAAACTAGAACCTAGTATAGATTCCCTCTCTTATATTTACTTTCCATATTTGTTTCTTGCCTCATCCCGTCGTTATAATCCAATTCGTTTGCATCCCGTCTCCCCAACTCATCCCTTAGTTGTTCGGCGATTTCACTACGCTATTCCCGACATTCCCTCCCCCTTCAAAAATAACACCCACCCCCACACCAGCCCATCCTCCTCAATCCTTTCCTCTCCTAATCAATCAATTCCTCCTCCCATTGACTCATCTCTCGTCCTAACACGTGTAAGGAGTTGGGTTTTATCTCGGCCTAAATGGGAATATTCTGCTTAACACGGACGTTACAGATAAGGGGGCCCTCGTGGAAGAGGGAGGAGTGGAAAGAAATTCGCCCGAAACAGTTCCGCACGAATATCGAATTAAGAGGCGCTCGGAAGAGGGCGTGACTTTTTTCGCCATTGTCGGAATAAAACGTGTAAAAAGAAAAGAATGACGATCAGTTTCGAGAGCGAGAACGAGACGCTGTCCGAAGAACACATAAAGAAATAAATAAACTCGTTGTGGTGGAGGAAAAAAAGGAAGGATTAGAGTCACGCCAAACTTCGCTTAAAGGGCTTTTCATTGAGAGTCGAAGCGATTTGATTGTTGAGAGGGCATTTATAAATTTCACTTCCACCACGGACTATGGTCGCCATGTATATTTTTCCCTCGTAAAAAGGCATCTCCTCGTTCCACTGAATGCTTTCCTCTCAAACTTCTCACTCTTTCCAGAGGACGTAAAAGAAATCGGAGGAACGTATCCGTCCGGCCGACACTTTTATTCGCTCGGCCACATTTATGGACTCAGAGAGAGGTGGAATGGCTCAGGAACCCTTCCCCTCTCATTACATCCCTCCATTCCCTTTTATGTCCGAAGGAGAATTGGTTTTGGGAACAAAATGAGGCGATCGCCAAAGCTCTCGTTACCCCACCTCCCTTCGAGACTGAGGAAATCGTAGATTTAAAAAATAGACGCCGGAAATATTGTATAAGTGGGCAATGCTGTGTTGAATCAGGGGTGTCCAAGTAGTGGCTCTCTGACGAATTCTGCGCAGTCCAGTAGTGTTCTTCCCTGAAGATTTCATACAATTTGTATGGTATCCCTTGGTAACTATTGTAGAAAGAAAGCAATTACTAGAAGAAACCTATCCTAAAAATTTAGCACTGTACTAACGTAACATGCCCTCTCAATAAAATAATAAAACTATTTTGAGGCAAAATCTTCGTAAGATCTAATTCGGCCAGCTGGGGGTAAAAGCTTGGACAGGTCTGTGTTAAGTGACGATGGATTCAGAGAAGGATGCAAGCGGTTGAGACAACCTCAGGTGGCTACAATTATTAGAGCATCGGTGCAAACGCAAATTCAGGAAAGTAACTAGTTTTAAAGCTTCAAACGAAAATTACATTTTATCTTAGCTAGGAAAGATTCATAAGAGACCAAATCAGTTAGCCGAAATCTTGGTATGCTGAAACCTTTTCCATAGGTTCCCAAATCTTAATAATCTGAACAACAGCGGATTTATATTGCAAATTAGCTTTAACAGAATAGTTAGCAGAAAAGTATTTAGTGCTAGCTCCCGTCCCAAAAAGCCAAATGCAGTGGAGTGGGAGTCGATGCGCTGACCAAGTCTTACCCGTAGTGAATTCCACCGGGTTGGGTTCTTTCAAAGGGATAGAGTGCTAGAACATAACCTTATTTAGAGTTAGCAGAAGAAACATTACCAGGATGAATTGCTCGCCGAGATATATCCGCACCGACGAAATATTGTTTATTGTACATACGTAAATATGATCCGATGTAACGTTAAGCTTTAACTAATGGAGTAATCCAGTTGTTAATATAGTTCCAATGGAGGGTAACATGCTAAATTATTTTTAATGGACCCCAAGACGGTTGAAATGTAAGCCGGAAAAGGTAAAAAAGACAACTAGTCTACGTTGCCTTAGGAAAAGAGATAATGCCAACTGATGGTTGCTATCGCTAGAGAGAAACACACCGAACCATCAAAGAAAAACATAATAAATCCAAGGCTAATACGTATTTCGCTCTCTAAGAGAGCGTCTTCAGAACAGAGACGATAAAAGAATTCCGGAGAAGAACCGCCAAAATGGGGCAAGGCAAGAATAAAGAAAACAAAAAAGAAAAAAATATATCTATGGGAGCAACACCTACTTTAGTTCATAAGGTAATCTCTAGTTACAATATATTTAAGTGTAAAATAAGATTTCCGTAAATATGTATCTCTGTAAATAACTCTACTAGGTTATAAGCTAGGTTAAGTTTAGTGATAAATATTCCACCCCCCTTTGTACTGTCCCTGGCTTGGGAACGAATGAACAGTTATCAGGACTTGGTGCCATTTAATGGTAATAGTCTTCACAGAAATATCAACACAACTCGGAGAACTCACGATGTAAAATTTAACAATCTAAACAAAGTTTTGACAAAGTCAATATTGTTGTTCATTAGCTTATTTCTATTTTTGTATATATGTAAGGGAGCTAAGTCATATATGTCTCATCGGGGGGCTTACGCAGGTCAATACCGCACCAACGAGGGGTGGAAGCTTACTGGATATCTTTCTTTTGCGTCCTTACGAATCACTGGTGAGCTGCTACACAGTGCAAGGAATAAGTGACCATGAGGCCGTTATAGTAGATGTAGATTTCGAAACAAAGAAACTCGTTAGGAAACAAAAACAGACAGTATGGAGATTTCACAAAG